>RAOY01000001.1:9936-138295 GCA_009806085.1 Neurospora cerealis
GGTGCTCTCCCCTTTTTTTCCCCAAAAAGTTTTGCCTGTGTCTCCCAGACCACCCCCCCCCCCCCCCCCCCCCTGTCCGTTTGGTACCTTAGCCAGTCCCGGTCGCGCAAAAAGCAAGGCACGTGCGACAAGGCTGGCCGGGCTGGTGCGCGAGCCAGTGGCAGTTGATATGCAGTGGTCGACGTTGGAGTGCCCTGAGTGCCAATGCTTGCTTGGGGCTGTTCACACGGGATTCGCACGGGACGGCATACTTGATCAATCTCCACTTTCAGAGCCGGAGGAGTCTCTCAAAAGCGCCCAAGATCTCAATTCTGTAGGGGAATCGGACATTGAACGCGGCCGACATGATCGATCGGGAATTGCCACCGCGCCCACCAGCGCACTTGACCACAACATCGTGATGGAACCGCAGGGGCGGCAGGGCATTCCGAGGTCGACGAACCATCTAGACCATCTTGCCATCCCTGCCGTATCTGCCTGGGAGATTCGGAGGATGGGAATTGTTCATTTGACCGGCTATCTCCCCGTCCAACGTCCGACCTGCGATTGGATCGAAGCTCTGCTGTCGTTGCTGTGGAAGAGTCGACTTTGTTTGGGTGAGGTGAGCAAATCAGCAAGGAACCCGCGGAAGCCCTCGACCTCCCGTGCTGTGAACCCGCAATAAGATGGAACTCAAGCTTCTGCTAAGCCACATGAAGTTGCGGGGCGCGCCGCGGTCTTGCTCCAGGTTTCAACTGAACCATCTCCACACACGCGCGGAGAATTACTGCGTACACTAGATGGGCGCGAGCTTGGGCCACATGCGCCTCAGCAGCGCATAGCTATGACGCTTTGGCAGTTAAGCGCGACGCGTAGTTTAATTGGACACTTCATTGCGCGTCGAGCGCGACGGAATGGGGAACCGACCACAAGCGACCTGACCATCAAGGCGGGACAATAGCAACAAAAACAGACACAGCTTTATTCGATTCCCACGGATTTCGCACCCACTCATTGAGCCTAATCAAGTCGCCATGTCCCCCCTCACAACGAGTTAACAAACAACAACATTAATGGCGAACATATTTAGCATACCGATATGTCCTCTTCACTTAGACGCACTTCGCGTCCAACGTCATCAAGATCTATATCTGCACCGACGCCATCCTTAACGGCCGCAACAGGACTACCGTTTCCAGCACTCCCTGCATCGCCTGTAAAACAACTTTCGCCTATAAGACAGAGTCAGGCTTCCTCTGATGACAGGAAGCGCAAGAGGGAGGCAACTGGCTTCTCTCAAGCGGGAGATGGCCTTTTGAAGGCCTCCGTTGTGCTCAAGGTATGTTTGCGCCTTTCTGATGTCAACACACTTTCTTCTCATGACTGCAAGCAACTGACCGTCTGTTGTCTTCCTAGCCACATCCCTCCACCCTAACCGATAAGCCGCGCATTCTATCACCCTTGATGCTTCTTCCACGAGAACACTTGCCTCTGTCCGCCCTCGACCTTTCCCAACCGCAGGGCGATTTCCCTCCCAGCCGCTTCTACGAATCGCGTATTAAGATCTTGGACCTTGAAGGTCGATTGGGCTCAAACATACTTCTTGCCCGATCTGAGGCCAATCGCATGCTATATGCGATTGAGCGGGAAAGCGATGGTTTATACATACTATGCAAGCTTGGATCATGGGTTGACGTTGACGTTCTGGCCCAGTCCGCAACGGTCGTGTCGAGCCGACGGATGAAAAGTTGCAAGCCATCTCAGCTGGAGGTTGCCACCCCAGGGCCCCTCATCACACCACAAATGTACAAGGAGACGAAGCGTCGAAAGCTTGCGATAGAGGAGATCCAGTCGTCGCTCATTCGAAAGCGATCCAACACGACAACTACTGAGCAGGATTCTTTGTCTCACCTGCCTACACCAATATCAGGGAGTCCTGAATCCAAGAGCTTTGAAAATCAATCCCTAGCGGAACCAGCCGAGGTACCGACAGTGTCGAACAAAACCGATCTGCCAGCTGCTCTTCCACATCCTGCGGAAGACGTATTGTCGCAACCAACCGCCGAAGGGATTTTCCAAAACGTCAGGATGCAATATTTTGAAGCTCTATATCATTCAAAGGGATCATTGGCGTATTTTGCAAAGGGGCCGCTCTCTAGGGCACGAGCGGCTTTCCACTTAGACTGCGACTTGAACCTCGAAATGAGCCATCTCATTGACTTTCTGAGAAGTCTTGTTATGACGACAGCTTTGATAGACAAGAAGTATCGGGAGACTCTCCCCGAAGTTATCGGCAAAATGAAGACCATTGTGGAGGATTCCGAGCAAGGGCGTTCACGGTCGAAGCCCAGAAAGAAGAGGGTCAAAAAACCAAAGCTTGGCAAGGATGGACTTTATCCGTCGGAAGAAGAGCATATCGAGCGATGGTGGGTGACGCACAAGCCGAGTACTATACAGGACGATGAGAAAATGGTCGCGGCGACAGAGGCCAAACACCACATTTCGGCTCTACGGCGTCGGGAGACTCAGTTGCAGATGATCATAATACTCGAGATACTGGCTCTCGACCCTCTGAACAGACCGGTAGAAGCTGCAGAGGACAGCCAATTGCCGGGCTTGGAAACGCAAGAAACGATAGGAGGCACCAGACCAGAAGGAAACAAAAAGAAGAACAAGACGGCCAACTTACCGCTGTTGCTGGATATGCATGCTGATCGTCTCTGCATTTGGCAGAGCACAACTTTAGACGACGTCAAGGCTTTGACAGAATCACAGCCTTCTGCTGGGGAACAAGAGGCGTCAGCAGAGAATAATAATTCAGATCCTTTGCGAGATTTCTGTGTCGACATCATCGTCCCCTTGTAAGTCATATGCCCATTTCCGTCGGAATAACTCGGTTGCTGATTAAACTACGACAGTTTCTCTGCTCGTCTACCGGAGCTTTGCGACTCCATCAACCGCAAGCTAGGCGGTCCGGTGATACAAGCCCCCAAAGAAAAGGCGAAAACAGTTGCAGCAGCCAAGCCCAAGCCTGGAGCCCCTGCGAAACGAGTTGCAGCTACTAAAAAGGAGAATGAAAGAACTCTTCAGCGCGTGCTCTCCAATGAGCGCATGAGACGAAGTGTCTCAAGGGGTCCGTCTGGGACGATCGCACTGTTGCGCTCGGCGAGTGCAACTGCAATCCCGGGCCTGAAAAGAGAGGGCAGCGAGCCCCTGTTGGGAATGATACCCAAGACCGAGGCGGTAGCGGTTAAAGAGAAGAACGTTTCCATATTCTCGCGGAGCGCTGGGCCTTTGGCAAACAATGAAGACGCCAAGGCGAAAAAGAAGGCTCGTCTCGAGGCCGAGCTCAAGGAGGCCATTTCTGCGCTTAAAAAGCCAAACCGGGCCTTGGCTGGTAAGGAGATTGTAGAGGAGGCTGAGAGGCGCACAGCTCAGCCAAAGAGTAGTGAGTCATTTCTCGATACCCGTCATTATGGAGCAGGACTAACACCCTGCCAGAGCTTAACAAAAAGCAACACCGAGCCGCCGGCGTGCAAATCAAGGCCACCCCCGCGAACAATCGCTTCAAGGACGTATTCGCCAAAGAATCACAGCCTCTACACCTGGATCATCTCTTCGAAGAGGACGGTCCCTCCATACCGTCTAGCGCCTCAGTAGTCCCTGCGTCTACTTTACCTCGCAAGTTCACCAATGTGCTTGCCACTTCCACCACCCCCAACATCGGCGCCAACCCATCTTCTCAAGGAGGGAATGAAGCCGGACAGCTCCCACCGCGCAAGCAAGTGCAAGAGACTCCTCTAAGGAAGAAGTCCGTTCCAAATCTCTCGCTCCCTCAAATCAACGAGGAACTCGAGGAGGCGACCCCGGTACCGCCAAAGAACGTGAACGTACACGTTCAAGTAACACCAATGCGCAAACAGCGATTTACACAGCAGCAACTACCAGTACCTCGCCCCGAAGGGCATCTACAAGTACAAGCAACAACACCTCAACGAAAACGAGCCATTCAGGGAACACCTATGCGTAAGAAATCCCTACAATCACTGCCTCAGATCGTAGAGGAAGACGATCCCCTAACCCACAGCATCCCTTCGTCCTCTCCGATCTTTGCAAAAAGGTCGACGATTGCGCCCCCGTTTAATAAGGCCGCAAAGCAATATCAGCAGCATCTGGTACCTCCTACCCCACTCGGCAACCGCTCCGGTAATAAAGGAGCAGCAGCGACGACAAGAGCCGATTTCCTTCCCTCCTCCCCTGGATTTGCCTTCATCGAGACTCCGCTGAACAACGGAAAGACGAAGACGGGCATGTCGACCACCGCCGCCGGCGGCGTTATTGATGACACCCCGATTAAGTCCAGGCTTCCGAGTGCTTTTGCCTCCGTGACGACGGGGGCAGGGGGAAGTGAGAATAACCGCCCATTCAGCAGCAGCAGTAGTCGTCTTGCTAGCGGTGGTGGCGGTGTTGGAGGAGTTGCGAAGATCAAGAAAGAGAAGGACAACTCGCCGGTTAGTATATACCAGCGCCTGGGCTGGGATGATACAGATGATGATTTAGCATAATTCTGGGGGATTTATGTTGCTGGGCGTCGTTCAAGGCAATTATATATATACCCATACCCAATAAGGCACTTACGTACATTCAGCAAGTTTCAGGGCTTAGGAATCAGAAGAGAAGCTCGAATAGCTGCAGACAGGGCTGCATGAAAAGAGATGATAACTATACGAATAGATGAATATCAGACATTTCGTTTCATGGCATCTTCATTTTTACACTCCATGACGTTCTAGTAAGGATCCGTCTATATACGGATGATGGGGCTCAGGGTATCTTCCTCTACTCTCCAGCCCACCGCTCTCCTTTTCTTTCCTTTTCTAGCCCTAGTCCAATTCCTTAGCTTTTGCAAAACCTCAACAGGGCTCCCCGAATCCCCCATCCCCTTTTCCCTCCCCAAGCTCACTACCCCATCTCCCACGACCGACTGAGTGATTGCGACTAATCACTATCATCATCAAGCGCCTCATCCTCATCCGGCGGTCCCGCCCTCTCCTCATCCTCCTCCCCCTCATCATCATCTTGCGGTTGTTCCTCCTCATCTTCCTCATCCTCTTCCGCCTCCTCCTCCTCCTCCTCATCCTCCTCATCCACCTCTTCATCCGGAACCGTCTCCGCGTCCGACGGATCTTGTTCTTCTCCGTCTACTTCCATCTTTGATGACGTATCCACCTTCGCCTTCTTAGCTGACCTAGGTCCTGCTTCGCCGCCCGTTGTTGCTGCATCTTTATTCGCCGACGCGGGCTGCTGCTGGTTTTGGTTGCTGCCGCCGGCTTGCTCATTTGCTTCTCCTTCGCCTTCTGGTTCGTTGCCGCCATCACCACCGGCTGCGCTGCCAGGACCGGCACCGGAAACGGAACCAGAACCGCCACCGGCCTTTTTGGCTGCGGCTACCTTTTTGCGGTAGACTGATCGTTTGGAGGTTTGGATTTCGTTGAATTCTGTTGTTGTACGACGTTGGTTAGTCCATGTTGTTTGGAACAGATACGCTATCTCCTGTGCTGGTTTCCTGAAGGGGGGGGTTGCCAAAGGCTGGGGAACATGGCGAAGGAAGGAAAGCGGAAAAGGATAAGGAGGTATGAGGGGTATGACGTACTCGCAAACTCAGCCTCCAACTTCTCCCGCATGAACCCGTACTCAATCTCGTCTAGAGCCTTGAACACGTCCGCTGGCATGATGGTTTTCTTTCCTGATGAGACGGTATGTTCGTTTGCACTGTTAGTTTGAGTCCGTCAGTCAGCGCCAGTGTCAGTGAATAATGAAGGGGGCGGTATCCCTCCTGGGGCCTGCATGTAGAAACATACGCATTAGCCAAATGGCTGATAAACACCGTCGCGCTCTTGGTCATAGCCAAAATCGCATTCGCCTGTATCTGCGTGTTCGAAGGCAACACCCCCTTGGCAAGACGGGTGATGATCGATTTCGGCAGCGTGAGATCTTCAATTGTGATGGCGTCACGCTCCTTTTCCCTTTCCCTTTCCCTTTCCCGCTCCTTTTCCCGTTCCTTGTCCTTCTCTGATCCCCCTCCTCCTCCCCGCTTAGACTCTGATGGTGATGTTGGTCCTACTCCTCCTCCTGTTGCTGATCCCGTGGTTGACGAGACGCGGCCGGCAGCCGCCGCCGCCGACGCCAATGCAGAAGGTGCTGGGGTAGATTGCTTCTCGGAGGTTGTGGGTACAGGTGGAAGAGGTTCATCCCGCTCGATGGCGGCCGCGGCGAGGGCGGAGGCTGGGTTGGCAGAGAGAATTGGTTCGCCTGTGGCCATTGTCGTGTCTTCGTCGGCTACGACGAAGCGTGCTACAGAGGCGTCGCTGCGACGAGTACCGTCGGTCTTCTTTGGTGGCATTGTGACTTGGTGGTCTGGAGTGGTTTTATGGAGGGGTACGTCGATGGTTGAATTCGGGACGAGCTGTTCAACAATGCCGGTAGTTGTTGATTCTCGTAGCGGTACTTTTATGGAGAAACTGGGTAGAGGGGTTAAATGTGCTGAAGTCCAGTAGACGTTTGGAGTACAACGATGGTTTGCGATTTACAAGAATGCCTTCAACTGCGACTGCAGAGTGTGGGGGAGGAGCAATGGATGCGATGGGATGGAGAAAATTGCGGCGCGTCACCACCTCAGAAGACGCGTTAAACAGCTAGGGACGTTAAAGTGAAGGGTGTTAGTGGCGCACGGACCAATGTCTGTTTCCCCCTGAAAATAACCCTGAATGGCCTCGAGTTGGCCAGGCAGTTTGTTAGCGCAAGACCTCTGGTCAACTTACCTGGGCGTTCTAACAACCAGTTTATGCATCCTACCCAAACCAGTTGCCATATCTGAATGTAAGTGATGTTAAAGTAGATCTTAGCAATGTATTTTACCAGTTGATGTTGCATTACAAAGTGTCCTCGCAGCAGTTAGGACAGGTTAAAAAGTCTCATTTGGAGTACCACGCTAACACATAAACCAGCACAGGACTGTAGCTTCAACAACAATCGTGAGGGCCCATCTCTCACTCTTCTCCTCTCACGTTCAGCAGTTAATACTTGGAACGATGAAGCCAGGATAAGATTCACCGTCAAGACGCAATTGTTTTAAATCAAGTCTGGTTCTGGGTCAAATTCATGATCTAGTTATCTCTCAGCTGCTCGAAATCTCGTATCGTCCTACTATCACCGCTTGCTTCTCACTCGCAAACAACGACACAAACATCACCACAACCCACACCTCCAATATAACCTGATCATACAAAATGAACCAAAAGACCCGCGACATGCACAGTCAGTTGAGAACGTGTTTAAATTGACGTCCCTCTCTCCTAGTAACAGTCCTCCAAACTGACCCTATGGGTAGGGTAGGGAATAAAAAAAGGAACGGAAAAAAAAAAATAAGAGTAAGAACGTCTCTCAGAAAAGGGTATATCCAACATAAAGTTTCCTCGTTCCTAAAAAATAATTCGAACAGCCAGTCTAGGCTGGCTGTCTGTCATTCCTGAAGACAAAACAAAAACAAAAGCAAAAAGAAGAAAAAAAAAATTTTGTTCCTGCATTTCGGCAATGAGCCAGCATTAATGTGCCCAAGGCATAACTAGGCCTCGGATCCAAAAAACTGTGTAAACTGAGTGAGGTAGCTTCCAGTACCTCGGTGTGAAGAAGTTGGTAGATCATAGATCTGTGAAAAATGGATATGGCTTTCCAGCTGGAGATGGAGATGGAGCTGGAAGAGAGTAAAGGCGTAGGCAATACTCAAAATCACCCAATTGCCCGTCCGATTTCTTCCTCTCTCAAAAACTGTCTCCTTGAAAGCGCATCATCACCAAGCGACAGCCTCGGAGGAACCGTCACTCCCGAGTGAAGACGTGAATGGTGCATGCTACGGGTGCGAGCGTGGTCGTGGGAATGTCGCCCTGGAAATCCTCCTCCTGTGTCGGATGTATAGCCTCCGCCTCGGTAGTATGCCGCCCTGTTGTTGTAGGTGTTGTTGAAGTTTGAGTAACCGCCTATGCTGCTAGTGCTGCTCTTTGAACTCCTCTTTCTCCCATGTCTCGGACGTGGTGATGATGCGGCGGCATGTGCACCTGGCGGTAGCTTGTATAGCCGAGAGGGCTGGCGCTTGGGCGCTGGTATGAATGGCACATCGCCGGGGACTGTTTCGTCTGTGAGCCCGGCTCGGGAGTTGGGAGCCCTCGCGAGGATAGGGGTTGGTGGTAGTGGCGTGTGGTCGATGCTCGTTTTTCCATAATAGCCGCTGTGGGTGCTATGTGCGGCGGACCCAGGCGAGCCCTCATCGAGTGATTTCCGGGTTTCCCCAGCTGCTTGGTCTTGAGGGTTGATGTAGACGATGACGCTTGCGGGTTTCTTTACCGAGCTTGTTGATGGTTGTTTCCCATGGCTGGTGTTTAAACCATCCCCTGTTGCCGGTCTGCTCTTTCCATCTACGTCGGTGTTGTCCATGGTCGTAAACCCGGCCTCCGCACTTTTTGGGGTTTTCCATGTTGCAATTTCCTCATCGTCGACAGGTGTAACGGTTCGCGAAAAGACTCGTATCCGCCGTCTTTTCTTCCTCCAGCATAGACAGAGCACAACAGCCGCCAAGAAGAGGACCACAACTGGGATTGCGCTGCTTAGGATGATGATGAGAAGCTTTCTTCCTGTGTCTGGACTCGTGGCATCGTCGCCATCGAATGGTTCTCCCCTTTTCTGATTTGTAACGGCGTGGACAAACCTCGTCACGGTCGTGATCGGGGGCATAATAGGGACATAAAGTGAGGTATGGAGAAAAAAAACAGATGAAAGCTGAGGACGGGTTGCCGTATTTCTCACAAAAACAAGGTGTAGAAGAGAAACGATGCCGCTCGGAAAGTCGACTTGATGGAGACTCGAGAATGCTGATTTCCTTGCCAGCTGCCAGACCGGCCTAACCCGACGGAATAAAGAGCTTGGTAGATATGACAAGCGCAAAAATGTCTGATAAAGATGTTGTTAGCAGGTTTGATCTGTCTGACTAGATGACTGAGCAGATATGTTCATAAGTGCCAAATCTTTTTCTGAACTCAGACCTGTGGTCCTGTTGAGTTTTTCCACATATGGCTCACGTCTTGCCAGTTGGTACTATACAATGAGGCGATGGGAAAGGTGAAGGAAAGCGAGTCATGGTTGAAGGATGGATGTGAGAAGACAACCTATGTTTTACCTTTTTAAGAAGTCATTGAGCTCGTCTTGATTTCAAAGAGCAACTCTGCATACCATATGACTTGATTTGATGAAGCGGATGAGGAACTCGAAAGCAAGCGGAGCGGTGATGAAAGTAGACTGTTTGAACTGTGGAGGGAAAACCAGATACCAGGAGTCGAATAACTCAAGGAACAAACCATTGGCACAGAGGCCTTGTGGTCTGGAGTACTTGGAAGAGAAGAGGTGAAAGAGTGGGACAAACGAGAATAGAGGGTTCTTTGATGTTCAAACCGCTTGAAGTACAGAGCAAGCTTGGATCCCAACCGGCCGACATACAGTGTACGCAGCAGCAAGGAAGCAACCACGAGGTCGGAAGTAGGTGGCGTACCCTACACGGTTATAGCTATAAAAATAACGACGAAGATCTGGAAAAAGGAATGACCGGCATATATATTCCCAGTCCGTGCTCCAGGCACATCAACAAAGACGGGCACTATCCCATCCTGGGCAGGAGTGGTGGGCTAGCCGGGCGGGGTGTGGTGAGGTGTGCATTTTGTGATGGATACCGGGTGGGTGGATGGTGGTGAGAGCACCAAGAAGACTCCAGATCCTAGTACCTTGCATATCTCCCAGTTCTACCCCTTTCAGGGCACCCGCAGTCCCACCGTTTCTTTATGGATGCGTAAGCCCAACGTGGGAGTTTCGAGGTATGTGAACCTCGACAATATCCTCGTAAAGCTGTTCAGAGGTTGTTGGTCGAGTTCCCCATGTCTGGTTTGGGACGAGTGCACAATGGAAGCATTGCGTGTGCCACAGGCCTGCAAAGCCAGCTGCAGTGATGGTCTCGGAATGGTTGGCCAAGGGCAAACAGAGAGATCTTTGGTCGTGGGATCGGACACGCCCCGCTTGAATGACAGGACAATGGAACCCTCCCGGGCACTTGACCGAGACAGGGGCGGTACGCCGGTAGGTATACCTACGTTTGTAGGTACGTAGTGTACAATTTAAAAACAAAACAAAAAGTTATCTCCACGCTGATTTGGGGGTAATTGACGGGACCAAGTGTGTAAACGGCTGATGAGATATTGGTACCTAGACGAGTCCGTAACAGGCAGCGGATGGTTTCGGTGACAGACTCTCCGTAAATGGGGCCTGCAAGCTGTGTAAATGACAACAACGATAAGCAAGATGCAATCGTGGGGGCACAGCAGACAACAGCCGGCTTCATGCGACCACGGCGAGACGGCGCAGGTCACTGCGTCGCACCGTCGCAGGTGAGGTTGTGAAAACTTAAAGCTGCTACCGCCCGATTCATGATGGCGTGCTTGGGGTCACTGCGTGGGTGTGTTCGAGGGGGGGCATCGAGCATGGTGATGGGGACTCGACGGACGTTTCAAGAAACAAAAACGAAATGGAATTATGGAGCTCCAGGCACTGAAACGTCGAGTTCCCTTGTTGATGACATTGCGAACATGCGAACAAAGAAATTGTCTTTCAATGCTGTGATGTTTGCTCACCGCCTCGGAGACCTGGACCGACCGACCGACCGACCAACTTCACAAATCAACGCTCACAGATCTCAAAACCCGTTCATGAATGGCCAAAAGAGAGGCTTTGAATCGGTGGATGACAAGAGGCAATTCCTGAAACATCAAAATCCAAGGGCCCGCTCTCTATCGTGGATGTTGTCCATTGGCTAGTCAACTCAAGGTGGGGGAAGAGAGAAAGCCCGGTCTTGTCCCGTCAGGCTTCCGCTTCGTTGCTTGAACCTCTGAAGTGGAAAGTGGGAGTACGCGCTGGGCCGATTACTTAACTCAGTAGCTTTAAAGGCCACAAGGGCAAGCTCGGTTGCAAGGAACAGAAATTTTGATATCAGAGAACGTGAGATGGATCCGACAGCGGTCTCTGGCTCCTTCATCCACGGCACTTCGCTTTTGTCTAGGGCCAATGCTTGGATTCCTGCCTGGGTAACGCTATCCGGGTACAGCATCATCTTTTAAAGTCATCGCCGGTTGAATCGGAGCAAGGACGTGAACAAAAATTAATCAAATCTCCGAGGAAAGATGGAGATTTTACCCCATCTGGTATCGGCAACCTTAACAGCCTTAACAAATCGTCTGGGGTATGTGGAGTTAGACTGAGCGAGCTAGGCCTAACCTGGTAAGATTCTGGATTGTGCAGGAAACGGCGGGCCAGGCACTGTTTCCAACTTGCCCCACCGATCCACACCCGTTCCTGACTACTTTGAAAGCTCGGGCTATACCGTTACAATACTGGCAAAAACATCGTCCCATTTTCCTTTCTATCAACTTGATAACAGGTTTCTGGAGATTGGCATTTCGATCCTGTGAGGTTGTTCCCGGTAAGCTCCGGAGCGTTGTTCACGATATGATACGCCATGATGAACAACTGCAAAAGGAGACACGGCTTCCATATCACGACCGGGCTGAACCCTGATGTAAGGGAGAGAGCCTCTCCTGAGAACAAAAGGAACGGGCGCAGATAGAAAGAAGCAATGGAATGATCCTGTTCCTGCATTAGCAATCGTCACCCGCAGGAAAGCGCCAATATTGGACCTTTTCCGTTAGTGAACCTGAATTGTCTCAACGACATCCTTTGTCCTTCCGCGCTTATGGATCCCATCTGGGCAAAGATCGTTGGTCCCATCGTTGTGCAAACGTTACCTTATGCTCGATGCAGCCCGGGTTAGTGTACGCTTGGAGCGGATGTTGTTTGATCCGCTGCATACTTACCCCATCTTCTAGGTGGTTCCCGTCCCCAGAAGTTGTTGGTGATGCTCTCTGGACCCAGCTGCATGCCAACATCGCGAATCCACGTTTTACCCCTCCGTCTATCCCGTCGTCGCCCGCCTTCATTATTACTGGGGTGTATCAAGGCAGATTCACACGAGAAACGGATGTCTGCACTGTCCGCCTGTTGACAACAACGAAGAGTGTTACCGTAAAACCACACAACCTCCTTCACGACACCGCTTTTGGTGGCAGCATCCCGCCGGGACATTGCTTTTCCCCAAGCGCCCATGCGGTTCATGTTTGTTCCCGTCGAAGTATATCTCAGCATTCCTATTCTGGTACTCGCACGGAGTTCGCAAAACATGCTCACGGTTGAACGTTCTCTCTGACCGGCTGCTGTCAAAAGTTACCTCCCACCCACAAGTTACGCAACATTTGGAAAAGGATCCAAAGGATTTGGTGGGCGCATAACGGTGTAAGTTTGCACACATCAACATGCTCGAGTTTGGCGAATGGCTGTTGTCGATCCCTGGGACAAACTTGAACCACTACGCCGGTCAAGTTGACCTTTGCGCGCGGTACTGTGTGTGAGATGCTGTGCAAGATGCTGTCATTCAGTCTCACCAACAAGATGCGTTGGACTAAGAAACTGGAATGTGGATGGCGGTGGCTTCGGTCAACCGGTGTCTATCCCGCAAGGAAAGGCTGAAATTTTGAAAAGCCTAGTTGCCCCTGGCGAGTTGCATGTGGCGGTTTTCTTGATGCCCAAAGTTGTCCTAATTAAGAAGGATCTCCTTCAGCTTTACAGACTATCTTTGTTTTCGGCGAGGCTTGCAACTCATCTCTCGAAACAGCACATGACGTTTTCGACGGTTTGTGAGTTCCAGGTTATCAGATTTCCCCGACGGTTATCGAAGCCCGAGATGGATAGTTGAGTAGTTACCCCTGAAATTATACATCCAGTTCCTCTAAACCAATTATCAAGCTTACCATTCATTCCCCCCTTCGACCGACCATGGGCTCCGGGCCGAGCCATAGCCCATAGGCCAATTCGACCATTTTGCTTGCACTTTACCAATCAAACACATATCTGGACGGGAAAACCTCCGAGAAAACGACCGCGGCCGGGATTCCTGCGCCTGTTCCTGCGTGACGTGGTCATGATCGAGAGGTCTGGAGAAGCGAGCTCGGGAACCAACCAGACGTCTCAGACGCCATCTGACATTGTCGACTCGTTGTCTCACCTCTTTCTGGCCTGGGCCTTGCGACGGCAAGCCTGTCAGGGCTGAACAAGGTGGTCTTTTGGTCCAGGCTTCAGGCTTATCGTCAACCAGTTATCGCTCCTAAACACCATGTGGTGATGGTGGGGTTCAAGTTTCAAGTGGTCAAGTGGTATTCAATGCCGGCCTCGTCTTATGGCGGCGGCCAATGAATAGGTAACGGCCCTCGTTTGGAGGGCTCGGGAGGGTTGGTGAAAGGAGCCTTCTTGGCGGTGATTCGTCGTGGGAGTGATCCGCTTCACACCCTCTCGTTGTGCTATCGATGCACTATCTCCTCGTGAAAACAACAAACAAAGGGTTCTAATATCAAGGACTAGTTCGGGGCTTGTTTCCGCTGTCGGGTCGGGTTCAATTGTGAGGGCCGATATTCAAGACTGTTTTGAGAGGACTTGACTTTGGCAATCGCATATTACCTACTAACTTGAACCGCCAAGGAAATGTCAGCATGCATCCAGTTCTCTAAGCACCCTCGAAGAGGTAAGGAGGTAAGGCAGTGTGTACAGATGTACCTAGTTATACGTAGAGTATTGATATCTCTAGCAAAGGCACTCCACCAAATCAATGATCGGATGTTGTACTATCTTTTCAACCTGAATGAAGAGAGGAGAAGGGGGAAGAAGAAGAAGAATGAATTTTGCGACTACGTTCTACCATACATGATAATGAGTCGTGCCCGCGACGGTGGCTGGGCATAGGTACAAAGGGAACAGGCAAAAAGTCCATGGGTCAGGCTCTAGCTTGGCCGGGACGGAAAAACCCAAACTGATGACACACTCCTACTGATGAAAGAAAATTCCTCCGCTGCTACACTGAGGACAACCTTTTTCCATTCATAAAGTGATGTCCAGATTGTGGTCCCCATCCTCACGGACCGAGGCGGGCTATAGACAGACTTCCCCCCTCCCCTATATCTAGACTACTTAACCGCTCTAGGTATAACTCAGTGCCCTTTTTTCGCTACACAATAAAATCAAGAATCAAAGCTATGCACTTCCTTAGAGACATCAAGAATCAAAACTACGCACTTCCTTGGAGACTTCTAGGTTCTCAGCAATTTCCCTACAATAACTACAGCGCCCTCGTCAACGCAATAAAACACCAGGGGCACCTTCATCCCGTCAGCAATAATAACAGCGCGCCTTATTCTACTTCAATAGCGAATCACCGACCACGGCCTCAATTTTCGCAATTTAGAAATACACTCCGTCTTGAATAATAATACACTTTAAACGATAGCATTAACCACTTTCAAATTCCTTTCCTAGGCCTCAGATTGTGGTTTTGAGGGAGTGCACTTAGTCAAAATGCATCGCCCTGACCTTGGTTGACGGGAGCGTGACCAACAATTAGGTTTTTCAAAAAGACCAACTGTGTACTAACGGACTTTAGCGTTATCTCTGAGCGGGGATGTTAGTGGTTGATAAGATAGGCCAAACTCCCAAATGTCATGCCCCAAGCGGTTAAGTAGTCTAGATATAGGGGAGGGGGGTAGTCTGTCTATAGCCCGCCTCCAGCGGACCGCCCCCGGGCTACAGTGGAGCTAGGCAGGTGTCTCCAGTGCTCCACCCCGAATTCAATATCACAACCAGAGTTTCGTCAACGGGAATCCGTCACTTTTCATTTCCATGAACACATTTGCTCTGCTCATGAGAATTAGTCCTGGAATTTGAATCTTCCAACTCTGACAATATTCATCGCAAAGCGCTCTGGTAACAGCGTCTATCTCCTTTGGTCTCTAGCACTGACGATCTTCAATGGGCGACGGACTGCTGCTGCTATCATGTGGTTTCGTATTTCGGCACAAGCTAACCCGGCGCCTCCGACAACCGGGCTTTCGAACTTCAAAAAGCCTTCCAGACTGTTTCAACTCCGCAATACGGATCGCTGACTGAGGACCCGACCTGAAGATGAAATGCCCTGGGCTGTGAAGCTCGGCTTCTAGACGAACGATAAAATGATACCTAGCCGGAGGGAAATCGGCGCCAGCACCCTTGTTATCGGCTTAGCATTCAAACAGCGCCCTGCCTAAATGAGGTATTGGCCAATGAGAACGTCCCCAGCCCCGCACGATAACGTCAAACAGTGAGGGCGTCGTGCAGCTCGACATGTCTAAAGCCGTCACAAAGCGATCCGTCAATCGCAGAACCTGGCTGGATTGGCTGGCAGAGATGGCAGGGGCGGGCTGAAGGCATTCGTACAGGGCAAGAGCAGCCGCTTGTGAGGGGAAGACGATGAGGGGTGGTTTCCAAAGGCCAATGACGGGAATGGTCCAACTATGCCTCTTAACTTCAACTCCAACCTCCATCGTCAAATCTTCAATTCCACTTGCCCGCCTACGAGTACTAGTACTCGACCGAGCTCAACTTGAACTGTTTTCTCTAGGCAGCTCCAGCTCGAAAGTCCAACGGCGACATCACGCACGAAAGACTTCCTGTACAGCTGCTACAGTAGTGACCTGAACAACGGCAGTTCCGGTCCTTCGCAACTGTCTCTCCTCTGCACCTGGGATCTCGAAAGGCATACAACCCTACAGAAAGAGCCGCTTGGGTCGAAAGCCAAGTCAAGGTCAACAGAATGTCGGCACGGAGGCTTCAGAGGCTGTCTCTTACCACTTCGAGTGGTCTGAGATCAGCTCGCGCATCCTCGTCTACCATCAACTCAGCATTGTTAAGGCCGCAGCTACATAGCCAGAGACCCAGGACAGACATACCCAGCATCGTCAGGATGAACTCTACCCTCGCAACCTTCAAAGTCCCTACAGTGGCCAACGAGCCCAATGTGAGTCTTTCCGAGCCTCGTATATCCGCCATGTCTGACAATTAGCGTAGCAACACTATGCCAAAGGTTCAGAATCAAGACATAAGCTCACGGAAGCTTATGCGGCGCTTTCAGATAATCTCCCTGTCGACGTCCCCATTGTTATCCGCGGGAGGACGGTAAGGGTTTGCCCAGCGGTCCATTCATCCGAAACTGTCCGCTAACCATCGCCCATAAACGTAGCTTAGCAAAGCAGACACCAAGTACCAGGTGAACCCGGCCGATCACAAACAAAACATAGCCAATTATGCCGTGGCAACCCCCGAAATGGTCAACTTGGCTATCAATGCCGCCCTGAACGCGAAGCCGGCATGGGAAAGCTTGCCCTTCGCTGACAGAGCGGCAGTCTTCCTTAAGGCAGCCGATCTGATCAGCACCAAGTATCGCTACGAGTTGATGGCCGCAACAATGTTGGGCCAAGGCAAGAACGCCTGGCAGGCCGAAATCGATGCCGCTGCCGAGCTCTGTGACTTTCTCCGCTTCAACGTCCAATATGCGGAGCAACTATACGCTCAGCAACCGGCACATAACTCCCCCGGTGTCTGGAACCGCGTCGAGTACAGGCCACTTGAGGGCTTTGTCTATGCCGTCACCCCGTTCAACTTTACTGCCATTGCGGGCAACCTTCCAGGCGTGGCAGCGCTGCTGGGCAATGTTGTGGTCTGGAAGCCGAGCGATCACGCGATCCTCAGCAACTACATCCTGTACAAGGTCCTCCTCGAAGCGGGACTCCCGCCCGATGTCATTCAGTTCATTCCCGGCGATCCTGAGATGGTGACAAAGGAAGTGCTCGCGCACAAGGACTTTGCGGCTCTTCACTACACAGGCAGCACTGCCGTCTTCCGCAAGCTCTATGGCCAGATTGGCGCTGGAGTTGCTGAGGGTAGGTATCGGTCATATCCTCGCATTGTTGGCGAAACCGGTGGCAAGAACTTCCACCTGATTCACAAGTCTGCCGATCTACGAAACGCTGTTGTCCAGACGGTCCGCGGTGCATTCGAATACCAGGGCCAGAAGTGCAGCGCCACTTCCCGACTGTACGTTGCCAAGTCGATTTGGCCAGATTTCCAGGAGCTTCTCGTCCAAGAAACGGAGAAGTTGAATGTTGGCCCACCTCATGACCATGGAAACTTCATCGGCCCTGTCATTCATGCCGCCTCCTTCAAAAAGCTGAGCACGGCTATTGACGAGGGGAAGAAAGACCCAGACCTCCAGCTGATTGCGGGAGGAGAATACGACAGCTCGGTTGGCTACTACGTCAAGCCGACCATCTTTGTGTCCAAGACGCCAGACCATAAGCTCTTCTCGACGGAGCTGTTCGGACCCGTCTTGACGGTCTACGTCTATGATGACTACGTAGATAGCACTACTTCTATCTATGATATCATCGACGGAGCTACGGAATACGGGCTGACGGGCTCAATCTTTGCAAGTGACCGGGCCGTTATCCGCCTCGCAGAGGAGAAACTCCGCAACTCAGCAGGAAACTTCTACATCAACTGCAAGAGCACAGGTGCTGTTGTAGGCCAGCAGCCATTTGGTGGCAGCCGAGCGAGCGGGACCAATGACAAGGCCGGCAGCATCAACCTCCTGAGTCGGTTTGTTAGCATGAGAAGCATCAAGGAGGAGTTTAACTCCACGACCACGGTGACATATCCCAGCAATGAGGTCGAATAGGGCCTTACTGAGATTACGGAGAGCACCGTATACTCCGACTATATTTGGGAGGATTCCTTCCGGATGACTCGCTCAGGAGGAGTTTTGATGCATCAAGGCGGCATCGGCGAATTCGTTCATTTAGGTGCGTTCGACGGAGGTGTTTATGAGCAATGTTGAGACAGGTGCCATGTTATTGGATTAGGTGTCTAGCGAATCAAATCACAACCCGATCTTAAAGTTGCATTGTGTTGCTGGCTTTATATGGCACAGGTGCTTTATCCCGATTTTAACCCTCAGCCCACCCGCCCCTGTTGCCATTTTCTCCTGATGCTGTGAGTCCGAGAGAGTTGCGGACGGCCCGTCGTTCTGCCCCGTGTGGAAGATCGTCCTGACTGTCAAAGGCCACGTGCGGGCTGCCTTAAAAGAGCTTGGGTGGCGCCGGGGGCTGTGAAAAGGATCGGGGACCTTGATGATCACTGACGATGTACAGAAGACACCATTTGGCCAAAGGTGGCTGTGGGAGTAGAGCATGATGACGAAGACTTGGCAGGTATCCATATTTCCTGTAGCCGGCGTCAGACAAAGGTCCAGAGCCAGAGGCACAACCTTGAACGACATTGCTTGCAGGCGTTCTTTTGACACCTTGTCAAGACACCAAGAAACATGCTATCCAATCAGCATCGAGGAATCCACCTCGTGCCGACTGGAAAGGAGCTGGGCACGCGACTGCTTTGGGACTTGGGAGTGCACTTCGGAGATGGAAACACTAGTGTTCCATGCTCTCTAGATGCAACTGCACGTTACGATTACCGACTTCCTACGTCCGTCTCCCCCGCCCTCTGCTGAAGCATCAATCCCTTGGTCCATTCCTCTGATCTGGATCTTACACCAGAACCAGCAAGCACAATGTCCATATATTGTCCGTGATGGCATACCCAGATTCTGAATCCCATGCTGGGACATCTGTACCTCTCGACAACACCTGAGCGAACTCACCACAAAATCGTGGAACTCGAATCTGCTTCTTCTTCCGCTACCAGTGCAAGGTGATACCCGAAGATCGTCTTATCGTCCACTCTTGACCAGACACAGCCAGAAGCACAGTGAAAGCCACTAATTGGAGGATTCCCGCCATCCTTCAAGCCCGAATCTTGCACAGCACCTGCAACGTCAGTTGTGCCTGAAGGTTACCTATTTCGTCTGGTTCGACTTGGGCGTGGCTCTGAAGCTCAGGGTTCTGTGCACCTAGCGCTTCATACACACCCACCCATTCACTACCAAGTTCGCCTCTATCTGTTCGTTGGGTGGCCTTAGGTCATTGCGATAGCACGACAAGCCCATCACGATGCCTCAGAGGTCGTTGCCTACGCCAGTATCATCAGCGGATATGAAAGCCCAGGAACCTCCATTCCTAGCCTCCCTTCAGATGCTGTTCGAACTACCACCACCTGCCATTATGCCATCCAACGCTGCAGGCACACCTCCACAGACCCCGGAGAAAAGATATCTGATGCAACCAAGCGAGACAGTCAAGTCACGAAGGCGTGCCGCAACCGTAGCAGGCCCATCCAGGAACGATTTTGCACTCCCTCCCCCTCCTACGAGATCACGCAAAATCATCCAGATGAAGCCGCGTGAAGTTGCTGCTGCCCCACCACTTGCACCAAACTCCAAAGATTCGACCACTGGCAAATCGGGCTCGGGCCGTGTGTCCACCACAACGGATTCAGTGTCGACCACGCCAACGGCGACAACAGGTGGCGCCAAAAAGAAACAATCAACTGCGGCAGGAAGGAAGATTGCGAGAAAAACAGCACATAGCTTGATCGAAAGGAGAAGGAGATCCAAGATGAACGAAGAGTTTGCTCTTCTCAAAAGCATGGTACCGGCATGCACCGGTGAGATGCACAAGCTGGCTATCCTCCAGGTTAGTATTATATTTCTAAGAACGTATACTGGGAATTGAAGCTGATGAAGTACCTCAGGCCTCGATAGAGTATATCAGATACTTGGAAGATTGTGTCGCTAAGCTCCAGGCCCGGCATCAATCCGGTCCAACAGAGGTAGAAAGTGCGACAAGGAGTCTTCCAACGCCCTCTGGTCATGAACCTTTCCATCCTGAGGCTGTCTTTGCCTTTGCAGCAAGAGAAGAAGTTCGTCCAGATGACGACGTAGAGATGTCGGACTCGTCAGGGGTTAATTCACCGGCCTCTTCGCCTCCACTTGCCGCGATCACCTCTTCCCACCAGCCATCCGCATCCCCGGGAATACTACCCCAGCAGCAGCTAAGAGATCGACATGATTCGATCTCGTTAGCTGTGACATCGACCGATCACCAAAGACACTACAGCTTCAGTGGGTCATCTGTTACTGCCTCGCCCGCCGGCTTTGGCTCCGGGGGGCATTTGTACGGCGGCAACAGCAACATGCACGACACGCGAACCGGCTCGGTTTCAGGCCCAGCACTGACTAGCCCTTGCCTGGTATCGCGAAATGACCTTGACCATGAAGCAACGGCTGCTCTTCTCATGTTGAACCAACAGACACAAACGGATAGGCGGATGTCAACGACGAACACCGACGGGCCCGCTGGAGCCGCAGCCGCAGCCGCCGGAACCGTGAGGACGGGGCGGGGAATGAGGGTCAGAGACTTGTTAAGCGCATGAGGAATCCAGAAGGAGATCGTTCGATGGCGCCTCCACGTCCATCCGAATAAGATCATTTACCCTTGGCGTCTGTCGGCTTCGACTCGGGGCTCGGCTTCGCGATTCTAGCGATTTACATTGCATGCATGCTGGATCCACGGCCACTGGTACCGGAATAGCAACCGAGCGATCACAGGACCGGAATACGCAGGGTCTTGGGGTCTGCCAGGGATTAGGATGCCCATGGGAAGGGTGAAGAAAGACGGCCTGTTGGGGCTTTGGAAGTCCTCGGAGAATTTCGGCACCCTCATCCATGTTAAAAAGTTTCAAATCGCAGCATCGCTCCATATACCGAGTCGTGAGGGACTGGGATGTGTATGTTGTTCTGGGCTGAGGATGCACAAATGAATAATGCCTCACTGAGGACTTTGGTCGTCACAGGATAGTTCGAGATGGTTAGTTATACAGGCTTACCTATGCTAGAAAACGCTCTTTGGAACTAGCAAAGAAAAGGTCACCCGGGGGAACATGGCAATGGATAGACGAAAGACAGACTTTTCAAATTTATGTGATGGATTTCCAAACGCTAAAAGCAACATCTCGAAGAAAACTTACCATTTATGATCATGGAGCCAGTTGGAGGGTAGTTAACGGTAGATGTTTCATCTTTGATACCAATTGCGTACCATTGATTGCTTTGCGCTTCGACCTCTAGAAGCGAACATCGACAAACGCCGACCGCCCGGATGACTCTTGAGAACACCGAAGGTTTGAGACGGCGCTTCTAGGCGCATAACAGTTCATTCCATCCCGGAATGGCTTCATGTAGCCTATCTTGCTACCGGACGCGCTGTTTGATCCGCTGGACGAACAAGTTGCGTACGTGACAATGGGAAAGCCCGGGGTTTCATACTCGTCAGTCGTACGAGAAACCAACGGTTCGCCTCCCGCTTCAAGCATCACCCACGGACCTCAATGCCCCTGTATTGCCCTATGTTCCCCAAATTCTCCGGGTCAGGGGCACGTGACATCCCTGATATCGAACAAACAACATACCGAAATGGTCCTTGGCGATGGCCGGACAAGGCCGGTGGTGACACTCAGCAGGATGGACAAGACCGAGTCGATATCCCGGAGTCCCGGGGAATCCCAAGAAGGAGCCACCGACTCTCTCCGCCTCCCGAACCAATCTGCCTATATATGCTGTCCTCTGCTCGCCCAATGTAGCCTTTCATGTCTTACACCAGTCAACAACCCTCTGTTCCACGAAGAAGACCTTCGTTACCGTTCAACTTCCTAGTTAACTCTCAGTCAGAGTCAGCCAACAACCGTCGCAACCTACTTCAACTCAACCTAGTCAGGCTTGACAACACCTCCTCCCACAAACAGTCCGTAAGACCGCCTCCTTACCCTCCTCTCCCGGTATCGCCCCGGCAGTTCACCAAACTATCACCACCGCCACCACTTGTACCCTCCCGTCCACGTCCCCGGACCGTCTTTACCTCGAGCAAGCCTCAGCCGCTTCGTCTCGTTCAGGAGTCACTCAACTCGCGCAAGCGAAAACCACCTGTCTTTTACGCCCAGCACACACGGACTCTGGTTCAGTCCGTGACTTACATTACTATCCACCAGGACTCTTCTTCTTCCCCGACTTCTCCTTCCTACTCGCCAACCGCGACAACAACAACAACCTTCAAGATGGCCAACACCAACCCTACCATGCCTAAGGTCTCTAACCTCCCCCCTGTCCCTGCCGGAGCTCGCTCAGGTTATCTCTCCCCAACGAAGGAAGAAATGCTCGCTGACCTCGCTGACCTTCGACACCAGGTAAATACATGAACTCCCTCCGTCCCTGTTTCGTTTTTTTCTCTTCGTCCTTTTCGGATTCAGTAGTAAGACAAAACCAAAACGAAGGAAAAGAAAATCTGACTTGGATAAAAAATAGCTCGACGACATCAACACCGACGGCTCCTCCGTTGACTCCCGCGGCCGTCGCCGCCGCAGAAACAAGGGCGCCCTCCAGAAGCAGGGTGGTCTCGCCGGCCCTCAGACCCTTCCCCGTCTGGCCGACACCAAGCCCGTTCGTCTCCAGCTTGGCTTGAACCTCGATGTCGAGGTCGAGCTGAAGGCTAGACTGCAGGGCGATGTCTCGCTTACTCTTCTGTAAGTTGCTTTCCTTCCTTCCAGTCCTTCTTTCCTCTATCCGACTATCTCTTCCTACCGACGGTGGGCTAATCCCATCTTCCTTTTCCAGTCAATAAATTTCTTTCCCCCTAATCCCTCCGTTTTTCTTGTTCATGACCATCCTACCATCCATCTCTCCATCAGCCATGAAGCCCATGACCCGACCGCACCTATATCAAAGATAAAAAGTCCAACAAAAAGCAAACAAAAACAGAGTCGAAAAAAAGACACCCCAGAAACGACCCCCTACCTCCACCCAACTTCATCTCAACTCCTTCACGCGCTCCGTCACCGTCGACGAACTCTTCCACCTCCGGCTCGGCACGCTCCGCCTGCGTCAGCGCTGGCTCGATCGTGAGGTCAGTCCCAGTTTGACGGCTGCTGTTGCGGTCTTGATTGGGATGGTTGGGTTTTTGTGTGGGGTGTTGGTTTCTAGCTGTTGCTCATGGTCATGGTTCTGGTCATTGACTGATTGGTCTTGGTCTTGGTCATGGCTGTGGGCGCAAATGGTTTGGGATGTGATGGTGATCAACACTATCTCCACGATGGTTCCATCTTGGATGACGGGGATGGCAACTACGATGACGACGACAATGATGGGCATGGGCTCAGTGATGATGGAAACAACAACAACAACAACCTCCTGGTCATATTTTCATGTCTTGCTTCAGCAGGGCTTGACATCGGCGTCTTTCGAATGGGTCGGCGTTAACATCATTGGGGTTGGGGTCATGGGATGAGTCTGGGTCCGGTCACCTTCATACCATCCAACCATCCTCTGGTCTGGTCAAGGAAAATGGAGGGGAAAGAAAAAGGGAAGGCAAATGCAAGGGTCTATAATGATGCAACGAATTGGGGCATTCATATGGGAATGGATACGGGAATAGGAACAAGAAGCATGAGATGGAGAGGAAACCAAGGAGAATAGTACTTGGTGCTTCCCCTTCATACTGTGTCATTCTTGGCTTGTCTTTTCCCAAGGGAATTGGGAGTTTTCCGTGGGTTGTATGGTAGATATGGGAATGGGATAGAACAGAACACATTTTCTTTTTTTTATTATCATCATCATCATCATACTCAGCTCTGTGATAAGGTGCCTGTCAGTCTTTTTCGGCCACACTCTGGAATCAAGTTTTATCTACTACTCTCTTTTTCCAATACACTGGTAGCGGTGACGATGGCATGGCTCCTTGGACCGTGTAGTGTGGCAAGGTTGTAGGGGTTGATACAGACAATCGAAATGATGTTTTAGTTCCACTTGCCTGTGGATACTTTGGTTGAGTTGATCCAGTGTCTTGACTCTTGATATCAGATTAGCTTTGAGATTCGGGACATGATTTGTTTTGGAACATAGCACGGACGGACATCTTGGCATACCACGAGACAGAGAGAGCCGGTGGGCTCGCACGATGACCACATGGCATCCGACGACCGCAAATTGATGAATAAATGAGAACAAGAAAAATACAAACGAAAAAGGAGAAGAGGTAAAGAAAAAGAAAGCAACAGCCGATATAAATAGCCGGTGAATGGAAGGAAGAAAAAGGCAAAAAAAGAATTTTTGGTCTCTCCCGCCGGGAATTGAACCCGGGTCTCGAGCGAATCGAACTGATGTTCAAGCTTGACAAGCTCACATACTGACCACTATACTACGGAAGATGTACAACTGTTAATCAGCTGTCGTAGTTTGTTGTTGGGAAAGAGGCACGGACCTAGCGCTTATATACCGAATTCAGTTGGCCATGTCACACCAAACCCGGCCTACAGAGATAACTGGCGAGCGGTCGTAAGAATAAACCGAACACCTCACGGTCTAATACATTACACCTTCGGCATCCTGTTAACAGGCATCTACGCGTCTTTACTATGCTTTAGGGTCGAAATTTAAAACATTTCCTAAATCCAATGAGCCCTAATAGACTCTAGCCGATGTGCTTCCAATTTAGTACGAGTCGTATCACAATTTTGCAATAGCCTTTCTTAACCAAAGCGAGCAGTATTGGACTGTCCATATTCGGTTTATTCTTACGACCACTCGCATACATATATATGTAGATGGTGAAGGTTAGTCACGATTGACAATGTGCGTGGATACCCAAGTTTATTTATTTATGGGTATTATGAAATGGGTATATAGAACGTAGAAAATGATTGCGAAAATGGGGATAGGGTGCATACGATTGGTTGCAACTGTCAACCCTTCAACGCTGCGCGCAGCAGCTGATAGATAGCCTGCGTGTTGAATGGATGACAGTGGAACCCGATCGCACGCATCCATCCCACCGATTATCATTAAACACCTCCCTGCCACTTTCCCAGGGTAAGGAGGATGAACGAATGAATGCAAAATCCCATTCATCCACCCCTCTCACGCCCCACGCCGCCTCACGCCGCCTCACGCCTCAACCCCCCTCTCACCGCACCCCCGCCGGAATCTCCGG
The DNA here is from genome assembly GCA_009806085.1 of Neurospora cerealis. NCBI lineage: Eukaryota > Fungi > Ascomycota > Sordariomycetes > Sordariales > Sordariaceae > Neurospora > Neurospora cerealis. The sequence continues at coordinate 34,905 of RAOY01000001.1, forward strand.
CACCTTCGGCACGTCCGAACCCCCCGTACCACCCGTGCCTCTCGACCCATAACTCCCCGCGCTGCTCGGCGGCGGCGCAATCGTCGGCGGTCTCGGGCCCTTGTAGCTCAGCGTCGGGATCGTCAATCCATAACCCTCCGTGCGTCCCTCCGGGTTATGCTGGTCGATCTCGATGCGAATGCACACGTCCAGACTACCGTCGCTGCCGGTGCCGTGCTCGGTCGGATCGGCGGCCTTGTGCTTGGTGCCTGCGTTGACTTCCCCCTTGCCGAGCGCGTAGCGGCCGTCTTTGTGGCCGGGGAAGGTTCCGTCGGGGGTGGACTGTGGGGGAGGAGAGGCGTGGAAGCTGTTGCCGTTGCCGTTTTGATGATGGCCATGGCCGTTGTTGGGCGAGTTCTCGGTGATGACGGCAAAGTTGCGGCTGGGCATGGTGACTTGGTTGTGTTTCGCGGTTTTGGTGCTGTCGCCGGGGTCTTTGTCGAAGATCTTCAGGAGCGTCTCGTCGGTGTCGTGGTCGAGGTGGTGGATCCTGTTTCGGCGCGCCAGCAGGTTGGCGACGGCCGCCGGGGGCGGCTTGTTCACGATGGCGGAGGAAATGACGTTGACGATGTAGCGGTAGTCTTCTTCTAGCGGGATGTTGAGCTTGGGATTCGAATAGAATCTTCCTAGCGCTGCCAAGTGGACGTCGCCGCCTAGGATGGTAACGCGCACCGAGAACTCGGCGGCGATCTGTTGCAGCTTGAGGATCAGACCGTTGCGCTCGCGCTTGTGGGTTCTGGCTGTATAGTGATCGTCGAGATCGTCTAGCAGATCAACACTTCCGTCAAAGGAGTTGAAGAAGCTGCCACCAAAGCCGACGCGTCTGTTCAACAGCTTTACTGGGCCCATCAAGGGGCTAGCAAAGATGTTTTCAAGCCATGTCAAGCGCTTGTTGTGTGTTAGCTTCAGCCTTTGGTAAGGGTTAAGACTCACTTACAGGATATGCGATTGGAATACCCAAAAGAAGAATCAAGTGCTTATATGGCTTCTCAGTCTGTATAGCATGGCTAAGCTCCTGTCTCAAGCGGGAGAAGATAGCCTCATATGTCTCAGGGTAGTTGACTTGATGTCTCGTACGCTATAAGGTGTTAGCACTCGAAAAGTGACTTCCTGCGTCCCCTCGACGGGTCACTCACCTCTGTTCGAGCGTCGATACCCAAAAATGCTATCCTGGCGCCCAACTTTGTAAACATATTGTGTGAATGTTCCGAAACGTAAGGCTACATGAATGTCAGTAATCAAGCCGATTAGCTGGGCTAGCACTGGAGAAAGAAACCTACACCAGGAGAGGGTCCAACAATGTAGTTAGATTCTGTCATGGCCGGGTGTACGTAAGCCGCAATCATTTGATTGGGGTCAATTCCCTGACCGGCTTCGCCCTTAGCCTTGGGCATGGTGTCCGAGGTATATGTCGAAGCTGGAGGTGGCAGATGGTGCTGGAAAAGCATATAGTACTTGTGGGCAATGCCGCCAATTCCTCGGAAAACATCGCATCTCATAAAGTCGTCCACATAAGATCCAAAGCCATCAATAATCTGTGTACTGTTAGTGTGTCCACATATACGGTGCAAAAAAAAAGGCGCGAATGGGTCATACATCATGATCATCCCAAATGTTTAGCTGAGGGATCTGGCCGTTCGCAGCTGCAAATGGCTCCGTCCCATACCACCGAATATAGTTGTTTAAATAGTAGTCGTCACACTCGGCGCGGAGACTCTCGGGAAATGGAAAGTGTCTCCGTTTCTTGGGGTTGCTGATGCTGGTCCATGTGCGAAGAGGCCCCGAGACTCGGATGCCGTCGTTATAGATCTGGTCGCCGCCACCAATCCTGTAGGCTGTTAGCAGTCGACAGGCTTAAGAGAATCCTCAGTTTCTTACATCACATGGAGCGGCGCCTCTTGATGACGTCTCATAACGTCGTTCCACAAACACGGGCCGCTCCAGTCCTCCTCATCCGTGCCGACGCTGAACCCGTTGCAGGAGTGGAACATGATTCTCATCGATTCCGTGATGGCGGGCACGAAGAAGGCATTCACTTTTGGCTTTGTCTTGCTAGCAAAGACAAGGTAATCCGACAACCAATACTCCCACTTGGTCTCATAGGGTTCCATCTCCAGGTGCAGATCGAACCTCCAGAAAGTGCTGCGCCAATCCGAATAAAGACAGATACCTTGGCTTTCACTGACTTTGGGCTCACTGCTGTGACCATTGGCGGCGCCATTGCCATTGCTCATACCGACCGTAGCAGCCTTTCTCAAGAACAAGCTCGGCCTAAAGGACTGTTCTCTGCCGCCCCCGCGGGTCACAACCAGGACACTGCCAACCCATTGATTTCCCTCCATGCGGCGATAGTTGATCAAAGGTCCTACCGCGATCTCCTTGTCGTTTGGAACACTCTCCGGAGCCAATGCGTCGGCCATGCTCTTTTCGCCATTGAGAACCTCCTTGGCTTCTGTAGCGCCCAGCACCACAGGCTTGAACTTTGGTTCGGTAGGAGGGCGACTGCCAGCCTCCTCGGGAGAGATACGCGACTTGTTGAGGAAATCGGCCAGGTCGTTTACATTGCCGCGTGCGTCTGCTTCCCGCGCTATGGAGTGGTGATGGTAATGGCGGGATGGTTGCTGGGGCTGGGCTCTCTCGGCCTCGAACTTGGCGAAGGCTCGCGACTCTTGGTGACGCCATTGGGAGCTGGAGGCGTGAGGATTGCGGTCCTGGGCATTTTCGTCGCCGTGCGCATAGCCCTGCGCTTCGTGGGAGTCCATATCGAACAGGTAGGCAGGCGTTATCACGACGTTGTCAGTCGCAAATGCAAGCGGCGGTCAAATAGGTAACGTATAGGATTTCGCGACCTGGGGTCCCCAATCATAAAACAAGGAAGTCCACGCTCCAAGTCCGAGGTACCAGCAACGGTTCGGTAAGCGGTCGCAAGGGTTCAGCTTGTTAGGTTCGTAGGTTGAGGAGCCGGCGGGGTCTTGAAGCTGGTCTCTAGCCGATAAGAGACTTAAGATGGCCTGTTGGGTAGTGAAGGGAGTAAAAGAGGGCAAGAGAAAAGAAAGAAAAGAAAAAAATTTGAAAATTCAAAGGACGAGGGAGGAGACCTTCAATCTAAACGAAATTGATGCCATGGGAACAGGGGGGTCGTGCACAACTCGTTCGACTCGAGCGGCACACTTGCTCGGCGACGGTGTCCCGGATACTCAGCTACCAAGCTTTGTCTAACAAACTGCCAATTCTGGAAGGGAGTACACCTTACTTGTTTCAGGGCAAGACTTCAGTTCCTTGTCTTGATGTCGTTTTTTTCAGGCCGGTTCATCGAGGGAGAAGAAGCTCCCAACTAGGGAGGAGGAGGGAACGCGGAAGAAGAAAGGATATCATGGCAACTTGACTCCGGTACCACTTGAGTATACAAGTTGGATAAAGCAGTGTTGGTACACAAGCCCATACACACAGGGCACACAACAACGTTGACCTAGGCACGGCATGAAGATGCCGACTTGGGTGCCCGTGACCCAATTGGTCTGTCTCTCATCAGTTCCGGGCATCGTGGAGATGAAATGCGGTGAAATAAGAAGGCCGGTCATCCATGTGAAGATGGGCAAGATGGAGAGCTACAAACTCGGCGTCCTTGTCCGCCCTTTCGACGTTTGTGTATCGGTGTTGGCTGGACTGCGGCTCGTTAGCAGAATGCCTCATGTTGATGGAACATTCCAAGGGAGCTTTGGGGGAGCTGTTGGAGGCCTCGCTTGGTCGCCAACACCCCCGTCGATCTTTAGGGGTCTCTTTTGATCTTCACTCGGGGCCTTTTCCCTTTTGTCAAATCTCGAGAGGAAAACTCCGCTTCCATATGAAAGAGGACTGCGATGGTCCCTCGGGCTTGCGTCAGCGCGGTGTCGCTTATTACGCTTTTAGACCCACTCTCTGCCGGCTCAAGGCAAACATCACATTGGTTTCTTCGTCATTTCTGGTTCGTGCTGTCGCTAAGTCTATGTTCAGTCTAAAGTCACTTTTGGTGAAGATTGAGAAGACATCTTTACGAAAAGTCACCGCAACGAAATGCTGATTGAAGAATTAAACGCAGCACGCCCAGAAGCCGGCTTTTAGCTCTGGGCAGCTTCTCATCGGGTTGTGGTGAGGTCGATGCAGCAGTTGAAAGAAGTGCTGTTGAAAGTCACTCCCAAATCTCTGGAGACGGGCATTGACTGGGCGGCGCCAAAGTCTAAGTCTCCAACAATTCTCCAACGTCTTTGGTCCTGTGGCCTGTCATCATCCTGCATGTGGAGAGAGTAAAGTCGTCCAATGGGGCCGCCGCGCTTTGAACCCCTGTTCGGACGGGAGGCGGTCCCTGTCAAGCCTGTTCAGCGGGATTGGCGGGTCTCGGCGAACGCACTAGTTTTCAACTGGAATGGACCAAAGAAGGGTGATCGCGAGACCGACCTCTGGACGTGGATAGGGGTTGTTGCTCCGAACGACGGCCCAAAATGGCACTCGAGTAAACAAAGGTAAGAAACCGCGGATATCAAGCACAATATACAACTAAACAATACACCATATGTTATACAAAATCTTCATACTTATACATTGTTCACTTTGTCTCGAGCACGGTGTCCAGAACACCCGACCCAGTCTTCTGGTCCTTCATGTTCCGCTGGGTGTTTCCCGCTCCTTGAAGCCTCGCCTTCTTCTTCTGCTCCATCAGATGACCGGCGATAATACCAATAACCATGCCGCCCAGATGGGATACGACATCCATGGTATGGTTCTTGCTGAACAAGCCCCAGATGTTCAGGCCTCCAAACAATCCAATAAAGGCCAATCCCTGAACACCAGTATACGGGTCAGGAGGCAGGCCAAAGATCTTGAAGCCCTCGAATCTGTGCATCCAAAAGTAGGCCGCGGAGATACCGTAGATGGCGCCGGATGCGCCAAGGGTAGTCATATGGAAGTTGCCCTTCAGGACGAGCCAGAACAGACTGGTCAGGAAGCCAACCGATCCGGACAAGACATAGGTAGTCAGGAAGTCGGCCCTGCCAACCTCGTCGTGAAGCCGGGTGCCAAAGAACCAGAGGAAGGGCATGTTGACAATAAGATGACCCCAAACAACCTGGTGAGAGAACACGGCACCAAGCATGCTGAACGCCTTGGGCGTCGCAGGCGAAATCAAGAAGTACCGGAGCAAAGGCTTCCACATGATGGGGACCTTCCAGAGGAACCAAATCAGAACATTGGCGCCGATGAGGACGGCAACGGTGGCGGCTGCTGGAGGACAATCGGGCCATAACCTGTTTTCGCGGCTGGGGGCGACGTAGAGCTGGGAGTAGGTGAGGAAACCGGCAACGAGGAGAGCGACAAAGACGGTCGAGGGCAGCAGACGCTTCCACGCGGGCATCTTGGGAGGTTCCTTGAGGTCGGACATGGCCCACTCCTCCCATTCCTTTCTCTTGGCGCTGACTTCACGCTTCGGGGTGTCGTCCGCTTTGGCGAGAGGGCCAGCCTTGCCGTTCTTGTATTCTTCCTCGAGCTTCTTGCGTTCCTCTTCCTGCTTTCTGAGCTTCTCCTTCCAGATAGCCTCGTTCCGGGCGCGGATAGCATCGAAAGCGCTCTTGCCGTAAACCGATTGGGGCTCGGGTTTCTTTTTCTCGGATTCCTCGAGACCCTCAGCATCGTCCTGGTACATCTTGAACCGTGACTTGTACCCCAGTTGCTTGGTTACGCCGTCCTCTCCCTCGGCCTGGGCCTGGGCGTCTTCTTCTTCTTGTTTTTCCAGGGCTGCAAGCTCGTCCTCGGCGCGTAATCCGGCGTTCACGACCTCGTCGACATAGACGTTCTTGCGAAGGTAGTCCAGTGCGATTCTCCTGTCTTTAGGAGTGTATCCGGCAGTGTTGACTTTGAGCACAGGGTCGTCAAGGGTTCCAGCGACGCGTCGACCGTGAAGAATCTTCAGCAACCTGTTCGCCGCAGGAGTGGTCATTCCGGGCCCGAATAGCTGAAGAACCTCGCCAGCTGCCAGGTCATCGACGCGGAACGGCAAGCCCTCCTCATCCTTGTAGTTCGGGGGTAGGTCGACATAGTGAATGATGACCCTGTTGCGGGCGGCAAACTTGAGAGTGCGTACGGCGATGCGCGGAGTCGAAGAAAGTCCGAAGAATGGTGTCGAAGAAGCGAAGCGGCCCCGGTTGGTTTGCCATTGGTTCTGGGCCGTGGATGGGAGCAGTGTCGTGGAAGAGAAGCATCGCGTCGTGGGTGCGGCGGCGACGAGCAGTCGGCTACATGCTTTGGAAAAATGGTGAGCGGCGACCTGGACGCCTGGCCGAAAGGCATTGACGCCCAGGGAGCAATTCATAGTCACGGAATGGGCGCCCTATATCGCGCCGTTTCGCGCAAACTGTCCATCAAGGTGAGTCCGAACTCGGGAGTTGTTGGACCGGCCGATCTGGGGGAGCAACCGGAAAATGGCCGGGGAAAAAAATGACGGAGCTCCCCGGGCCCGGCAGGCAGATTTGAACAGCGTGATTGGCTCTTTGAGGTCAAATCGGGCCCCACAGAGGGGCCGACTTCAGATGCTCTGCCCCTGTTCTCCAGGCACCTTTGAGGGACGGAAGGACCCCGCATTGCAAGCTTCCAGAACAAGCTCCCGTCCAGGCAATCGAGCTGCGACGTCAGGTCAGGACCTCGAAATCCAAAAGAAACAAAAACAAACAACCAAAGTGCAGCCTTCCCTCGCCATCGTAAAAGAATCTTTGAATTGTCGAACCAACACCGGATTCATCCTCAATTTTTTACCGTACCTCAAAGATAAAAATCCAATCACAGCGTCAACACTCTTCCACAATAACGCCCATTACCTACACAGGGAGACAGGTACTTGCTTCTATACAAATAGGTAGCAACAGTCCACTCTACCTACCTCGACGACAACCAAAACCTCAACAACCGTATCGATATTCCACCTTGATAACCATCACACCCAAAAGATGTCATCTTCCACCGAATCCCTCCCCATAACCCCCCAAGCTTTCGCAGCAGCTCTAGAAGACCTCCCTGTCTCGGCCCTGCACCTCAAAGTGCTCGAAATCTACAACTCCATCGCCCACCTCAAGTACTCCAACGAGCAGCTGCGGCCCTTCGCCGAAGGTCTCGAGGCCCCTCTGGGCTCCAGCACCGGCGAGTCAGCGCAAAACCAACCCGATCCGGACTGCGTCGAAGCCATCCGCGAGAACGAGCAAGTTATAGTCCGCATGGAGGGGCGCGTCCAGCTGGTCAAGAACGAGGTCGAGCGCAGGGGACTCAGCTGGACCGAGTTCGAAAGGAAGGAGGAGGTCGAGGCGGCCGCGGCGAGGAATAGGGCTCGCGGACCGCTGGAGACTGGTGAGGATTCGGAAGATGAGGAGCAAGGACAACCGATGACGAATGGAACTTCGACGACGACAATGACAACGACAACGACAACAACACAGCACCCCGCTTGGATGGATGGGACGTTTCAAACTGGAGTGATTAGGAATGGAGAGATTGTCATGGATGATGTTGCTGGATCGAGAAGACAGCAAGAGCAACAAGGTGGAACTGGTGCTGGTGCTGGTGGCTCGCTGAGTGACGAGGAGCTCAGGAGGAGGATGGAGGAACGACTACGGGACTTGGGAGGGGAGGATGACGAGGAGGAGGGGGGTATGCACCTGTGAGAGGCAAGCGACGGGAATAAGGGACCGAAGGAGGAGGATAGGGTTTGAGCATCGTGAAGAAAGGTTAAGCACGACTTGTCACTTGCAGCATGGGCCGGTAGGCTGGCGTATAAGTGGGTTGTGGTGCACTTTCTCGTTATTCGGTTACTAGGGCGCTTCAGGGGTATGAAGGTTGATTTAGATGGATGCTACAAGAGCAGGGCTGGGCAAGGGAAATTCTCCGGAATCCCTAAAACTTTTCATATGGGCGGTCTGGTAGTAATCTGATTTGGGACACAGGCGACGCCATATTGATTGTTGCAGTAGGTGTGATATTCTTCACCATCTCTGCTACACCTCAATCCTCTGGGCACTGATTGAATCACCAGTTTTTCTTAAAAGAATGAATTCTATTAAGTTGGCCTCGATAGGGATTTCAACGTGGGATCTTCTGGACTCGTCAATTCTGCCCCATTGATTCTCCCCTGAACCACTGTCTTGCTCAAAAGATATCTATCAGCACCTTCACCATCTCGCATGGCCGCATCCACATACTGTTCTGAAATCTGGCGGTCATGCCTTCATCCGCCATCTGAGGCCGAGTGTCAGGCACGCCTGCCACGGAAATTGCGGGTACATTGCTGCACGGGGTAGTTGCGATGCCTTCAGCCCTCCTGTATATAGGTACCTTAGTCCAGTCCACCAAGCCTCCAGCTGGTGGATTCCCTGGACCTGCTCCTCTTGCTCCTGCATCTTCAATAAGATCCACATACTCGTCGGGATTAGAAGCTTCTCTCCCTTTGCCGAAGGTTGGGGTCGCAACTGCGTATTTACAGTGTACATGCGCGTAGTACGTAGAGGAGGCGTATCTTTCATCGCAATTTGGGGTTGAAAAAAAAAATGCAATGCACACACGCCGAAGAACTACGGAAGTCCGTTGCATTTATTTCCCACACATTTCCTGGCGGGGTAATTGCCATTCAACGTCATTGCCTCTCCCGATCTTTGCCTTCGGCAAAGGGAGGGAAGCTTCTACCTAGTCCCGACGGCCTGGAGTACCCAGCCTTTGGCCTGTATTGCATTCCGTTTGCCTGACACCGCGATTGTTTGCTGAATGTTCATACCTGAATACCTCTTCTACCTTACATATGTTGGACCGACCCTCTTGCAAGCCATCATATGACTCCCAACATCCGGTCCTAGGTAAAGGACAGGTAATCCACATGACGCATGGTATCAACCTGAAAATCGCACCGAGAGAAACCAGGTCCTCTTCTCTTTTTCAAAACCGACACAGTTCTTCTTTTTTTCCAGTGGTCTCCACCCGAGTCACAAGCACACGCTATATCATCATTTCTGTTTTGATTCAGAAGTACCGACCCCGTCAACTATATATATCCCGAACACCACTTCTACCTTCCAATATACAAACCGGCGTTTGGTGTGAGCTTGCTGGACCTAATGGCAGGCAAGAATGGAGAAGTTAGGCTGAGATGGTACGAAGACGACAACAGGCTCCTCCGGGTGCCCACTATCCTACAGCGTGTAGGGCTATCACCCGACTACTATGCCCGACCATCTACTCGTCGTTTCAAGTGGGCAATCGAATCTCATCATCTTCCGCCCGGGTCCCAGACCGACGGGAATGCAGCACAAAAGGCACCGTGGAACATGCTCGTTCGGTACATGGTGGATAGCAATGACCCTAATCCACTCGAAGAAGACTACACCGGCGTGTTTTCCTGGCGTGACCATCAGATAAACCCACGTGTCGAAGAGCCGCAACTTCTTGAACCTGTGAAAGACATGAAAGATGTGGCCTGGTGTCCCGATCGAAGGTGGGGTCGACGCATCGTCTTCTCAGAGCGGCTGAAGGAGGGGAGATGGCTCACAGGCTGCTGGCTTGTTGTGGCATACATATGGTGCGATGATGCTCACCGCGAGTGGTTGCGGAACCTTGACGTTGCCGTGGAAGACTTGGTAACTCCTGATACTACATGCAAGTAAGTACATACCTCTAGGTATAAGCCTTTGGAGTGTCTGCGTTGTATCCTCTGCGCTCTATGACTACCATTTTCAAGCTTTCGTAACTACTAAGTAGCCTCACTGACTTGAATGATTCTTGGGGTTGTTGCCTTCGAATGGAAGAACCGAACATGCGGGTTATATTCCGGTTACCAACACTGCGTTGTGTTAGGTTACAGGATGTTCTACAGCCTCAGTCGGAAATGGGCGGCTCCCGAGGTCCTTGACCAGACCGAAAATACCGAAGCCGGAATCGAGACCGAACAGTACCCTACATCATGTTTACCGGCAATGGAACCCACGGTTTATCATGTAAAAGGTACACGTAGTGTTGCGGTTCCTGTACCCAAGGGAACGCCCATTCCTGCCTCGCTCGAGAGGTTCTGTCGTCTGGTGGATAACAGGTGGCCCTCCTTGCTTTACGGGACGAAGTCCACTAGCAGCAATACGGCAGCTTGGAGGCAGGCAACGGAGCAGCGCTGGCTGGATGAGAACAGGACTACGGAGAGAGAAGGATTAAGAAGACGGTGCGTTAACATCATGGGGTAGACTTCATAGAGCGTGTTTGTCCACATTATATTCCTTTAAGCTTGTTTCGAACATCAATGTCATAAGGTACAAGCTGAAAACATTCGATCCACCTGAGCCTACCATAAGAGGCCGGAGAACTAAACCGAACGAGTCAAATCCATTACGCCTCTATTAGATTCTCTGACGCATCTAACCAAGCTCGATATGTCTTCTAATGAAGTTGAAGACGTTCCCTGCATCAAAACGAATAAGCCGAATTGCGTCTCCTCCAGATGTTTCCACTCACTCTTAAGGCATACTTTTTGTGTTGTTGTAGCCTTTTGAACGGAACGAAGTGCCTAATGCGACTTGAGCACCCTACCCGTTGGGGATTGGAGGTCAGTTCCTGTCTATTTCCCCAACGGGTATATCGGACGGACTATCCGTCTTCAGTTGTTCTTGAGAACATTCGCCCGGCACCCTTCAACTTACCGAATCCGCCGCTCTCTCTCTTTCCCCTGACAAGTTCCCCAACGTCCCAAACCAAGAACTCGAAACGTCTCTTTGCCGTTGATACTCATACGGAGCCTCCAGGCTGATATTACGCGCCGTCGCATCCACCAATCCTATCCCGTCCGCCTTGTGATCCGACAACAGCGTTACCTCCGCAACCCTCCCTCTAGCCTCCATCTCCTGCACCGTCTTCGCACCATCCAAAACACTCGCAGCCGCCGGGCCATTAGCCAAAATCGCAATCGAATTCGTCCCCCAAAGCGGCAATGGCTCCTTCCTCCTGCTCATCAACATCTCACCCTGCGCGGCCCCTCCGCCGCCCAAGAGCCTAGCCCCCCACCACCCCAACTTCCACGACCAACTCGTCGACTTCAATGCCGTCAACACGATGAACAAAATTCCGACCAGCTCAAGCGCGCAATGCAGTGTGATCCACCACCAGTCTATGTGGTAAACCGGTTCCAGATATTCCACGCTGCGCACCTCGTTGATGCCGCCAAAAACGGGGTTGTCAGCTCCGTACTCGAAGGCGTCTGTCAAGTTGTCTGCGCCGCGTCTGATCCCGTTGGTTAGACCTTGGGCGATGCTAGCCCATTTTTGTTTGAGGTCGTCTGTCTGCCAAGAGTACGCGTGCGATGCTGGGGGAGAACCAGTTGGAGCGGAGGTTGTAGTAGCCGTTGATGGGTTTCCAGTTGTCGGAGAGGGAGACAGCTGCTTCAAAATCTTTAGAGCCCATTCCTGCAGCCGAGTCTGAGCAGTCAGTGAGCGGGGAGACACATGTCGAGAAGGTCCGTTGCATAAAAGCGCTTATGCTGTCCACGGCCACTTGGCTGATGTTGTACACGTTATGGTGGTTATCCAAATTGAGACGGAGCGAGAGGTCGGTACGTGGGAAGCGGGAGAGGCGCGGGTGGAAGGCGATGCTTCCGTTTTTGAGCGGTGGTGAGGTTGGAGAGGCCTTGGAGGGCATCCCCGCCAAGGTCGAAGGCCCATGATTCGGGATCGCGGACGAATAACGTGTCCTCTCTGGATTCTTCAAAGTAACGCCCGCCCGTTACGTTGGCGTCTGCTATTTGCCTTACGCAGTAGGAGAGAGCGCACTCGATTGCTTCGACTTGGTTGCTTTCTTGGTCTGGGAGCAGCAGTGTGGGATCGGTGCGGTGTCTGATGATGGTCTGGGACCAGATCAGTGTCTTTACTTTCTGCTGCCAGTCCAGTCTGTCCTGGATTATGAATTCGGCTGGGTTTGCTGTGCCTTTCATCGTCATGGCAATGGAGTTGTCGATATACAGGCCGTTGGGAAGACTGTATCGGATGATGGGATCACGGCGTCCAGTAACCACACTCCTGGCGCCTTTGCTATGGCTGAGACTCGTGTTCAGCTGCTTGTCCGGGTCAACCTTTTTGATGAGAAGCTGGTCGGTCAAGTTCATGCAAGAGGAACAAACGGCCAGAGTTGCGAAGTCACCCTTGAAGGGGCATTCGCCATTCGGACACCGGAATTTGGTTTGTTGCAAGACTGAATCCAGTGGCTCAGCAATGCCGTACATGATAGCTGACCGCATGATTAAATCGGCTTCAGCGTCAACGACTGCATAGATGCCGACGTTGTCGCGCCTTGTATCAGTATGCCTGGTCTGATCAAACAACGTGGAATCTAAGGAGGGCACTTGAAGGAAAGACTCACGGGCATCGCCATCGGAATTCATTTCCCTCAGCACGTATTTGGTTCCCCGAGAATACTTCATGGCTCTTGAGACAAAAGCACCCTCGCCATCCAGATCTTCACGATATCGGGGTACTTGGCGGTACTTGAGCAACTGCTGCGCAAAGGGGTCCATGGCGACCGAGAGCAGCGTCAACAAAGCACCCATCCTCACAATCGAACTATTATCTGCGTTAAACCCTACATCTTCTTGAGACCGGGAGAAAAAAGAGACATGCAAACACCTACATGCGCTTCACGTTCTTGTCCACAAGCAGAATCAAACTGCCCAGCGGGCCACGGCTGGCCGACGCGATCCGGTCAAAGTCAAGAAGACGCCGTCGCCTGGGCCCGGAGAAGACGATCCAGTTCCACTGTCCGATGGCATCGCTGATGGAATAGAGAAGCGTGGCTTTGGTCGCGGCCGAGAGGACGGCAATGGCAGTGTTCAGCGTGAATTGTTGCTTGTTGTCGACGGTTTTCTTGTCAAAGGCCGCGAGCAAGCCGACAAGCGCGGCGAGAAAGCAGAGAGAAGTGACCAGAGATATCGCGTAGAGGGACCAGGAGCGCGAAAACCAGCTGTTTGTGACAGAAGTGGTCTCGACGTTTGTGACCTCGGTCTCATCCTCCATCAGTCTGGTTTTGCCCTGTTGTTGGTCTTGTTGCTCCATTGTGTCATGATGGGACAGAGGCGACCGCTTGTTGAAGGGCATGAAAGTGTGGTGTTAACTTTGCCGCGTTCATCGCATTGCGAGTTGACTGCTCAGCTCGGTTTTTTTTTACCCTTTTGAAGTATTCGCACATCTTGGATCGTCATCGTTGTCGTTAACCGGGGCGGAGGGGTAGAAGGCGCCTCAAGCACTGCCATGATCGACCATTCAGATGTTACAGGATGCGCCAATGTAACCACCCCATCTGAAGTTGACGGGTTGGCTGTTGCGAATGGTCGTAAGAATAAACCGAACACGTCACGGTCAGTACATTACACCTTAGGTATACTTATATCACGCATCCAAGCGTATTTAATATACCTTTAAACCTGAATTCTAGGCAATTTCTAAAGGGAAGAATCCCTAAGTGACTCTGACCGATGTGTTTTCAAATTATCGTAATCCCTATCACAGTTTTTTAACGACCTTTCCTAACGAAAGCGAGCCGTTTTGGACTGTCCATGTTCGGTTTACTTTTACGACCACTTCGGTTGTTGGTAAGATTAAGTCCTGGGATGAAGTTAAAAGCTAGGGTGAAGATGGTTAGTCACGCGCTAGACGCTAGACTGGCTCGCTCGGAGGCTCTGCATTCAGTGAACCTCAAAGTTACAAGATCATACGATATTGGTGAGTGATCTGCTCACTTTATATCTTTTTGATAATGGCGAAATGACAAAGGAGTTTATCGTTGTCTGTCATTGGGATTTGCTGCTAATTGGTGCTTAATCTGTAGGCAAACGCAAGAAACCGGAGTTTATAGGGCTGCGTTCCGACTAAAACAAGTACATACGGCCATAGATAGTGGAAAACTCGGGATCCCGTCCGCTCTCCCATAGATAAGCCACTAATCGGTGGCTTATCTATGGGAGGAGGTTTTGACAGGGGTTTGGATGACTCAGCTAAAAACGCTGCCGGGATATGAATGTTAGGGCGAGTACGTCGATCCTACAAAAAGTAGGGGAACAGAGGTTAGCGGCTGGGCACTTTTCTGTAAGTGCCACGCTGTGGCAAAAGTCAAACATTAACCTTTCATACGCCGGCAGAGGTATAGAAACGCCGGCGTTTCCAGAAGCGTTTTCATCCCATCACTCACGCCAAGCTCACCAAATACACCGTTTCCACCTACTCACGCCAAGCGCGGCTAAGGCTATGAAGCGGGCTAGCACATAGAATGTTAATTATAAATTAGGCTTCGATACCATGGTTCTATGGGAGCACACGGTGACTAGGTGTCTCGTTTTTTACGAGCTTCCCAGGTAAACTTGACTAAGTTGGAGTGGACGTTTGTACCTGTTGTGCCCATTCAGCACCGTCGCACACTTGGTGTCACGGCGGTGGCAGACCACTACGCTAGCCAGCCCGTGTCCCCGCAAAAGGGTACAAGTAACCGAAGCTGGCAATTCGGTTGCTCAAGTGGTCTTATATAGTTGCGACGGATGACCAGGCCGTCACACTTGGGTGAAGCTGCATGTTTCAACCTCAGCGCATCGACAGCCGATACAAAATCCAGGCCGACGATTAGAAATACTCCACCATTATTCCCTTTGCCCTTACTGCCACATCCCTCAGCTACGCTCGCAGGACGATGGATTGGGAGCCGTCCTTCTCGCGATTAAAACGTCCCCGCCGACACTACGAAGCGTAAGAACCCGAGATATTTGGGCAGGCGAATCTGTGACAAGGGCAGAGTTTTGGGCTTGGAACAAAGAGTTCAATTCAGCTGATAAACTACTTTGGTCTCGAAGGCCTTGTTGATCCTTTCAACCTTCAAAGGCTGGGTTTCAAGGCCTTCTTATGCCAGAGGTTTGGTACGTACTGAGGTACCTACCGAGCCTTGTTGCCTGAGGCCTCAAGGTATCTATCTAGTGGTCTTCATACATGTAGATCTTCCTGAGTGCTTTCAACCATTCTCCTTCTTCCTTCTGGCGCCAGCCTTCGTCCGGTCGCCCTGCTTCTTGCTTGGTTGGCTGTGATTGCTTTCTAGGGTGGCGAGGGGAACCTCGTGATGATGCTCAGCGCCATCAGCAGTTCCATGGTTGGCTCGATTAGCTTGATGGCGCGAGAGGGGTTCGGCTAAGTTGTGTCGTCGCTGAATAGTCTG
Organism: Neurospora cerealis; assembly: GCA_009806085.1. Taxonomy (NCBI): domain Eukaryota; kingdom Fungi; phylum Ascomycota; class Sordariomycetes; order Sordariales; family Sordariaceae; genus Neurospora; species Neurospora cerealis. The sequence continues at coordinate 50,166 of RAOY01000001.1, forward strand.
GCCGAGGCAAGGCTGACGAGGCTGGGTTGACGCCTGAGACTGCCAGGCATCGATGAGGTTGGCGCCAAGTGTTGAGGCTCTGCTGAGCCTTGCAACCCTAATCCTGGACTGCGGTCAATGTCTGTGTGACAGAATCCGACTAGAACCTAAGAATCTAGGCCTATAGCAGACTCCACCGCGCAATAGATCACAAGTGTTCCTCACTTTATCCTCCAGCGGCGGGGGCGTAAAGTTGTAGAACTCGCTGTCCTATTCTGGGTTATCACAACCAAGTTCAAAGCCGCAGGTGGAATTCTGAACCGGAGATGTCGGAGTGGCAGTAACGACCATTCACAAGGCTGAGCTTCTTCCCATCAATCAGCATGGTTAATCCAGAAAGAGGGATAGCATTTCGTCACCCATACGAGCCGAATTACTACCTAGTGTGAAGTCAGTCTTGGAGTACCTTCAACACCCAGTCGGTGGTACAAAACCGCATGTTAAACCGCGATCCCCCGCATCTAGACTGGGGAAGACCATGTAGCTGTGGCGACGCTACTACAAGTGTGTTGGCTCTCCCAAACACCACCAAGGAAGAGACCACTTATCCGATCGAGGAGAATCGAGGCCTCTACTATTGCACCAAGCTTGGCTATGACTGGGTAGTTACGGGTTAATCCCATGGCATCTGGACCATACAGGCACCCGCAAAAGGAGAGTCAAGGGATGGAATAGTCTTGCTTCTTCGTAATAGAATATATTATCTTGATATTAATAGAAGTTACTAGAATTTATAAGATTCCTATAAATTTGCCTATCCTCCCAGACCCTTCTGTGGCACGCTAGAAAAATGAAACAAAGGGAGAGGAATTGAGAAAGACATGGAATACATTATATGTCTTGCGAGAAGCCAATAAACCAAACCAGTCCCGATACGCTGCCGATGGATATCATCCGTCCCTGGAGGTCATAACTAGACGGCCGGTAATTCGGTGGCAGCCAAAGTACGTTTTTGCCGTTGCAAGTAATCCAAGACCTATCCTGTCCCAAGCCATAACCATAGCTCTCTGGATTATCTAGTAAAACTTGGCTTTCGGTAATAGGTATTTTAATACGTCCAACGTCGGTACGTAAGTAGCGATTAGTATCGTCAAACGATATATGGGTTATCGAAGTACTAGTATTGATCGTTTGGAGGCAGCTCCCCGATACTGGATCCGCTGGATCCCAGATCTTGATCGTCCTATCCGCCGAACCGGACGCAAGCCGCTGGCCATCAGGCGAGAATGCCACTGAGAGAACGCCGCCGCTATGGCCTTTTAGGGTCTGGAGGCAGCTCCCCGACGCCGTATCCCAGATCTTGATCGTTTTGTCCGCCGAAGCAAGCCGCTGGCCATCAGGCGAGAATGCCACTGAGCCAACGTAGAGGCTATGGCCTTCTAGGGTCTGGAGGCAGCTCCCCGACGCTGGATCCCAGATCTTGATCGTGATGTCCCCCGAACCGGACGCAAGCCGCTGGCCATCAGGCGAGAATGCCACTGAGGCAACGTAGTCGCTATGGCCTTCTAAGGTCTGGAGGCAGCTCCCCGACGCCGGATCCCAGATCTTGATCGTTTTGTCCACCGAACCGGACGCAAGCCGCTGGCCATCAGGCGAGAATGCCACTGAGTGAACGGGGTGACTATGGCCTTCTAGGGTCTGGATGCAGCTCCCTGACGCTGGATCCCAGATCTTGATCGTCCTATCCGCTGAACCGGACGCAAGCCGCTGGCCATCAAGCGAGAATGCTACTGAGGTAACGAGGCTGCTATGGCCTTCTAAGGTCTGGAGGCATGAATTCCAATCCAATTCTACAGCCGGCTTAGTTCGAATCCATTCAGGTTCTTCTGCCCTGAAATTCCTCTTTATCAAGCTACCGCTTGGAGCAAATACAAGCGCTGATATATATGCTTGAAGTGGAGCTTGCTCTATTATTGACTTATAAGACAGAGCAAACCGGTAAGCATCCCAAACAAGCTTTGATAACTGCGACTGATCATTACCTCCCTATATTTTTAGTTAGACCAAGTTCCTAGTGCGGAGTTAGACTTATACTTACTAGCAGGCCCTCGAGCTTTCTAATAGCAATAACGCCCGCAGGCATAACTTGGAGTAGACTTAGAGCTTCCAGCCAGTAAAGGTACTTCGTCTTGAGGAAGGTATAGACAATCCCGTTATCCTGTAAAAGATCATTCCGGTTTGTGTTCGTACTGGAAACCAAGTCGCACAGGTGATCAACCCAGTAGACGCACGAGTACCGCACCATCGCTAGCGGATCTGGATTCAGTACTTGGACCTTGTCACTCGGAAATCCCAATGCCCTTAAACTGTATATGTCGCGTCGAAGTGTTGTAGACATGGCATCAAGTGACCTCGAGAAGATGGTATAGTTCACATCTTCTTTCCCAGAAGGAAAAATCCACCTGAACGCCTCCTGAGAAGCTTGGTTGCCAGCTTTATCAGAGGCATTGCCAAGTAAAAAGTCCTTAGCTGATTGATGGACAAAATAGATGGTTCGTTCTCGTAGTGTTAGAAATGAACCACAAAGCCCTATAGTTGTTTCTAATGACTCGGAATCGTCGTAAGTGTTATCAAGCTCGTCGGCGAGAGTGGTTAGTTCTTCAAGGCTGATTGGCCGGCGAACAATTGTAACAATAGCAAGAATGTGCTTGCAGTAATCGGATTCATCAAACTGGCTCATATCCTCTCTCATCCGCGCATATAGAGCATCCAGCCCAGATGGGAACATGCGTAGCTTTTTTAGGGTAAACCCTTTCTGGACCTTTTCAAGCGCTTGGCAGACTAACGCCACCCAAAGGAACGTATCTTGCGCGTTGGAGCACAGGTAGTCCTGAACGGTCTTTTTTGTCCTTGGATCATACTTCTTCAGCCCTGCTAGGTCATCCACCTTGTGCAGGATAAATGCATTGACAGCCGCTGCGACGGATCCAGGGAGACCTTCACTTTATCTGCGGCTTTCTCCAACCGTTCCTCAATTTGCGGCCAATTACGGCTTGAGACGATCCACTTGACTCGAGATCCAGATGATGATTGCTGAGCAATGAAGTCGAGAAGCTGTGGTAGGTCTGTTGTAACGCACTCGTCAAGCGCGTCAATGACTAGGTAGGTCGTTCGGAGGCTTGGGTCTCGTAGGATGTTGGTGAAAATTCTCGACAGGGCGTCCCACGTATTTGCATCTTTGAAGAGGCCTTCGCCTGCACGGTCGTACTCATTCCGCACGTGTGAGAGGATAGATGGCTGCTGGTCAATAAGTAGATAGATTAGGCCGCGCAGCACAGCGGTTGCATTGTTGATGCGAGAGTCGGTAGCTTGGCAGAAGAAGTAGGCCACATTGCAGTGGCGCGCATTGGCAGTATTGCCTTGATCCAGCTCATTGATGATGCCGCACAGCAACATAGTCTTCCCTTTGCCGGGGTCGCCCTTGATCCAGAGCAGTCGGTGCTGTGGGTCGTCACGCCATTGTTGAAAGTCAGCGTTATTGAGGACCCAACGATACGAGTCNGGTCCTTCTCTGACATGTGCTGTATAACGAGCTGGTTAAGATGAGACGTCACTTGCTGAGCAGTGTATGTCTGGGTGTCGTCTCGGAAGCACTTTTCGGCGTCTTGGATAGCCCCCAAGTCAGCATTCCAGTCGTCAAGCTTGACTATATCCCGGAGAAGGGCTAGGCCGCGGTTGCGATAGGAAGCACAGACACTCTTAATCTGATAGGAGAGGAGCACTTTATAGAGGTCAATAATTTGGATCTCCAATTCGCCTCTCACTCCAGAGAGTTCGCCAATATGGGCGGTAGGATCCTTGAGAAGGATATTCGACAGGTTCCAGTACCAGTTCATTCTCTTAACAACGTAGTCGATCCCTTTACGGTTGGCTTCGGTCGCGGTTATAGGATTGATAAACATCTATAGAAGTTAGTATGTGAAGTATCGCGTTCTAAATAGACGTACCTCTAAAGCAATACAAATGCCAGTCCAGGCGAGCGCGGCTTGGGGCACGGCCTGGATTGCCGCACTTATAATGTCCTTAACGGATAGAACAACGTTCACAACTTCGCCACAGCTCTCTTTCACTTTAGCCTCTCTCTCAGTCTTGGCTAGGCCGGCATTGATAAGCTGAGTCATTTGGCGGCGCCTATCTGAGTTGTTTTGGGCGATGATGTTCAGCTGGGACTCGGGCACTGTTAAGTCGGGGCTAGCCTGCAGCTGTCGGGACAGTATCTTCTCGTATGCGTCCACCAATCCGGCCTCTTCTTGTTTGAGGTCATTGTAGGCACGGTCCCAGAGTCGTACGGGTAAGCTGGTAGTAATGTCATCTGCATTGGCGGGCGTCTCTGTGTTGGCGGAACTAGTAGCTGGAGCGGCTGGGAGGCGGGTAGTGGTATTATCCGCGCCGGCGGACGTCTCTATGTCAGCGGAGCCGGTAGCCGAAGCAGCTGGGAGCCCGGACGCGGATGTAGAGGTGGCGGCGAAGATTTGTTGCAGAGGTGCAGGGCGAGACTGCTCTTGGTCCGTAGAATCTTTCCGATCCTCCGCATTTCCGTGTCGCTTGAGACGCGTCTGGAACCGCGAGCGCAGTCGTCGAAGCATCGTAGCGTTGGGGAAGAAACGTCTTAACTGAGGTAGATAAGGCACTCGAGGATGATCGTGTTGTCTTGGAGGTAGCGGATGCTATGGTTAATAATCAATGGATTGAGTTTATGGAAGTGCCGGGAATTTCTCTATCCTGCCACTAAGGACAAAATAAGGAAAACAAACTAGAGCCCTATGTTTTCTCGAGGCTACGATGGAGCATGAGACTCTGTGTTGTCACTAAGTGCGAGATGGCTGACGGCTTCCTCCCAATTACAGGCCAATCACCCAAACGACATTTCTTTTCTAGAGGCCGGGCATTCTGGACCCAGAGACTTCAGGGCGCAAATCAAAACCTTGACTTAAGCGAGGGTCGTGGCTTTCTGTCACGGGTCTACAGGGTTGGCAATATTGTACCAGCAGCGGCCTCCTCAGCCGCACGAAGCAGCAACGCAGAAACAATATAGAACGTCTATGCCCAATTATCTCAATTCGCGGGGTCAGATGTCAGGAGCTTGGCGCCCAAAGTGTTGGCCTGGCCCGTATGCCAGGCTGTGGCCTTTGATTAGGTGCATCCGACCACCGAGACTACCTCGGCTGGGCACACTTCTGATTGGCCTAAATCCTGCACTGACCACCTGTGTTTGTAGGCTGCTTCCAGCATGCGATAACCTTCGTGTAATTAAAGTTTAAAAAGTCAGCAAAATTGACAAATTTCTTAGCAGCCAACAAGACAGCAGCAAGAGACAAAACCTTTATAGTAACCAGAAAAGGCAAAGATATAAATTACACAAATTAGCAAGGCTGAGGAGTTGTGACGACCCTACTTATCCTGGGCACAACTGATTGGGCGCACGGTTCTACGAACCATTCAATTGGTGTCATACTGTATATGTCGCGTGTCGTATTCACATGTATGAGTAGAAATTAGAAAAGAAAGGTGGTCAAGGCTGGCAGAATCTGGGCGCACCCATAAAAGGATGCACCTAACCTCTTACCCTTTCCTTCCTTAGCTTTAGTTATTTTATCAATTTGTACCTAACTACATGATACGGAACTACGTGAGTTAGTGCATCGTGATAAGAAGGACGAGGAGAGTTGGTTGGTTGGCTGCAGGCGTTTCCACCTAACCGACGAGTAAGGCTTGGGCGAAGCAGTACAACAAGAGCGAGTACAACATCCCTGAGGGGGTGTTCCGCCTGCAGTAGGGCAGTTGGGAAGGTCCTGCCTTAGTATACAGAGTCTGCAACTGGACGCTTGCAACGGTAACGCCGAGTGAGCACGGTGTCTTAAGTATATAGTCTACCATTGAGCCGCGAATTCTCTTCAGAGCCATGAACTGCTTCCCACCAGTTAGTAAATATAAACCTAACTTTCCACCCCGCTCCAGCTCATTCTTTTCTTCCCTTGCCACACCAAGCTCGCAAGGTTTTCCCACCGAAGCAGCACATCTACACCCAGGAAGTCACATACCACCACTTCGACCTTAACGAGACACTCAGTCGTCCTGTCGCATACATTTCTTGTAGTGCAGCTATTCTTAGCAGACGTACCAACGGTTCGACGACCGGGAGCTTCTCGCCCATTGTGAGACACTTGCCCATTCATAGCAACTACAGGCTTAGGAACAGGGGCGGGCCGCGGTCAGAGTTCAAGTGTCCAACAAACAAACATATCCACTCTCAGCCCGAAGGGTAATACAGTTACTACGTCATCCCTAACTATTTATACCAGTTCTCCAAACACCGTAACAGAACTCACCCAGTCAATATCATGTCACCCACTGCTGGCTTCCCTACCCTGGCCGATTCTCTGGAGGCTAGGGTCGACTTAATTTCAGAGATTGCCAATGAGGTATCGTCTCCTGCTCGCTTTGGCTATTACACCAGTACCCCATCCGAGGACATCCCCGATAGTCATAACGCTGATGAGGAGGCTCACTACAATAATGAAGCGGAAGACCCCAGCCAAGCCGCCTCCTCTACGGTAGGCAATGCAGACATTTCAGCTCCCATTTCCAACAGCGCTTTATCCGACATTGAAGACACCAATTACGCCATTCAAGACGGTCTGGATATATCCACGTCCCTGATGTCCATCCGCCCTCAGAGGAGGCCCTCCACCAGTAGGCAATTACTTGGATAGAAGCTATTTACGTCGACGCATTGAACGTGGGCGTTGTCTAGCCTCCCCCCTGGTACGCCTATTCCCGTACCGAGTATCTGGATCGTCCGCGTGTTTAGATTAAAGACTTTTTCACCGGACATATCCGTCCCCGCAGGCTTATTAATAACCGCTTCGCGGACATGTCCCGCATAGAGAGAGAACGGTGGGCCAACCGCCAGAGGAGGATCCGAGGCGAGCCGACTGAGTAAGCGTGGCAGATCTTACGCTGGTGTGGAGATGAAAGAGGATTTAATGGTTTAGTGTTGTCTTTTGCCTGACGAAGGGGGTTATTACCGTTTACAGCTTTTTATGCCTCTGGCTAGACAAAGTAATGGTCATGTAGCCACTGGTTTGGTGTCTTACCTTTCCCTACGTACTAGTGGGAAGATGAGGAGATGGTATTGACGTGAAGAGTGAAGCAAAGAATTTAGCGACAAGGGTGCTAAGTCTTTTTGTCGGTCCGGACCGACAAAAAGGCTTGGCAAACCTGCAAATGTCGCTCCTACCGGCAATAATAAACGCCGCCGCCCCGCCAGTATCCAATGTATCAAGGCTATATAACGAAGGTATAAATGCAACCCCGACCTTGAGCAAATACCTTTATTTGAACGCTCTCATGGGAACTCTTCGGGTCTTAGTTGCTGGAACAGAAGACTTGACTTTCATCTGAAATCGTCCGAGCAAATATCATAGTTTGAAGTTGTGATACGCGAGTTGGCCTTTGGGCTTCGCGTGCAGTATTAGCGTTCCTTGACATTGCTAGAGTAACAGACGACAGGCTTCATCTGCCTAGTTCCTCAGGCGTGCACTTAAGTCAAGGCAGACAAGTATAAAATCGGGCTTGTGAATAGGGCACGTGCATACTTTGAGTAGAGTTGGAGGCTGCCGGCTTCTGATCCTAGAGCTGTGGTTGGCTTGTCGCTCTCAACGCCGCCGTCACCCTGTTTCGCAGCCCTGGCATGCAGCTCTCTCCGCCAATCGACTCGTCTACAAAGGTGTTGGCGGCTGCGCCGGCAGTGTGTTGCAAGCCAACCACCATGGTTATGACATGCCAGGATGGAAGGGAAGAGGTAGGCTGATGCAGGCAGATGAAGAAGGTAGGCTAATGCAGGCAGATGAAGGAGGTAGGTTAAGGCAGGTACATGAAGGAGGTCCATCGTGATCAGTTTGTCGTAGTGGATCACCAAACCGTGATCCAACAAGACAAGAGCGAGAGATTCGCTTGCCACGCTCTCATCTACATNAGGCAGATGAAGGAGGTAGGTTAAGGCAGGTACATGAAGGAGGTCCATCGTGATCAGTTTGTCGTAGTGGATCACCAAACCGTGATCCAACAAGACAAGAGCGAGAGATTCGCTTGCCACGCTCTCATCTACATACACATAACTGGGCCGAGAAGTACTAAGAACCAATCAGGAATGGTCTTCTGACCGAGTGCAATCTTGGTGTTACCCGTGTAAAAGATCTAGCCGCAGTGTCAGGACGGTCAACTTTTCTCGTAATCCGCCCAATTATATTCGTTTTTTTAGCGCCGGCTCCCCACTTACCGTCTTGCCTCCGTCCGAACGATATGGATATGGGAGGTGGTGGTTCAGGTTTTTGACCCTACCACGTGATTAAAAGACCCGTTTCATATCCTTCCCACTCCCATAGATAAGCCACGAGGAGGTAGCCGGTAGCGACCAAGCGCTTGAAGAAATACGCATCGCAGCCGAGCTGTCTCCAAGACGATTAGACGATAACGCGGGAATCCTTACACTGCTTGAACGACCGTGGTTTCGGCACATCTGGGTAAGGGAACCAATATCAAAGTATTATGACCATATAAGGAAACTGACAGATGGATGCAGGTGCTCCAGGAAGTTGCCGCGGCTCGCCATATCCTGATCAAGTGTGGTTTTGCTGAGGTTGACGGATCTGCATTCTGCTTGGGCCTGGATGCATTGAACCTCTCCAATGAACTCGGCGCAGACCTGCAGGCTCGAATCCTTTCGGTAACCTACCTCATACGGGGCGCAATCTTCCGGCCCAAATACGTCTACGCAACCAGTCAGGCGGACAACTTTTCTCTTGACATACGCCCTTTGGGTGAACTGGTAGAGATGTACCACACCCGCGAAGCTACGGATCGTCGCGATAAAGTATATGCCTTACTCGGTATGTGCTCTGATAATCCAACCGCAGCAGGATTGTCCGCCGACTACACGATTCCGTGGAAACAACTCTTCAACAAACTCATCCACTTCTCCCTATCTAAATTGGTCTCTGTAGACCTTTCGGACAATGAGGAGATTGCCGTCATTGAGGGCAAGGGCTGTATTCTTGGCGAAGTGTCCTCGGTTAAGAGAAATGCTACTTGGGAAGACAGACAAGATGTGGCCATCACTTGGAGGAACGCCTCCAGCTATCTGGTTTACAGGGAGGAAGAATTGGTCTTTTGCTGGACCCTCCCGACCACCGCAAAATCCGTCCAAAAAGGAGATCTTGTCTGCCTTCTTCAAGGAGCGTCGAGACCCACGATCCTCAGGCCATACAACGATCACTGGGCAGTTATAATGATTGCAGTTTCCCCAGCAGGCGATTCACAAGCTACGACCAACGATATCAAGTGGCCCGAACTTTTACAATCGATAACAGTCTTTCCACACAATTTTCGACTTGAGTGGAATTGGGATATAAATCCAGACAAGCAGCAAGATAAAAACAACCACGACTACTTTGCAAGCATTTTAGAGTATTCAAAGATAGAGTTGGAAGGTTGTCGAAATGCGGCGACTAGGATACGGAATGTTAGATTGGTATTACAAGAGATGAAACAGTATGGAGTTGCAGTGAAGAATCTTCGGGAAGAAACGGCGGTTCTTGAGAGGGCATTGGGGAGCATGAGCAACCTAAAAAAGACTTGCCTAGGTCCCGAGGATTCAGAAAAGGAAGATGTAAAGGAATCAATGGTAAATCAACTTATTGAGGATAAGGGCTAATGGACGCTTCTATGCTTAGCGGCAGGAAACGGGCATGAGATAGTCGTAAAATTGCTTTTCGATACCGGCAACGTCAACTTGCATTGGGAGGAGCTACAGACAGCGCTGTGGCTTGCGGAGTAAAAAGGCTATAAAGCGATCGTTAAGATGCTTCTCGATATTGATAAGGTTGATGTAAATTCTTAGGATTGGGATGGACAGACAGCGCTATATCGAACGGCGATAACTGGGCATAAGGTAGTCGTTCAGCTGCTCCTTGATACTGGCAAGGTTGACGCAAATACTTAGAATTGGTATGAACGGACAGCGCTGCATATGGCGGCAGAGAAGGGGCATGAGGCGGTTATTAAGCTGCTTCTCGATACTGGCAAGGTTAATGCAAATGTTTAGGACCAGGATGGATGGACAGCGCTACATATGGCGGTAGAAAAGGGGTATGAGGCGGTTGTTAAGCTGCTTCTTAATATTGGCAAGGTTAATACAAATGCTCAGGGCTTATATAAATGGACAGCGCTGTATATGGCGGTAATGTATGGGTATGAAGGGGTTGTTAAACTGCTTCTCGATACTGGTAAGGTTAACGCAGGTGCTTAGGACCAGGATGGACGGACAGCGCTGTATATAGCGGCAATGAATGGGCGTGAAGCGGTTGTTAAGCTGCTTCTCAATACTAGCAAGGTTGACGCAGGTGCTAAGAATAAGAATGGACAGACAGCGCTGCATATAGCGGCACAATATAGGCGTGAAGCGGTTGTTAAGCTACTCAGCCTTGCATCCTAAGAGGCAGGCTTGGAGGACAACTCTTTCACAATCTTTCATCCTGCAAGAATTGATCTTAGTTTACTCCCTAATCTTTATTGTTTACTCCCTATTCCTTCCTATTGTATTAGGAGTCCCCCTGGTCGTCGTACATCTCAACAGCAACGCTGGAGGGACCGCAATCGCAATATTACGCAGAATGTATTCGCAGCAGTCAAAAGTGACAGAACCTTCTCGTACGTTCTGGCAGGCGCGGAGAGCTCTAGCAACAATGCCTCGCTTTGTGCTCAAGTTTTCGGTTGATCTTTTTGGGTCCCAGAGGGTCGATATTATGTCGTGGATGCGGGGTTTGACGTGCGGCAGGGAATCGTGGATTTGCAAGACTGGAGGAATGAAGAAAGGAGGCCTCGCCGTGCGAGGAGCCCGCCTTGAAGAATTACCAAGTTGAAGAAATTACGGAAGTTGACTCTTCCCTTTCAAAATCTTTTATCAATAACAATCTTCCCCCAGTCAGTTGTACCGCAGATGTTGAATGTCTCTCCTTTGGAATCTTCTTACGCTAGTACAATTCGGAACGGTTCTCATACTTGGGCTACTTCAAGCCTTCGACTTTCAGCCTTCAACGCTCAAACTCATTTCTGGATTTTCCTAAACCGAAGAAACCCGAGGTTGAAGAAGCCGCGGAAGCCCTTCTCATTCGGAATTTTATTAGAATGCATATACAGTTCAAAGCGGTTTTCCTACTTATACCATCAGATTAGCCCGTGACTGCCCAGGTTGCCCAGTCATGGCTAATCTCAACCGATGACTGGTGCAAACTGCTAGGCCGCTGCTGGTGAGATAGCGGCAGGCAGCCGTCGCTGGCCAGCAGGCAAGTAGGGCTCTTCACGACCCTACTCATTCCTATCCCACGCACAGCCAGAGTTAGCTTCGTAGGACAATAACGAATTGTTATACACTATACCTAAGGACGCCCTGCACTGTCTCAGAGGAGGGACTGGAAAGCATGCCCACGACGGCAAGCCGGAGTTAAATGGTCAGAGGCCGTAACGTTCACGGCGTTGATCGCTGAGAGGAGAGCTTTGAAGGCTCGCGGCCGAGCTTTAGATGTCACAGCACTGGCGGCCAGGTCTGACAGTTTGGCTGAATAGGACGAAAGGGGCATGTACGATAAGATCAGGAGACGGTCGTAGAATAGCTGAAGGCAAAGACTATTAGGTGCTGTTCAGTAAAGCCAAAAGGTTCACAACAAGTATGTGGATGAAGACTAGTCTCGGTGATAAAGATTAATTGACTACTGTCAGGTTACCTAAGGCCTAAAGCTCCTGGCTCTTTTATATTCCCCATAGGTCTGAGGCTATCCATGGTTCGTTAGCGGCTCACTCTTTTGAACTCACCAACTGAGCTAGCTCACGACGTAAGCCTGGCCCACACCTTCCTTCACTAGCCCTGACACTGCCTACACGCCTACTCGATCATCTACTCTCAAGCGACAAGGTGATGGAGCAAAACTTCAGGCTTCTGAGGGCTGACGGACAACTTTCTTCCCCTGCCTTCAACCCCCTGTCTTCCTATGAATATCCTCTTCCTCTTCCTTCCTCTACCTCTGTCTACCTTCCTTTTCCTCACTTTTCCTTCCTCTAACTTGCTCTTCCTTTCTCTATCTTCCCTCATCGACAACGACGAAGGGCGATGACGTGGATATTCTCCCCCTAGTTTTTAGACAGTCTCCTAGTTCTTGGACGACTTGTCACTGGGAATAGCCCAACTTCCACGGGCAATCAGCCAGTTTTCGGCTTTCCAAAGTTATGAAAGAAGATTAATATCGATATCGAGCAAGCGGAGTTATATATCAGCTGTGTTAGCAGGTCGTGGCATCGAAGACACTCCTAAAGCGCGGAAGGCATTCGCGAGGGAAATATCTGAGGCTCGGAAGATGATGAAGATGGTAGAAGGATACGATGGGCTTCTCTGCTTTTTACCCCTTGGGTTTGGTAGTGGGTTCACGTTAAGAGCTTTGAAGAGGTTTTCGAACAAAGACGTCGAGACCTTCCGTGCCACCATTGCTCAGTATGAAAGCCTAATGTTGTTGAGTGAGGTGGGCAATGAGTTTCTACTTTCTGTTTGGGGTGAAGGAGAGTTCAAAGAAAGATTGTTCCAAAGGAGACAGCTTGGTGAACTGCAAAACCTACCCAACGAAGACCTCATTAAGTTTCTGACACCCATTCAGCCCGAGGATGGTAAATAGGGTAGTCTCATAAGGCTGGACATTGCGTTCAAAATAAGCAGTATCAACCATAGCTGTATTATTTTTTTTTTCTGCTAGTTTTTGTTCTTAATCAAGTCCCCCGTGGAAGAGATAACAGGACTCGGATCCCGAACATGTAAATCAACACTGCGAATCTTATACGATAGGTGCCATAAACACCATCGTGAACGCAATTGATCCATAGAATCACGTAATGAAAAGATGCCCAGGCAATAGCAATGCCCCTATGTTTGCGCTCTTTGTGATGTACTCCACATTGAATACTAGATTGATTAATAGGTGGTACTTCCCGTCTTCAAATTCTTGAACGGGATCCTCTGTATGCACTTTTAAGGGAGTGCATATAGTGTAACTGCAATGCTTTGATCTTGAGCGCGACGGGAGGTCTACCTTATTTTAGAGAAATTTTCACAAAACGACCGATCGCGGGCTAACAGACTTTGCGCTGAATTTTGAGCCCACATGTTAATAACAGATAAAATAAGCTGGGTCGCTGAAAGTCATGCCCAAAGCAGTAGTCTAGATATAGCCCGCCTCCAAATATTGAAGGCATCCACAAGTGGGCCGGAAACTTCTCGCGCGACCGAAAAAAGGCGACTGCCCTGCCAGCGCAATGGAACTGGCAGCCACATTTATAGTAAAGGCTGAGGAGAGGGCTCCCATATATGTCCCAACGCCTTTCCTTTCCGGGCTTGGCGCCCTGGGCCTTTCAATCACCTATGCCCAACGATGTACCCAACGCGATATTGACGAGTCTTCTGCTTGCAAGACAGCTGTGCCGAAGAGGCTGTGCCCGATACCTCTACTCAGTTCCCGTCGGTTGTGGTGGAAGTCAGAGTCCAACTTTCTTTTTTGCCAGACATTTTGTCCATCGCGCGACACCGAAAAGATAACCATTTTGAACGCGAGGATTGATACGGGCGTTTGGAAACCGACAAGCGTTGGTGTCGTCGTTATCAGATCGGACAAGGCGCCCGCTCCACGACAATGGGGGACGATCTCAAGTACGCCGCTCCTGCAAGCAAGAACGGCTTTGAGATTGCGATACTCTGCGCACTACCCAAGGAACGAGCAGCTGTTTTGTTACTCCTCGACGATATCTGGGATGGAAAGGGCAGTAACCGGCACCGGTATGCCAGGGCCGAAGGGGACTTCAACACCTACACGCATGGGCGGATCGGGAGGTTCAATGTGGTTATCGTCCTTCTTGACACCATGGGCAAAGTCCCGGCTGCCGGTGCAGCTACCGCCGTCCGAATCGGTTACCCCCATATTTCCCTAGCCCTGATCGTCGGCATTTGCGCCGGGGTGCCGTTCCCCAAGAAGAGTCAGGAAGTCATCCTCGGCGACATCGTTATTAGCAACATCCTGATTCACCGCGACTTTGGAAGACAATACTCCAATCGCTTTAAGGCCAAGGTTGAAGCCGAGGATGTGTACGGCCGACCGAACAAGAATATTCGGAGCTTGCTTAGGTCGCTGGGAGACGATGGTTGTCCTGAGGTCGAAGAACAAGCTGCAGAGTACCTACGGCAGCTTCAGGAGAAAAATGATACGGACCCAAAGCGGGAAACCGGCAAATACAAATACCCTGGAGTAGACAAGGACAAACTTTTTGGCGATGCCTACGAACATAAACATCACGACCCTACCTTGGATTGCGGCCGTTGCACACAAGGTTCTATCTGCGAGGGATCCCGGGAAATTGAGTGTGATGAACTCGGCTGCGACGACAATTTTTTGGTTCCGAGGCAAAGACTTACTCGACATCGTGCCCAAGGATCGTCCCCGCTTCCTCAGATACACATTGGCCGTATGGGGTCCGGAGATAGTGTTATACGTTCTGCCCAGCACCGCAATGCTCTCGCTGCGGAAGGAGTCATCAGCATACTGCATCTGTTGCGAAGGCCGTTTTGGATGAGTACCCAGGGAGCGGAAGGGTTTTTAGGGACGCATATAGTCCGCAAGAAGCTATGAACCCGCTTGTTGATTCTGCAAGGCACCAGGAGATGCAGCAAATGTCAGAGAAGGATCAGCGATGCTTAAAGGACTTGCGCATTACCAATCCTCGCCATGATAAAACCCGCATCGAACAGACCAAAGGCGGTCACTACAGAGTCAAATTCTCTCTTCGGGGTATGCCGATATCAAACAACTTCGTGCCTCGACCCTCTAATATTACTAATATTGAGAAATCTCTTCTTCCTTACCACCAGAAAAAAAAAGGGTGCAATGTCTTTATTCTTCACGGGCTCGGCGGAATTGGGAAAACTCAACTAGCTATCAACTTTGCACGGCAATACCAAGCTGCCTTCAGCGCCATCTTTTGGCTGGACGGCACATTAGAAGACAGCCTTAAATAAAGCTTTGCTATTTGTGCAAAGAGGATACCAAAAGACCAGATTCCTGAGAATATCAGAAGTCCAGAAACAGACGATGAAGTCGATCTCAACGATATTGTGGAGCACGTACAAGAGTGGCTCGCAAAAGATAACAATGTCGATTGGCTTTTGATCTTCGATAACGTTGATCTGGATTATACGCAAGGAGAAATACCGGGCCCTTATAACATTCGAAAGTATCTTCGGAGTGACCACGGCGCAGTCCTGATTACATCCCGGTTGTCCAAGCTAGCACAACTTGGCAAATCCAAGCGCATTAAACGTGCTAACCTAGACTTGAGTAAGAAAATATTCGAAAAGTGGTACGGGAAGGAACTAAGTGAGCACCCCAGGTTACTACAAGACTTAACCTAAAGCTGATGCTAACGCGCTAATTCAATAATAGATGATAACACACAAAAGTTACTACGTTTACGAGGAGGTCTGCCATTTGCACTCGCGCAAGCCGCTGCATATATGGGAGAATCAAACATACCTATCGCTAAGTATATTCACCTATATGAAAAGCAGTGGGATGAACTCTTCCGGAATACGGACTCCGGCCTGCTAGACTACGGTACTCGCAGCGTGTGGACGACATGGACGATATCGTTAAACGCGATTGAGACGAGGGACAAGAACGCTGGGAATCTGCTACGGCTTTGGGCTTTTCTCGACAATAGAGAGATGTGGCACAGTCTACTGCAAGTGGCCAGAAATGACCAGGAGCAGTGGCCCGAATGGCTCCGCGATATAGCATGCAACGAGGTTAAGTTTTTCAACATAGCGATACTACTGCTCCGGTACTCTATAATCGAGGCCCGAGAGTCCGAGCAAAGCAGCTATAGCATACATCCGGTAGTGCATAGATGGATATCGCATATACAAGATAACGTTGGGAAGAGAGTGTTTCTACGGCTAGCGGTAATGTTAATAGGATTTTCGGTGCCCGACCGTACGACTAAGAATTATTGGGTACTCCAGCGGCGGCTTCTCCCTCATGCGGAGAGGTGCTTATGGTGGATGGGAGAATTAGAAGGAGGAGAGTGCAACATTGAAGACATTGCCATCGGTCATGCAACACATAGCTTGGGCCTTCTCTACTCGAATCAGGGCCGGCTAAAGGAGGCTGAAATGATGTATCAGCGAGCGCCAGAAGGCTACAAGAATGCGCTCGGACCGGATCATACGTCGACTCTCGATACAGTTCACAATTTGGGCCTTCTCTATAAGACCCAAGACCGGCTAAAGGAGGCTGTCATGGCATGGCTGGACAGGTTACCAGAGCACTAACCATTGGGCAATGGGGTGCCGGGTACAGGGCACCATGGCACATCGGATGGAATAAGCCTTATGTTCTTATCGATGAGACTGTACGGAAAGGGAAGGCGGGAACGAGTGGCAGTTCTGACTTATATGTTCAGAACCGTAATGCCCTCGTTTGCTAGCTTCCTTTTCCTCCTTACACTTAATATTACTTTGATTTGTAGCTTCTAGTCTTATTATCAACAACACGTTACCATCTGATGACACCTGAATATAATATAATTCAAATCTCGCTTTTGTATTACCATACGAAACGAGACGCCACGCTCCAGTTATTACATAACAGTGGCCATTACTACAACCCATAACAACTAAGAGATGAACTACGCAGGATGTATCCTCGTCTTCAACAGCTCAATCAAGTTGAGAACACTCAGGCTCAGTTCATCCGGACCGCCTTCATCAAACGTCGCGCCACCCAGCACCATCAGCTTCTCCGGATCCCTCCTGAATATATGCAAAGCCCGGCTGTAAGCAGCAGGCTGCTCAATAGCATGCATCTCCCACTTGTCCGGGTCCCCACCAAACCGGTTGGTATAGATCTCGCTCCGATCAGCGTCCGATACCACGATGGTGCCGTTCGGCCCGCCAGCAGGAGACCAGACCACATACGGCGAGGCATTCGGCGCGAGCTTTCCGTCGATGACAATCGGGATCCCAGGAGCCGAGTCAAACTTTGTCGGCTCGTCCGCGATGTGGTAGTAGACCGGGTAGTTGACGCCGTAGGAGCTCGAGTTCCCGACAGGCAACTCGTGCACCAGGATCCACTTGTTGATGGTTTCGATCTTGGCTACGACTGTCATTCCCGGGCGAGCGAGATATTCGTCGTACCTGACGTCATTGACGACGGGACCCCAGGTGCGGAGGTCCTTGGACCGTTGATGTGCGAGTTTCTGTCCATGCTTGGGGTCCCGCTGGTCGGAGTAGTAGACTATCAGCTCGTCGTTGTAATCGAGGAGGAAGGGTTCCCAGATAGGCGTGGCGCCGTTGGTCGTGTTAGGACGGCCGCCCTCGGCTACGTGGCTGACGAACTTCCAGGTGCGCGCCTTGTCGGTGCTGGCGTACAGGTCGATGCGGGTGCCGTTTTCGCTCCAGCTGTTTCCCGAGAAGAGAATGGTGCCGGCCTTGAACCCGCCGAGCGGCTTCTGCAGTTCAAGCAGCGCCGGCTGTGCGCTCATGCCCCAGCCGTTCACTTGGTCGGTGATGTTGGAGATCCATTTCCAGTGAACGCCGCCGTCTTTGCTCTCGAAGACGGGGAAGGATGAGTTGCCGGCAAAAAAGTCGCCGCCGATGATGCTGGAGGTGACGAGGAGAGTGCCGTCCTTGAGCTCGACGTGTCGGGGGTAGGAGGCGCGCTTGCCGGCGGGTGGGTCGTAGATGATGCGTGGGGGGAAGGTGCTGAAGGGCGGCGGGTCTGGTTTGCACCTCCCTGCCAGAGCGGCCACGGCGAATGACAGGAAAAGGGTTGTAAGTTTTAAGTTAAGCATGGTGGAGCTCAGATGGTAAGGAAGGCAGGCACGAGGGCTGGCATTGACTGTTCACCATAGTTACCTTGACCTCTTCATCTTATTAGTTTCCTTTCCACTGGCACTTCAGTTTTTTCCAGACCAGACCGGGACAACCCCAACCATCGCCGACGCTGAAGAACAACAGGAACTTCAAGCTCGGGTTCGACCAGAACCGGTCAGTCACCACTGACAGCCGCACGAATAGGGTCCCTGAGATACCACTAAGCGAGGCCGGAAATGTTTGTTTAAGCATGGTCCTTGCGTTGCTTCCCCATGGGGGAGCGACATTGACAGCTCCTCCCCCGCACACAAGATCGAGTCTTTCTTGAGATCGTACCTGACAGGCTGACAGACTCCGCGATGGTCTCGTGGCGACGTTCGCACCGTCGGGCCGTAGTTGTCCTGTCAGGGCCTTGGCGCGCTCATCATGCAGCTTCATTACCATCAACCAGGTAAGAGAGGTGCGCATCAAATCTAGTTTACTGATCCATCAATCTGGATGTAACCCAGCGCTGCATCGACTTTATCCAGCCGCGATGCGCCCCAATCGGCCAGCAGCGTCCTGTACCGAGCTACCCTATTTTATACCAATACCAAGGAGAGGGGTTCACCATTGAACCCAAACTCCAGACCTTCGGATTCCATGGTAGCAAGAAATGTTGCATACAGCTGAGAGCGCACAGTCGGCATTGAGACACGGCAAATGAAGGTGTCGTCTCAACGACATGCTAGGAAACGGTCCATACTTAAGAGCCCATGCTGATGTATCGTAGGGATGGATGGGGATAGATGTCATTTACCAAGAATAGCAACGACAGCAGCAGTTGATCAAACATGAAGTCGTCTTGGGCTCCATACTGCCTGCTCAGCTGCAGTTCTGTACTGGTCTCTGCCATCGACCTGCCATTCCAAACATACCCCGACTGTGTCAACGGACCTCTAGCCAGTCTCAAAGTCTGCGATGCCACCCTATCACCGCCACAACGCGCAGCCGCCCTCGTGGCTGCCATGACGACCGAGGAAAAACTTCAGAATCTCGTCAGCAAGTCCAAAGGAGCACCCCGTATCGGCCTCCCAGCCTACAACTGGTGGAGCGAGGCTCTCCATGGGGTGGCATATGCACCAGGAACACAATTCCGGAGTGGCGATGGCACCTTCAACTCGTCCACCTCGTTTCCCATGCCCCTTCTGATGGCAGCGACATTCGACGACGAACTCATAGAAAAAGTGGGCGAGGTAATCGGCACCGAGGGTCGAGCCTTTGGAAACGCCGGTTTTTCCGGCTTCGACTACTGGACCCCAAATGTCAACCCCTTCAAAGACCCACGTTGGGGTCGTGGCTCAGAGACGCCCGGCGAGGACATTCTACGCATCAAACGCTACGCTGCATCCATGATCCGAGGACTCCAAGGCCCTGTGCGAGAACGCAGGGTCGTGGCTACCTGCAAGCACTACGCCGCCAACGACTTTGAGGACTGGAACGGCTCGACACGGCATGACTTCAATGCGAAGGTCACGCTGCAGGATCTGGCCGAGTACTACTTGTCGCCGTTCCAACAATGTGCACGGGACTCCAAGGTTGGATCCATCATGTGTTCTTACAACGCTGTCAATGGGGTGCCAGCCTGCGCAAACACGTACCTGATGCAAACGATTCTCCGGGAGCACTGGAACTGGACCGCGCCCGGCAACTACATTACCAGTGATTGCGAGGCCGTCTTGGATATTTCAGCAAATCATCACTACGCCAAAACAAACGCAGAGGGTACAGCTTTGGCCTTTGAGGCTGGCACAGACAGCAGCTGCGAGTACGAGTCCTCTTCGGACATTCCCGGCGCCTGGACTCAAGGTCTGTTGGAGCAGTCGACGGTTGACAGAGCTCTGAGGCGGCTTTATGAGGGTCTCGTGCAAGTAGGCTACTTTGACGGCAACCATTCAGAATATGCATCACTCGGCTGGAAGGAAGTCAACAGTCCAAAGTCACAGGAGGTGGCGCTTCAGGCTGCTGTAGAGGGCATTGTCCTGTTGAAGAACGACAAGACTCTCCCTCTGGGTCTCAAGACCGGCCCCAAGTCGAAACTGGCCATGATTGGGTTCTGGGCCAATGACCCAAAGACATTGTCAGGCGGGTATTCCGGAACACCGGCATTTGAGCACTCACCAGTCTACGCAGCTCAAGCGATGGGCTTCAGTGTCACTACAGCGGGCGGACCAGTTCTTCAAAACAGCACAAGCAAAGACACATGGACCCAGGCCGCTCTAGCAGCAGCGAAAGACGCCAACTACATCCTGTATTTCGGCGGCCAGGACACCTCGGCAGCGGGCGAGACAAAGGACAGGACGACCATCAACTGGCCCGAAGCCCAACTCCAGCTCATCACGACCCTGAGCAAACTGGGCAAACCACTCGTCGTGGTGCAAATGGGCGACCAGCTAGACAACACACCACTCCTTGCTGCAAAAGCAGTCAACTCTATTCTCTGGGCCAACTGGCCAGGTCAAGACGGTGGAACAGCGGTCATGCAAATCCTCATGGGCCTCAAGAGTCCCGCTGGACGTTTGCCCGTGACGCAGTACCCTGCCAACTACACCGCCGCGGTCCCCATGACAGATATGAACCTC
Organism: Neurospora cerealis; assembly: GCA_009806085.1. Taxonomy (NCBI): domain Eukaryota; kingdom Fungi; phylum Ascomycota; class Sordariomycetes; order Sordariales; family Sordariaceae; genus Neurospora; species Neurospora cerealis. The sequence goes on from RAOY01000001.1 coordinate 70,785, forward strand.
CGGCCTTCAGACAAGCTACCAGGGCGGACATACAGGTGGTATCCCACGGCGGTCCAACCGTTTGGTTTTGGGCTGCACTACACCACATTCAAAACCAAGATTGCCCCCTTGCCGCGTTTGGCCATCAAGGACCTTCTTTCACGCTGTGATAATGCCTATCCTGACACCTGTGCCCTTCCACCGTTGAAAGTGGAAGTCACCAACTCAGGGAAGCGGTCGTCTGACTATGTGGTACTGGCCTTTTTGGCAGGAGACGTGGGCCCTAAGCCCTACCCTATCAAGACGCTTGTATCGTACACGCGGCTGCGTGATCTCTCTCCCGGGAAGAAGACAACGGCACATCTGGAGTGGACACTGGGAGATATTTCCCGGTATGATGAACAAGGAAATACCGTCTTGTATCCGGGGACATATACAGTTACTGTGGATGAGCCGGTGCAAGCGAGTGCGAGGTTTGTGGTTGAGGGCAAGGCGGTTGTTTTGGATCGGTGGCCTGCTCCGAGTGGTCAAGTGGTGTAAGTCTTTGTGACTGGCAGTGTACTAGGGACCTTAGTTTACCCTAAGGTCAAGTTTTTGAGCCAATCAATGTTGCTTCCCACCTTTCTTGTATTCACAACTCAGGTCAGGTAGTCGTGCTTGTACTCTTGTCATTCGAGATCATGTTTACACCCCCTTTCCTGCTCTCACTCCGAGTCCAGATCAGCATGCACACCCAGCCTCATATGCCATAGCTCATGACCGCTAGAAACCCGAATTTCCTTCTGCCACCACCGCCAGGTAACTGTTGTTCACGAACGAAGTCTCCCTCAAAGATCCCAACCATTGTAAGCCAGCAAATTCACCGTCGCGGACCCCACGCCAGTCAACACACCAGCCGTAGCAATAGACTGGATATACGCGCACAAGCCCTGCGCAGTCTGCGAACTCGGCAGGCCGAGAAGATACGCGCCGAGACCGGCAATATGCGCAGCGGCGTACGTAGTGCCAGAGACGACAGTCTAATGGAAACATTCACGTCAACTTCAAATCCGTACTGAAACATGAACTTCAAGGACTGAAGAAAGAAAACATTTAACTCACAGTGGTAGTACCACCAAAGATCGTCGTGATACTCGTCCCCGGCGCCCAGATATCAAGCAGCGGCCCATAATTCGAGTACGAAGCCACCGCATCGGACGAAGTGGTCGCGCCTGCCGTGCAAGCAGACGCGGCACTGCCGGGTGAGTAATTCCCCACGTTGGTGCCGTCGCTGCCCGCAGCGGCCGCTGTGAAGACGCCGTTGGCAACCATGCTGTTGACCGCGGCGTTCAAGGCCGAGGAGAAGCTGCCGCTGGCGGCGATCACCGCGGAGACACCGGCGTCACAGCCGCGGGTGGCTTTGTCGGTTACGATCCAGTTGATGGCGGCGATCACTGCCGAGCTGATATCGTTGAGGGTTAGCTTTGATGGCACACGATGTGACTCAGTGCCGTGAGGTAAAGAAGAAAGAAAATAAGTAGGTACTTGGTTCCGGAGCCGCTTGCGTCAAAGATCTTGACGGCTACGAGCTTGGTTAGTTTTGCTACGCCGAGGGTGGTGCCGCCGACTATGGCTGCCATGGAGGTTCCGTGCCCGCTGCCGTCGGCGATGTTGCCGTCGTTTGCGAAGTTGGCGCCGAAGACTGCGCGGCCGGAGAATTCCTGTTGTTTTGTAAGTAGAGGTACGGGGCTGTTAGGCGAGTAGGTAGGATGCCATTGAAATTGGGTTGGTTGACAACTTGAACTTACAGCAAGGGTGGTGGTGATCCCCGTATCGACAATATAGGAGCAAGTACCGCTACCGGCGGTGCTGTCATATTTGTAGGTACTGGAACCGGGGGTGTGGCTGGACAGGCGGGCAAGGTTCCAGGGTGCGTTCAGCTGGGAGACGATGGCGCGGGGAGCGGTGTTGGTTTTGGTTTTGAAGCCGTCTGCGATGGTGATGACGGCGTCTTCTTCGACGTATTCGACCTGTAGACGGACATGCGTCAGTTCGGCCTTCACAACCGTTATGGCTTGTGATGGGAATACAGACCTCTGGTAGTTTCCTGATTTCCTCAAGAGAAGCAGCACTGAAAGCACCCGCGAACCCCTTGAACGCACTCTTGTAGACGTGGTTTGCTTTGTGCTTGCCAGCGGCTGTGGTTAGGGTGGAATCAGCATAGCCATCTCTGAACTTGACAATGTATTTGCCGGGCACAACCTTGCCGCCGCGAGCTTGGATGAGAGGAGCTCGCTTTTCTAGACTCGGAGGTTCATTGGATGGAGCCGCAAAAGCGGCTGGGAGCAGGGCGAGGAGGAAGGCAGCTGGAAACAACATGTTGTTACTTTTTTCTCAAAGTTACCGTTGAGATCGTACTAGACTGCACTAAGAAGACTGGAGGGAGGGATATTTATCTTCATCATGTTGACAGGGCTCGTGAGTCTTTCATGCTCAGGCTACATGTACATGCTGAGAAGGCCGTGGGGGTCGTGGCAAAGCGTATGCTCCCCACAGCATGATGCGATAGCAACTAGGAGAGTGAAAGTCTTGGTAGTGCTGTAGATGTTATTCACCTTCCATCTTTGGTTGAATAGCCGCACACACGACTCGTATGTGGCGCTCTCAATGTCTTGGACCACAGCGTTCATGGTTCTGACTATGGCGGAATTGCATTAGCTATGTTGTTCTGCTTGGAAGTAAGCGAGAAAGTAGGGTAGGATCAGCCGTTGTGTCCAATGAATTTGGTGGACTGCCGGTGTCTTGCTTGTATACCTTAAGGTGGACGAGGTGGTGGTATTGCAGTTGCTGGATCGGATCGTACTAGTGATGCCGTGTTACCCTTTCCCTATTACACCGTAACGTTATTTTGGTAGGCCGATAAGGAATGTGTGATGCTTGAGCAGTGCGAGTCTGGGAAAGGAATGTGCCGATTGATGTGTGGAAGGAAAAAACCAAATGCCAGGAAGAACTGTGGGCTTGGCCTCAGGCTACCACAGCGCCGCTGCAGTTTATACGAAGTCATCAACATATGCGTATTCCTAATCATAACGTATGTCCCGGTCCGCGCACACATTCGCCTATGCGTGCCAACGGCAACCTATCTCATCTCCCTGCACTCATTCAGCATTCTTCCACGAAGAGCGAACCTCAAGCCGATATACCATAACCAAAACTTCTCAAGGGTAAATCATCGCTCAAAACATAGCATGCACATAACAAATGCTTTTTCCCCTTCTCCTTGCCTCCAGCGCTTCCCCTTCCACATCATCTTGCCTCACACTCCTCCTCCTTAGCAGCCTTGCAGACAACACAGCCCCCAACGATCCGATCCCTCAACAACCTCGCGTGCGTCACTTTCGCCCCGACCAAATGCGCGCTGCGTTCCTCAGCCCCCATACCTCCCAGGAACACATCCGCATCCACCGTCTTCCCCGGATTCAGTGCCTCGAGTAAATGCGGCAAGTGGAAGACGTGTCCGCAAGCGAAGCCGACTAGCGTGTCTGTTTCGTATGTGGTGAAGGGGGACAGACATTGGGCACAGTGACCAGCCTGGTACTTCCTCGCAGCAGTCTTGGGACGGCGGTGGGTTGGCGTTGACGGGGTGGGTGGTGGCTGCTGGGATGCAGCGGCGGGGGAGGTGAGGCCGGAGGAGGAAGGTTTTTCGGTCAAGGGTTGCGTCGGGATATCGGTTGGCTGGACGTCGACATGTTCGCCTCCTTCCTTGACACCGACCTGGAACTTGACGCCCTTGCGCTGCCCGTTTCGTAGAGTGTTCATAGCCGCTGCGACTTCGCTTCTGAGCACGCGGCTGACGCCTTCTGAGATGGAGTACTGGATCTCGTGCTCCTTCATGATGTGCCTTATTCCTTCCCTGAGCCCTGGGATCTGTAGCCCCTCGGGTATTCGTCTGACGAACGTGATGGGGTTGATAGCTGTCCCCACCTCCTCGAGCAGGGCGCGAATGAACTTGGGTTTGTCCATGGAGTACTCGAGCAGATCTTCCCAAAGGTCGGGGTCGTCTTGTTCCTTAGCGAAAGCGATGGCACGGGAGACGTCACCGAGACGTTCGATAATGAGGTAGAGGGCTCGTTTCATCTAACCGGTCTTAGAGTAGAGGTAGACGAGCTCGGGGATATAGTTGCGGGCCTCGCATTCTTGGGCAGCCTAGGACACGAAGTGGTCAGCAAATTACGGGTATGGAATAGGGGAGACAGAAGAGACTAACCTTCTCAAAGGCATATGCCGTAAATGTCCTCAAGAACTGGTTGAGCAGTGGCTGATTGTAGATGGCAAAAAGGTAGACGGCCAGGTCGGCGAACTAGTCCACTATAGTACGGCTGTCGAGGACTAGACGGGCGAGTGACTTATGCGTATACTCGTGAATGCCCTCGCTACGCCAGAGACTACGTAGGTAAAAGAATGTATAGAGCTTTAAGTCCTTCTCTTGCAACTACGATACTACAAGATCCGGCTTTACCAACCTATGTTGCGCCTCGTCGACTAACAAGGAGATGGCCTCGCTAGTAGCCTGCTCGAGTTGTTCCTTCGATATCTTGAGGAGCTTGTCCTGCGGCATGCGGAGCCCGATGAAGCTGGTAATATCATCCGCCACCGCTTTAGCCAGATGTCCATCCTTGATCAGTCGTATCGCCGAATCCGCATCCTGCAATTTGATGTAACACCTGAGCGCCTCCTTGGTCCGCCCGCTAGCCTCGTGCAACTTGGCCAGACTCTACATAACAATGCGCCAATCTCTTCCTACTTCGCCATCCTCGACGCTGTCTTCTCGGACATCTCGGTACTTGAGCTGATTCTCCAAAGCAGTGGTGATAGTTCCCACGTCAAACAGATCCAATGGCCATCGTTCCAGTAGTTCCCTAAATCGGGGCTTGCTAACTTGGAGGTAATGGCCCAGCACGACTTCGTAGATGGTTCTGGGAATGGGCGGTCGTGTTCGCTCGGTCGGGATGTAGTTGATAATCTTATCGAACTTGTTAGCGCCGGTAAAGGTCTAGACCCATTTCTCCCAGCGGTCGGGGGTACCGAGGACCTTGCCGCAGATCTGGCCGGCTTGAGTCCAGTCGTTTGCTTCAACTAGTTCTTGGATCCAGAGCTCGCCGATGCGCCGCTTTTCCTTTTTAGCGAGAGAGAAATGGCTGCGCATGCCGTCAATGACGGAGGCGGTGTCGTTATAAAAGTTATCGCTTTGGGTTCGGTCGGGAGTCTTAGAACCGCCTAGCTCGGATGCCCGGTCGGTGGCAGCTACGATCTCCGGGTATTCGTCGACTAGCTCCTATGCTTGTCTGTACTGTTAGCGCTCTAGCAACCAACCCAGGTGATCGGCCAAGTCTCTCTTTGTTGCCAAGATGCAGTCGTATGGGCTGTGGATGAAGATCTTAATGCCTGGTTTGTTGAGGTTTGGATGGATAGTAGTGCGAGGTCCTCCCTTCAACGCCGAGTTGATTCCTCCTATGTAGCTCGATGGGGCCTCGTTACTCTCCCTGCTCTTAATACTGGCGCCCGAACTGAAAAACGACTTGGGATTCAGCGCAGCGTTGAGGCCGGTAAGACCAACGTTGAGGCCAACGTTGAGCATGTCGGTACCGAAGCCAGCCAAAGTCTCCAAGGTGCCTTTGTTGGCGGCAGAGGCCGCCACATTGCGAGCTGGAAGAACACCGAGGTGGTAATCGCTGAAAGTCAAGCGTTCAAAGCGGCTGACGCTCAATCCGTCCTCGTCAACCTGGGCCTGGGAGTTAAGGTCGATAAGGCGTAGTTCTGGTGGTGGGTTGTTTTGTCTGCGTTTGATCCCTCCTGATGGCTGACTTCCTCCAGATGCTATTGATGCGGTGTGTTTATGACCCGGAACGACGTTGTCAGATGCTTCGTCCTCGTCTTCGTCTGGTAAGCAGTAAGCGAGCACTAGCAGCAGGTTTTGGGTATATAGTGAGATGCCGGAAATGATGCAATCCATTCGAAGTCTGGAGCAATCTCGGGTTAGTTTGGTCAAAAAACTAGACAGAAAGCACACTTACAGCTTTACAATCTCTGCCCGACCAGCGGACCTTTTCCCAGCGTGTTTCCCGACGCCTATGCCACCGGGATGAACGTGGATGAACCAGATATTGCCTCCCCATCCTACAACCAATCTCTCAATCTTTTTCTCCGTCTTTTAGTGTTGTTGCTTCAAGATAGCAGCCGCAGGCGAAGCCGGCACCTCTTTCTAGCCCTTGCCTAGTTCATCCGGCTCGATGGACAGCTCGTCAATCCACTTAGCACAACCTTTCCAGACGCTGGCCATAGTATCCCACTCCTCTGTTTGCGGCCGATCGATGTGACCAATTCGCTTCCATACATCTTCTTGATCGGCGCTTTCGAAATGGAGCTTCGTCCGCATGATCTTGATACCATGCTCATTCAACCAAACCACATATTTCCCCGACAGGGACCACTTGATAGTATTGATGGTACCCTCGCCATAGTGCAAAACGGTATCCTTGCCGGACCCTGCGCCCACCATGTTCCCGAGCCATCCTGCCGCCTGAGCAGCGGCTCCTGTCGTGGTGGCCGTACTCTTGCCCTGTGGTGCGCCAACGGTCAAGATGAGCTGTCCGGCTAGACCACCAGACAGATAGGTCCTGTCGTTCTTGTAATCGGGAGAGAGAGCGACGGCTTGTACCGGTCGGGCAAAGTTGCGGAGAGTGACATCCTTGACATCGATCAGAGACTGGACACAGATGTTGCCGTCCATAGAGGAGGTCGCGATGTGGATGTTGTTGGAGGGGGTATTGGGGACTCCATAGGCCTGGGCGTCTCGTTTGCGTGCGGCAGAGGCTGGGTTGGTCTGGTGGTGGCTATCGTTGGATACGCTTCCGGGGCGCAAGGGACTGTTTAACACCACCGTCGTCGAGATCGACCCCGTCGTCCACGAGTTTGCCACCAAGTACTTCCAGCTTCCGTCCAACCACACTGCCGTAATCGAAGACGCCGTCAGCTACACCGACCGCCTCGTCAATGAGACCCAGGGTGTCGGCCAATTCGACTACATCATCCATGACGTCTTCACGGGCGGTGCTGAGCCCGTCGCTCTCTTCACGTACGAGTTCCTGCAGAACCTGAACTCTCTTCTCAAGCCAGACGGCGTTGTCGCCATCGTACGTTTTCCCCCTTCCCTTCTAACCCACTATCATCCATGACTAACACAGAACGATTGTAGAACTACGCAGGCGACTTCTCCCACCCTCCACCCCTCCTAATCGTCAACACCATCCGCTCCGTCTTCGGCTCCTCCTGCCGCATCTTCCGCGAACACCCGCGCGACGAAGCCCAAGCCGAGTTGCACAACGCCCGGGACTTCACCAACATGGTCATCTTCTGCACCAAGGGTGGTCAAGAAATCAACTTCCGCAACCCCTCCTCGCGTGATCTTCTCAACTCGCCGAGCAGGAAAGCGTTCCTGCTGCCCAAGTGGGAGGTTACGGATGAGGATCTGCTGAGGGGCGTCAATGGCAGCGTGGCGGAGGCGGAGAAGTTGGGCGTGTTGAGGAGAAATGATACCAGCATGCTGGAGAAGTGGCAGGAGGAGAGCGCGCTGGGACATTGGGAGATTATGAGGGGGGTGTTGCCTGAGGTTGTGTGGGTTAATTGGTAGACGTTTGCTCAGTTACGAGTGGGGGTATATGATAGGATGAGGGATGGGTGAGGGGAAACGAATGTTTTGGGTGGTTTGGTTACGTCTTGTAGAAAGCATGTCGTGAGTATGTATTTGAGAAACTTCTGTTTATAATCATCTCTGCCTTCACCCTTCCAACTGTTGGAGTTGATGCTCACCCAGTGGTTCACCCATCACTTTCCCCGATCCTAACAAGTTTCTGCTTCCCTTCATAGACATTGTTCCTGCACAAGAAAAGCACATACGGCCATAGATAGTGGAAAACTCGGGATCCCGTCCGCTCTTCCATAGATAAGCCACTAATCGCCTGACTAGTAGTTGGGTCGGTGACGACCAGCGAATCCCAGGTGCTGTATGTTTTTTTTTCTCGTGAATCTTTTTTTTGGTGTCGGTGTGTTTTGGTGTTCGCTTATCTTATCTCTTTATCTTATCGGAGGCAATTCCCTTATCGTTATCTCCCATTGACCTTTCCAAGCTGAGCCAGGTTCTTATCTGTTTCTTGGCAGTCTTATCTGTCACTGGTAGTGACTTTCCCCCGACCCGAAACATCAAACGCCCGAAACAACACACCATGGTCACTCGTGTCCTGACACATCAGTTTTGATGAACGCTTTTAATAGCCATTGGACAATTATTTAGAGGTTCTATTAAGTGAAATCTGTTTTGGTAACACTATGATCATTATCTTACTATACGTTTTCTGCCCAGTGACAGCAGGAACTCTGGGAGTTATGACGGTTGCCCATCCGTTTGCTTTATCCCAAACACCGAAGGCCGTGTTCGAGATGATTCAACAGGTCTACCGTCTGGTGCAAGTGCTCAGCCCCATCCCCAATGTTGTCGCTTTGTCAAATTTCGGGACACCGGATAACACCAGATGCATGCCCCATGGATGCGAGAAGCGACTTGGGTCGTAGAACATGGGAGGACGCCCCTCGCAAACCAGCACAGGGATGTCGGAAATATCCATCAAATAGTTTCAGGCCGATTTTCCACCTAGTATGGATCGTGTTCCCCGAAGCTAAATGTGGTGGTCGAGATGTTGATGGGGGAAGAAATCAACACGTTGAAGTTTAGGCGTCCGCTGCTCACTGCCTGCCCAGTCGACATGCCGTTCACTTGAGTTACATATCAACCTTTCGATGTAAGCTCTTGTATATAATGAAGTCTAACAGAGAATAAGGATAGATCAAATCATGAAACAGTTGGTCAAAGAAACGAGACAGAAAAACATTGTGTAAAGCGTGCAAAGGGAAACAAATGACCAACTTACATCAAACTGCACACTTCGCCTTTATCCCTTTCTCCTCCAGACTCGTGCAGGGGATCCAAAGTTGCTTGAGGGCGCCTGCTACTCGTCGTACCTCCTCGTCCCTTCTCCTCAGCGGTCCCTTCCTGGGGAGACTGCCCTTCAATAGCGCCATGCTTGGTTAGAAGCATTTCTATATCGACTTGTTTCGTTAATCTAGCCATCTGCAACGCGCTACTAGAAGTATACATTCTTGATTCCACCATTTTGGAATGATGATCAGCCGGCTTGGTAGTCCTCTTATTATCTGCAATATTAACTGCTTGAAGTCTGGTGCTGTATTCTCTGCTTTGCGCGTTGACATCAACACCACGCTCAAGAAGAAGCTTGACAATCTCCATGTTGCTGTGAACAATAGCTGCTATCAACGCAGAACCGCTCTCTGTACTTTGCGCGTTAATATCGGCGCCGTGATTAAGAAGAAGCTTGACAATCTCCTTATTGCCGTGAACAACAGCTGCTATCAACGCAGTACCGTTCTTTGGACTTTGCGTGTTAGGATCGGCGCCGTAATCAAGAAGAAGCTTCGTAATCTTCTCGTTGCCGTGAACAATAGCTGTTATTAACACAGGGCCGTCTTCTATCCTTTGCTCGTTAGGATCGGCGCCGTATCCGAGAAGAAGCTTCGCAATATCGTAATTACCGGAATCGATAACAAGCTGCAGAGTACCTACGGCAGCTTCAGGAGAAAAATGATACGGACCCAAAGCGGGAAACCGGCAAATACAAATACCCTGGAGTAGACAAGGACAAACTTTTTAGCGATGCCTACGAACATAAACATCACGACCCTACCTTGGATTGCGGCCGTTGCACACAAGGTTCTATCTACGAGGGATCCCGGGAAATTGGGTGTAATGAACTCGGCTGCGACGACAATTTATTGGTTCCGAGGCAAAGACTTACTCGACATCGTGCCCAAGGATCGTCCCCGCTTCCTCAGATACACATTGGCCGTATGGGGTCCGGAGATAGTGTTATACGTTCTGCCCAGCACCGCAATGCTCTCGCTGCGGAAGGAGTCATCAGCANATCACGACCCTACCTTGGATTGCGGCCGTTGCACACAAGGTTCTATCTGCGAGGGATCCCGGGAAATTGAGTGTGATGAACTCGGCTGCGACGACAATTTTTTGGTTCCGAGGCAAAGACTTACTCGACATCGTGCCCAAGGATCGTCCCCGCTTCCTCAGATACACATTGGCCGTATGGGGTCCGGAGATAGTGTTATACGTTCTGCCCAGCACCGCAATGCTCTCGCTGCGGAAGGAGTCATCAGCATAGAGATGGAGGGTGCGGGAGCTTGGGACGAACTACCTTCTATTGTGATTAAAGGGGTATACGACTACGCTGATAGCCACAAAAGTAAAATGTAGCAGGACTATGCGGCGGCTACTACTGCATCTGTTGCGAAGGCCGTTTTGGATGAGTACCCAGGGAGCGGAAGGGTTTTTAGGGACGCATATAGTCCGCAAGAAGCTATGAACCCGCTTGTTGATTCTGCAAGGCACCAGGAGATGCAGCAAATGTCAGAGAAGGATCAGCGATGCTTAAAGGACTTGCGCATTACCAATCCTCGCCATGATAAAACCCGCATCGAACAGACCAAAGGCGGTCACTACAGNACTGCATCTGTTGCGAAGGCCGTTTTGGATGAGTACCCAGGGAGCGGAAGGGTTTTTAGGGACGCATATAGTCCGCAAGAAGCTATGAACCCGCTTGTTGATTCTGCAAGGCACCAGGAGATGCAGCAAATGTCAGAGAAGGATCAGCAATGCTTAAAGGATTTGCGCATTACCAATCCTCGCCACGATAAAACCCGCATCGAACAGGCCAAAGGCGGCCTTTTGCCAGATTCGTATCGTTGGGTCCTCAATAACGCTGACTTTCAGCGATGGCGTGACTACCCGCAGCACCGATTACTATGGATTAAGGGCGACCCCGGCAAAGGGAAGACTATGTTGCTGTGCGGCATCATCAATGAGCTGGATCAAGGCAATACTGCCGACGTGCGGCATTGCAATATGGCCTACTTCTTCTGCCAGGCTACCGACTCTCGTATCAACAATGCAGCCGCTGTATTGCGCGGCCTGATCTACCTGCTTGTCGAGCAGCAGCCATCTGTCCTCTCACACGTGCGGAAGGAGTGTGACCGTACAGGCGAGAACCTCTTCAAAGATGCAAATACGTGGGTCGCCCTATCGAAAATTTTCACCAATATTTTACAAGACTCAAGCCTCCGAACGACCTACCTAATCATCGACGCACTTGATGAGTGCGTTACAACAGACCTGCCATAGCTTCTCGACTTAATTCCTCAGCAATTATCATCTGGATCTCGAGTTAAGTGGATTGTCTCAAGCCGTAATTGGCCGCAAATTGAGGAACGGTTGGAGAAAGCCGCAGATAAAGTGAAGGTCTCCCTGGAGCTAAATGCGGAATCCGTCGCAGCGGCTGTTAATGCATTTATCCTGCACAAGGTGGATGACCTAGCAGGGCTGAAGAAGTATAATCCAAGGACAAAAAAGACCGTTTAGGACTACCTGTGCTCCAACGCGCAAGATACGTTCCTTTGGGTGGCGTTAGTCTGTCAAGCGCTTGAAAAGGTCCAGAAAGGGTTTACCCTAAAAAAGCTACGCATGTTTCCATCTGGGCTGGATGCTCTATATACGCGGATAAGAGAGGATATAAGCCAGTTTGATGAATCCGATTACTACAAGCACATTCTTGCTACTGTTACAATTGTTCGCCGGCCAATTAGCCTTGAAGAACTAACCACTCTTGCCGACGAGCTTGATAATACTTACGACGATTCCGAGTTATTAGAAACAACTATAGGGCTTTGTGGTTCATTTCTAACACTACGGGAACGAACTATCTATTTTATTTATTAATTAGCTAAGGACTTTTTACTTGGCAATGCCTCTGATAAAGCTGGCAACTAAGCTTCTTAGGAGGCGTTCAGGTGGATTTTTCCTTCTAGGAAAGAAGATGTGAACTATACTATCTTTTCGAGATTACTTGATACTATGTTTATAATACTGCGACGCGATATATACGGCTTAAGGGTACCGGGATTTCCGAATAATAAGGTCCAAGTACTGAATCCGGATCCGCTAGCGACGGTGCGCTACTCGTGCGTCTACTAGGTTAATTACCTATGCGACTTAGTTTTTAATATAAATACAAACCGGAAGGATTATTTATAGGATAAAAAGGTTGTTTATATATTCCTCAAAACAAAGTACTTTTATTAGCTAGAAGCTTTAAGTCTACTCTAAGCTATGCTTATAAGCGTTGTTGCTATTAAAAAGCTCGAGGGCTTACTAGTAAGTAGAAGTCTAACTCCGTACTAAGAATTTAATTTAATTAGAGATATAGGGAGGTAATAATTAATTGTAGTTATTAAAGCTTATTTAGGATACTTACTAGTTTATTCTATCTTATAAGTTAATAATAGAGTAAATTCTACTTTAAATATATATATTTACGTTTATATTTACTCCTAACCGTAGTTTAATAAAGAGGAATTTTAGAATAAAAGAACTTAAATAAATTCGAACTAGAACGGCTATAGAATTAAATTAGAATGTATACTTTTAAACCCTAAAAGGCTATAGTAGGTACATTCGCTTAATAGTATTCTCGCCCGATAGCTAGCGGCTCGTATTAGGTTCGAATAATAGGACAATTAAAATTTATAACGCGGTATTAAAGAACTATCTCTAGACTTTAGAAAGCTATAGCGAGAACGTTCGCTTAATAGTATTCTCGCTTAATAGCTAGCGGCTTACGTCCGATTCGTAGGATTAAACGATTAAGATTTAAGATCCGGCGTCGGGGAGCTACTTTTAGACTTAGAAGGCTATAATAGGAACGTATAATTAGTAGCATTCTCGCTTAATAGTTAGTAGCTTGCGTCCCATTTGTAGGACTAAACGATTAAGATTTAGGATCCGGCGTCGGAGAACTACCTTTAAACCTTAAAAGGCTATAACTACCTTATTTATTTAATAATATTCTCGCTTAATAGCTAGCGGCTTACGTCCGGTTCGTAGGATAAAATAATTAAAATTTAAAATACAACGTCGGAGAGTTATTTTTAAACTTTAAAAAGCTATAACTACTTTATTAACTTAGTAACTTTCTCGCTTAATAGTTAGCGGCTCGTATTTAATATAAGTAATTATATTATTAAAATTTAGGATATAGTATTAAAAAGTTATTTTTAAACTTTAAAAGGCTATAATAGTCCAGTTTACTTAGTAGTATTTTCGCTCGATAACTAGCTATAATAAGGGCTATAGATTAAGGCTTAAAATAATAGTTTAATTTAATTAATAAATAACTTTAGTTTCGAAGGCTTTATTAACCTTTTAAGCTTCTAAAGGAAGGTTAAGCTCCTAAGCCTTCTTATATTAAACTTATTCTTCTTTCTATTTAGTACGTATATAGTCCTTATAGCCTAGTAAGGCTATAAGGTATTTATTTAATAGTGTACAACTTAGTACTTATATATAAGCTTTTAAAATAACTTTAATTAATCTCTTTTTTCCTCTAAGCGTTAGCTTATAATTTTAACGCCCTTCGTCTACTTAATTAACTTAAGTTAATTTTATAATAGTAAGAATCCTTATAAGGGGCCTAGTTAGCGCGGGCTAGCGTATTTGGTAATTGTATTATTAGTTAAATTTGTTATATAGTATTAAAAAGATTCGGATATATTATACCGTCGGCTAAATAAACTAATTATAGTCCGAAGGAGGTTTAAGTACTTAAGTACTTAAAATATCTCGTTACTTAACTTAATTTTATAATTCTATTATATAGTTTTATAAGCTTTATATACTATTTAAAGTTAGGGTTAAATATTCGTATAATACTAACTTTCCCTTCTTTAAAATTCTACTTTGAGCTAACAAAGTTCGTAATACTTATTATAATATTAAAGAGTTATTTCCTAAATTAAATTAGGTACGTTAAGGTTTTTAAGTTTATTAAAGTTCCTTACGTAGAAGGTAGTAATTTAAGCCTTAGCTCCGTTAGTAAAGAAATACTCTTAAGGTTTCTAAGTAAAATTATAAACTCTATTTTAACTTTCCTACTTAACTTAGTACTTAACTTTCTTTTTAATTTTAATAAAGTTTAGTATTTTTTCGACTTTATAATCTTTTAACTCTATTAAAGCTACTTAACATAGGACTTAATTAGGGTTAGGGGCTACTTAATTACTAATATAATAGAGTTTTAAAAATAAGACGTAAAAGGAATTATAAATACGTTAGGACTTAAGTAAAGTTAAACGAATAGCGGTAAGGGAAATTATTTATAATATTTTAAAGAGAAGCTCTATTTATACGGACCGAAAAATCTATTTATACAAACCCTCACTTTTTTCCCTATATATATCCCTAACCCTAGCGCCCAACAATCGACTCGCACCAATTTAACACGTACCGCGCCCGCTAAGCTTCTAAATTTCAAACTATTACACGCATTTAAAGGTTGTACAAGCTACCCTCGTACTATACTAGCCACCTAACTAGACTTAACGATTATTCTAGTACTACCTCGTCGTATTACTTCCTCTACCAAATATATTACCACTACCCTTATTAAAATTAATTTACTACATCGCGCATTGCTAAATATCGTTAAGTAAATAACGCGCACGTATTTATTAACGGTAGGGAATAATCTATTATTTTTCTATACGTTTTTACCGCTAACCGTAATATAAATAGCCGATACAGCGACCCTTTAACCGACGGGTACATACAACTATAGTACTAAGTGCCCTATAAAGTGCGTTGTAAAATGCTTTATAAATAATCTATTTAGGGGTCCACATCTGGGTGGGGCATAATAGTCTAGGCAAATACTTAAAATATTAAAATATATAAATTTTTAGGCGAAACGAATAAAAGAATACATTTAACATATAATAATTCGCTAAGGTTAGGGATATATATAGGGATAAAAAAGTAGGAGTCCGTATAAATAGATTTTTTAGTCCGTACAAATAGAGCTTCTCTTATTTATTAAGGAGGTCCTTAATTTCTTCTTTTTTATAATTATTATTCTTTCTTTTAAGCGCGGCTATTCGTTTAAACGCTAGTTAAAGTAGTTCTTTATTATTAGTATTTTTCCAAATAAAATACTCGAGAGTATAATAGTTATCGCGGCCGCACCGCTAGTA
The DNA here is from genome assembly GCA_009806085.1 of Neurospora cerealis. Taxonomy (NCBI): domain Eukaryota; kingdom Fungi; phylum Ascomycota; class Sordariomycetes; order Sordariales; family Sordariaceae; genus Neurospora; species Neurospora cerealis. The sequence continues at coordinate 85,962 of RAOY01000001.1, forward strand.
GGATACGCGATTCTTCTTATACTAATTAACGTTGTTTTAATTAATTCTATTTAAAACTTTATAGACGGTAGCCTATTTCTTATCCTTAATTAGCTTATTAAAGTTTTTTAAGGATCGATTTCAATTAGAAAGGGAGTGTAATTCCTTATAAAATTATTAGCCCAACTTTAAATACTCTATCTTTAAAGTAGGTACGCCTTTTCCTAATAAGACGCTTAGGTCTTAAAGTATATTCTTATAAACTTATTTTACTTTTTAAATAGCGTTAAAGAATTTGTCGTCTATATTAAGGACTCTTCCTTAAATATAATAAATTATTTTAATAATTTTTAAAGGAAAGGTTTTTAAAATATAATTCTAAAAGGTCGTCCCTAACTGTTACGAACTTAAGCGACACCAGGGCCGCCCAAGCCACCGGGACCCGACAGCCCCGCTTAGAAGTGACAGTGTAACCGTCAGGAGACAGGATTGGGCCGGAAGGGCGCGCGAGTGGGCTCACAGAATGCACGGGCTCACGGTGAGCCAGAGACTCACAGTGAGCCACAACTGCGAATAAGCAGGACACTTGGAAGTAGCAAAACGGATTAGAGTATCCAGGTATAAAGGGGACTACTAACGGACTCAGATTGTCAGATAGTTCGACAGTAGTCAATTGATCATTATCACCGAGACCAGTATCACGCTTGCATACTTGTTGTGAACCTTTTGGCTTCACCGAACGACTCTGATAGTGTTCTACCTTCAGCTATCCCACTTAGGCAGATTAGACTGCCGTTCGTCACACTAACTATTAAACAACATTATTAAAATCGAGGAGGTTAGTAATATATTAGACTATATCGCCTTTGTATTTTAACTCGGTTATTTTCTTCGCGTTATAATATTATTTTAAAGGGTTTTTAAATCGGTCTTAAAAAGCTATTAAATATCCTAACGAAGTATTAATAAAATTTATTCGTTAACTTTATTTTACTCGTTAGTTATATTAAGTCTAAGCTTTATTTATAAGTAGAGAGTTAATTTAGTTAATTTTATAAACGTCCGAAAGGAAGCTAGCTTCGTACAATTCGAAGTAGGCTTCGACTTTATACTACTAAGGTCGGAATTTTAATAAATCCTTCCTATTATACGAAGGTAGCTTACTAAAGTAAATTAGAATAATTTAAACTATTATTATATTATTTAGCGTTTAAAGAAACTAATTAGTAATTTGCCTACTAAATTCTTCTAATTTTTTACTAAAGGTAGGTTGGCGAGGGGGTTTTAATAGGCCTAAGGACTTTTAATTTCCTAAGCCCAAATTAAAGGTTCGTAATCTAACGAACGCTCTAACTTAAGTAGCTTCGTACTAAGCCTTAGCTTACTAAGCCTACTAGCGAGCTTAAGCTTACTAGATTATATTATTCTTAAATAAATTAGGAAGCTTTAAATTTAAAGGAGGTTATATAGTTACTTTTTATTTTAAGGCTCGAACGCTTAAAGCGGCGTTAGGGGTATTTTAGCTTACGTTTTTAAGAACTTTCCGAATTACCTTTTAGGTATTATATTAAATTATAACGATACGTTCTTTAAAGTCTTTTAATTTAATAGGGTCGACTAAATTATTAAAAATATTATTAATTTAAACGTTCTTATTATTAGCCTAGTTAGCAACGTAGCTTAAAGTAAATAAGTGCCTTTAATTTCTATTATTTAAGTTGTCGATAGCTGCCTAATAGCGGTTAGAAGCCTCTTAAAAGTAAGTAATAACCTTTTAACGTTCTTCGTCCTATTTTCTATATTTAATAATAGCTCCCTAAACTTCAAAAGCGAACTTAATACTAGCTTATTAAACTTATTATTTTAAGCGAGCGACGGAAGCTTAGGAGGCTTTAATACCTACTTCGAAAAGGTTAATAATAATAAAATAGTTCTTCCTTAAGATTTTGTACTATTCTTTAAATCCGGAAAACTATTAAGCGCATTCCTAACTAACCGATATAGTAAGTTCGCAAACTTAATTATAAGTTTAAGCGAGTTAGTCGTAAAAGGTAACGAGCTAGGCCGGAAGGTCTTAAACCCGAGTTATTCCTCGTACGAGCTTATAATCCCTATTACTTATAATAGTATTAAAATTCTTATTAGCTTAAAATAGTATAAGGGAAGTATTAGGTTTGACGGTTTCTATAAGAATATTATAGGGGATAGCTATATTAAAGATAGTTAATAAGTTTAAAAAGGAAGTTATTTATTTATAATAAAGGCTATAGATTAAAGTTTGGAATAATAATTTAATTTAATTAATAAACAACTTTAATCTCAAAAGCTTTATTAACCTTCTAAGCTTTTAAAAAAAGGCTAAGCTCCTAAGTATAACGAACGGTAGTTTAATTTACTTAAGTAGGATAGTTGAAAGTAAAAACTATTAATATTATTTAGTAAAGCTAAAAGGTTTATAATAAGTATATTTGCAAATACTAGTCTTAATAATAATAATTAATTGACTACTATCGAACTATTTAATAATTTGAGTTTTCTAATCGTCCCTTTATACTTAGTCCTAATAATTCTATTATAGTTTCGCAGTCTTAGCTTACTATAGCCTCTTTAGTATTCTATTAGGTTTACTTTTTATAAGCTTAACTCGATTATATTTTTATTATAAGCCTAGCTTACTACCCGTAAGCCTAGCTTATTACTACTTAGCACGTGAGCTTACCTTTATTAGCATAAGCTTACTTCCTTATAGTTTTATTAATTTAGGATTATACTCGCTCTATTATATCTTGCTAGTGTAGTTAGCCTATATGTTCGTTTAAGTTTATAATACTAAGCCTTTTTATATTAAACTTATCCTTCTTTTTATTTAGTACGTATATAGTCTTTATAACTTAATAAGGTTATAAAGTATTTATTTAGTAGTATATAACTTAGTACTTATATATAAGCTTTCAAAATAACTTTAATTAATTTCTTTCTTTTTTTAAGCGTTAGCCTATAATCCTAACGCCCTTCGTCTACTTAATTAGTTTAAGTTAATTTTATAATAGTAAAAATCCCTATAAGGAGCCTAGCTAGCGCGGGCTAACGTATTTAATAGTTGTACTACTAATTAAATTTATTATATAGTATTAAAAGGATTTGGATATATTATACTATTAGCTAAATAGACTAGCCGTAGTCTAAAGAAGGTTTAAATACTTAAGTACCTAAGGTATCTTATTACTTAACTTAATTTTACGGCTCTATTATACAACTTTATAAGCTTTATATATTATTTAGAATTAAAGTTAAATATTTATATAATACTAGCGGCTCGTATCCAGTATAGAGGATTATACTATTAAGATTTAAAATAGAGAGCATCTATTTATACGAACCGAAAAATATATTTGTACGGACCTCTACTTTTTTCTCCTATATATATTCCTAACCCTAAGGAATCGCAACATATTAAATATATTCTTTTAAAAATTTCGCCCAGAAATCTAAGCATTTTAATATTTCAAGCATTTGCCCAAACTATTATACCCTACCTAAATATGCATCCCCAAATGGATTATTTACAGGGCATTTTACAGCGCACTTTATAGGACACTTAGTAGCACGGTCGTATGCACCCGTCGGCTGGGGGGTTGCTGTATCGGCTATTTGCATCACGGTTAGTAGTAAAAACGTATAGAAAAATAATAGATTATTCCCTACCGTTGACAAATGCGTGCGCGTTATTTACTTAGTAATATTTAGCGATGCGCGATGTAGGAGATTGATTTTAATAAGGGTGGTAGTAATGTGTTTAGTGGAGGAAGTAATACGACGAAGCATGTACTAAAATAATCGCCAAGTTTGGCTAGGTAGCTAGTGTAGTACGAGGGTAGCTTGTACAACCCCTAGATGCGTATAATAGCTTGAAATCTAGGAGCTTGGCGGGCGCGGTACGTACTAGATTGGTGCGAGTCGATTGCTATACGCTAGGGTTAGGGATATATATAGGGGAAAAAGTGGGGGTCCGTACAAATAGATTTTTTGGTCTGTATAAATAGATTGTTCGATCCGTATAAATAGATACTCTCTTAAAATATAATATTAGGGAGCTGCCTTTAAATAACTTATATTAACGTTATATTAAAATATATATTATTTAACTATATTAACTATTATTTACTTATTAACGTTAGACGTATTAATATAGTTATAATAATTATTAAAAGCTAACTTGTACTTAATAATTTAAAGAGATATAATTATAATATAGGATTAAATAAGTCTTAAATTACTTATAACGGCTAGAATATACTTTAGCTACTATTAGAACGTTGAGCTAATAATTTTATTTTCTAAGAGGAGATAATATTTATTAGTAGTATAATAGGATAGTTTTTATTTATTAATTTTTTACGAAATTTATAATATATTTTAAGTCTTATTACGGTACTAGCGGATAGGTTCCGGCACGGCGGGACGTGTACGTAGATATTATACCGCGTATATTAGCTTATTAGGCCCTAAGTTAAAACTAAGTATTAAGCGCGCCTTTCTACGTTTCCTTCTTCTCTTTTTTATTTTATAATTCTACTATAGACGTAAAATTAATATATTTAGCTTATTTCTCGTAATTATATCGTTTGTTATAAGTCTCTCCTAATTACTTTCCTTCTATTTTATTTTTCTAACGTACTATTAAAAGGGTATAGTTGTTATTATTATTATTTTTAACGTCTACTTCCGCCTCCTATAAGGTATAAGACGTGCCGTAGTAGTAAATTTAATATATAAAAATAAAAGTAGTGCCTTATTACGTCCTATAGCGCTTAGTATTCTTATTCCGTCTATTAAACTAGTAATCCGAAGGCGAACCGAAGCTTATAGTTAATATATTTTACGTATTACCTATAGCGTAAACGTAACTTAATACTTCTATTAACCGCTTTATAAATAGAAAGGTATAGGAAGATAAGTAAATTTATAAGAATTTTATAAATTCTAATATCTTTTACTAATATTAAAATAACGTTCTATTATAAGGAGGTAAACTATTTTATCCCTTTATTTTCCTTTTGTAAATACTTATACGGATTAGATACTATAGGATTAGCTTATAATTATTTAATTATAATTAAGGTTAGTACTATAGTATTAAGGCCTTAATTACCTTTAATTAATTAAATAATTCCTTTCTTAATAATACTTAGGACAGTTAATATATTTATAATAGCGTTATTATTTTTACTACTACTATATACTTTATTTTAAAGCCTTTTCGAATATAAAAATACTTATAATTTATTATATAGTAGAGTTAGTTATATACTTAAGTTTTTAGGTTTTAGTTAGATTCGCCTACTTAAATATCTCGAGTTCTTACGCTTTATAATATCGGCGGGAACGTTTTAATTACGAGAAAGACGGCTTCTAATCTATTATCTTACGAATATAATTAAAGGATATTATAGTAAGGGTAAAAGGAATAATATTAAGTATTTTTAATCGTCGGCTTAAATTTTATATTAGCTATTGATATATTAAAGTTAAAAAAATATAATTTTATTTAAGTGTATAACGGTGCTAAATAAGTATAATAAGTATAAACGTCTATTCTAAATTAGTTAAGTTTACTTAAGAAGTGTATAAAAAAAATATTTAATTACTATATACTCTTATAAAACTATAGTATCGAAGCCTAATTTATAATTAACTTTTAATATACTAGCTTAACTTATAACTTTAGCCGCGCTTAACGTAAGTAATAGGATTATTATAAGGCTAGCGCCTAATATTATCATTTAATATATTATTAGCTAAACAATTAATACCGAAGACCTTTAGTACCTCGGTAACTATAGCTTATTTAAACTAAGCGGCTACTTTAAGTAGTTAAGTACTTATAGAATTACGTACGTACGCGCAACCTTTTAAAAACAGGTAGTTGGGTCTACCTTATAAGCTTTTTTCTTTTCCTTTTTTCTTCTTTGTAGAACCTTAATCGATTCTTATAAGCTAATACTTACGTACCGCTCTACTATTCTCTTATAAGGATAAAAACGTTTTTAAAAACGCTAGCGTTTTTATATTCTTATTAGGGTATAAAAGGTTAATTTTTGACTTTTACTACAACGTAGTATTTATAGAAAAGTACTTAGCCGCTAACTTTCGTTTTTCTACTTTTTATAGGGTCGACGTACTCGCTCTAATATTTATATTCCGGCAGAGGTGTAGCTAAGCTATTAAAACCCTTATTAAAAACTATAAAAAATAATTCCTATAAATAAGCTACCGATATAGTAGCTTATTTATTAGAGTTGGAAGGATATAAACTGGGTCTTTTAATTACGTAGTAGGGTTAAAAAACTAAATAATAACCTCCTATATTTATATCGTTCGGACGGAAGCATTACGGTAAGTAGGGAGCCGGCGCTAAAAAAATAAATATAATTAAGCAAATTAGAAAAAAGTTGACCGTCTTAATACTACGGCTAGATTTCTTACACGGGTAATACTAAGATTGTACTCGGTTAGAAGACTATTTTTAATTAGTTCTTAATACCTCGGCTTAATTATATATATATAGTTAGTTACTAAGTTTAATAAGAGTGTAATAAAGGAATCTTTCGTTCTTATTTTATTAGACGCTTAAGAGTTTGCTAATTTTTACTACCTTACTCAACTCTAAAAGAAAGAGATTTATATACAATAGTATATACTTTAAAAAATAATAAATAACGATCGGCCGATAAAGGGTTCGCTAATTTAACTTAGAACTATAATTTAATAACCTAGCTACGAGGAAGAATTATAGTTTAGTAAACTATATAACAAAATTAATTACGATAAAAGGGTACGTATAAAGAACTAAGTAGATAAAGCCTATCGTTTATTACTCTAATAATATTAAAGAACGCTAATATTGCACGCGAAGCCTAAAAGCTAACCTACGTATTATAACTTTAAATTATAATATTTGCTTAAACGATTTTAAATGAAAGTTAAGTCTCTTATTCTAATAATTAAAATCCGAAGAGTTCCTATAAGAGCGTTAAAATAAAGGTAGTTACTTAAAATTAAGGTTGTATTTATACCTTCGTTATATAGCCTTAATATATTAGATATTAGCGGGGTAGCGGCGCTTATTATTACTAGTAGGGTTAATATTATAAGTTTGCTAAGCCCCTAATATTTAACCTAAACTAATTCGATTTTAATACTAAGTATTTAAGTTTAAAGTAATAATCCGCTTAGGAGTAGCCCTATTAACGTTTATTAAAGTATAATATCCGTAATATAAGTATATTAATATAATACTTAGTCGCGGTCGTAATAAGCTCTCTCTTAATAGCTAAACTTTAATTATTATAAACTTCGTAATAGTAATAGTAGGGTTAGTACTAGTACTATACGTAATAAATAAATAAGGTCCTACGAAGGAGAAAAAATTAGCTCGTATAGCGAGAAAAACTTGCTTAAGTTTATTATACGATACTTATACGTCGCTTACGCTCCTTAAAGCGTTATTCTACGCTATCGGCACTAGCTACGTAGACGGCGCTAGAGTCGTTAACTAAGTATTTATATTATTAGAACGTTTAAGTAGAGACTTAGACCCTATATTTTTAGGCGTTAGCCTCGTAATAGACTTTAATAAAGTATTTTTTTTATATAGTATAAATAACTACCTTATATTTCCTAGTTAGTATAATCGCCGCTTAGCGTCGGTTCTATACGCTTATAAGTCCTAAAGGAAACGAAAAGTAAAATATTAACGTATTATCCACTTAAGAACACTACCTATCGGAATAGCTTAGTTGTTAATAATATATAAATTCTACTTAAATTTATAGCCCTACCCGCGCTACGTGCCTATAAATAGTACAAGCTACTAAGCCGCTACTAGTATACTATTACTAATCCTATAAACTTATAATAAAAAGCTACGGCCCTTACTTAACTTAAGCTATTAATTTAGCGTCTTAAACCTTTTGGGTTTATAAATGCCTAGCCTTAAAAAAAATATTATAATTAGCGTGTAATTAGAAGGAAGCCGCTAGCTATCTCGCGCCTAATAAGGTAATAATATAGAGCCCTATACTCCCTTATAACCTCGAGAAAATATAGTATTTTAGTTTCTTTTCCTTATTTTGTCCTAAATAGCAAGAGTAAAGAATTCCTAGCACTTTAATAAACTCGATTTATTAATTATTAACTATAACATCCTTACTATAATTAAGACGTTCCTTCTTTAAAGCTACAATGCCTTAACAACTACGCTTATAATTTTAAATATATTTTAAACTATATAGAGATGCGGAAGATAAGGAAGGTTCTAAGGACTAAGAGTAGTCTCGCCCTATACTTCTACTCGAGTTGCTAACGTCTATATAGTATATCCCCGCTACTCCCTCTACGTACTCCTTCCCCCTTATAGCCGCTCTAGTTACCGGTTTTACCGACGTAAAAACGTCCGCCTTACGGGTTAGCTACTTATCGCTTATATTTCCCTAAGAATTTTAGAATTTTCAAGTTAAAAAAGAGTTTATTAATGTATATTATAAAGTTTAGAAAAGACGTTTTTAATTTACTTAATATAAGTAGAGGTTCGTTTAGCGTCGGAGACGGATGTTACTAACAATAGTTTAAAAGCGGCGGTCTCTATATATATTAAAATAATAAATACTATCCGTATACAATAAAGACCGAAATTAATATCTAAGTTTTTAATATTAAATTACTCTTAGCACGAACTAAATTACGGCCAAGACACTATACTACCATACAACTTTATAGAGTTACCTAGCTTACTAAAATCCACCTCGCTAAACCTTATAACCTAACTTAAATTGTACACTATATTTAGTGTTAATATAATTATCTAAACGCGCTTATAAATAGCTCGCTTCGGCTCTACCCGGCAATTATTAATAGTTAAGAAGAATACCTAATAAACGTATAAGGATACAAATATACAAATTAAAAACTTTACTAGTCTCTATATTTCCTATAATAGCGAGTAGAGGTTTATAAGGCTACTAATCCGACAACGCCGAGCTACAATGCTTACTCTTAGAATAAAAAGTAATAGAGTTAAGCCTTAGCCTACCTCTATTTACCTTACGTGTTACCTCTCCTACCCCGAGTAAATATTAAAATCCTAAGTATCTTTTCCAATTCTTAATATATTTTTGTAAGCTAAAATAGTCTTATTCTTCGTTTTAAATAATCACGTTCGATATTAACATTTGCCTATATAAATCCTTTATATAACACTTCTCGGTATATAGTCGGCTGGATCGCCTCCTTACTTTTAGAACTCACCACTACAGTTAGAATATTAGAAGACCCTATAATAATAGAAGTTCCCGACGACGACGTTCTCTACTACGTAGAACGTATAGGCTCGCACTTTATTATAATAATAATATATCCGCGCATAGGTATTAAACTAGCCGCCACGGCCCTTGCTAATATACGCCGCTCGTTTCCTAATATTAAATATATTCTAATAGTCAGCATCGTAAGCGGGATACTTTACTACGGTCGAAATCTATAGGAGTAGATTGTCTTAAACGACGTCGTCGTTAGCGTTCCCTAATAAGGAAGAGAAAGTATAACGTATTATAAGTTCGGTGCGTAGGAAGGCTAGAAAGAATTAACTATTAAAGAGCACGCGCTTTACCCGTCTACTATTCTACTTACTATAATAAATAATCTACGAAGCGTATATATATAGGTAGCGGGAAGTAAGATCCTACAATACTTAAAAGAGTTACGTAGAGGCTTAAATGTGCGATCGAAGTAGGCTTATAAGGATCCTAGGGCCGAATATAATTATTTTTTTAAGGATAGCTATTTTTATACGGATAGGAGAAGATTCTATTAAAGCTTTTATAACGTAACGCGAGTAAAGCTGCGTAAGAGTCGGGCTAAAAGAGTCGAGCGGAAGAGTAACTAACCCTATATTTACTATAATAATATCGGCTCAATAAATGCAATTTTCAAGTCGAGCGCTAAAACGAATAAATTCTACGCAAAGTATAATATTATTTATTTTAAAATAGAAGCTACGGGCGTAATAAGCGACTACTAGGGTCTAGTAATTTAGGGAATCTACGACTGTACGGACTCGTATAAGAATAAGAAGTAGTAAGGCTATACGGTAGCAACGGCGGCGGTATACGTAAAGGAGCTTCTATTACTACTACTAGTAAATAGAGGGTTGTTAATAGAATTATCTCTTCCTAATAAGAAGAATAGAACTTAAGAAAATAGGTAGTATATAGGACGGAATTAATTTTACAATTCGGGAGCTGGGTTTATAAACTTTAATATAAGCGTAGGGTATTAAACGAATAATAATACCGCCGGCAACTAATATAATACGCCGTTTTATAAGAATTTGTTTACTATACCGTAGTAGCTTAAGTACTAGTAATAGGGTTTAAGTATATAATATTACTCTCTCTCCTCCGTAATATAATACGAAAAGCTAAAAGATATTACTAAAATATTAAATTAAATAAAGATAGGAGCGAAGAAAGGGAAATAGTTTAAGAAATACTTAAATAATAAGTTAAAATATTATTAGTTGTTTAACAAATTATAATAAGCTAATATTATATAATTACTACTATTCTCAACTATAATTTCCTAGCCTCCACTTTATAATATAATTAAAAGTCGAACTTTATAAGCGGATTAATTAGAAATCTATTTAGAGATAATTATATTATAACGCTTATACTTATTATTACTAATAGATACCAACTTTAGCTTATTAGTAAGAAGGTTAGTAAATTTAATAGAAGTAATAGATTTAAAGCTTTTACGAGTTTAATCGTCCGAAGCTAATAGTCTAATAATCTACTAACCTCCTCTATAAACCTTTCTTAAAAAGTATTTTACCAAATTTATTTTATAACAATTCTATAAGCTTCTCTTTAGTATTTTCGAGGACCTTTACTATAATTTAATAATAGTAAGTTTTTAATTCCTTATTTAACTTTTAACTACTCGTTTACTTACTTTATTTCTAAGTAAATTCTTAACCTTTATATAATTGCAATAATACTCAATCGTATAGTCTTTTGCCGCTTTAGCTATTTGTAAAGAAAGTTTATAACTGAAGTAAATAGGGATAGGAAGTAGGACGAAGACGGTTCCGTCCGATTTAATTATAGTACGCGTAAATATACCCGCGATACCCGTAATTATAATAATAATATAGCCTATAGCTCTCGTACTTATCTTTATAATAATTTAAAATTACTAAGTTAGCGCTTCAAGTATAATTATAATAATAGAAGAGATAGTTGTAGGAATAGGAAACTTTTTATTCGTATTTATGTCTGTTAAAAAGAGCCTAGCGTAGTATTAAATTAAAAAGTCCTTTTTAAATTGCGGATAAAATAAGTAAATAGGGTTAATATAATTTATTAAAGCTAGTACTAAATTTAAGTCTCTTAAATATTATATATATAGGTTCGTTTTTAAAATGTTAAAGAATTTGTTAATTATAAGTACGTAATTAGAATTAAATTCGGGTCCAAAAGTCGGAAGAAGAGAACGAATGTACGTAGAGTAGTATAATGTCCGTTTGTATAAGGGTCTTAAAAAATTAACAACTAATATATTTAAATTTAATAATATAAGGATAGAATGTAAATACGACAATAAGGTACCTAAAAATCGGGAAATATTTTAAACTTTTATTTTAAAATACAATCCGTAAAAAAACTCTCTTCTCCTATTACTCTATATTAAATAAAGTACGACGTCTTCGACTATAGTAAATTAGTATTTAAAAAGCCTTTCTAGTTATCTATATTATACTATTATTATTATTTATAGTAGTTATTATATAAACGCTCGCAAATATTAAATACTTACGCTATTAAAAGAAATATAAAAAACAAGTTATATTAGCGTTAATATAATTTAAAATATAAATCTAATAATAAATATCCTACTACCTTATTTAAGTAATTTAAGTTTCTTTTTCCTTTCTTTTTTATTTAGAAGATACCTTTTTTAACCACTTACTATCTTTAATAATTACCCGTAATTATTTCGGAGAAGGCTCTTAATTTAAAAGATTAATTAGCCTCAAACTAGTCTTCGTTTGTAATTACTAATAAGGACTAGAGTTTATTACGTTACGAAAGCCTCTTTTCTATCTTTTTTTATTTATTCTTATATATTTATTCGTCTCTTTCGAATTTTTAAAAATTAGAAGAAATAAGAAGGCAACCTCCTATAATACCTATCCGCTTAAAGCCTTCCGAACTTTATCCTTACTTCCTCTACTTTTAGTCTTCTTATATTTTTCCTCCCTCTTCCTCCCTCTTCCTCCCTCTTTTTCCCTTTTCTTCTAATTTACTCTTCCTTTCTCTATCTTTCTTTATTTATTATTATAGCACCTCGTTAGCTAGCCTATATATACAAATACAATTTACTTTAAATAACCGAATAAGTAGGAAGAAGGGAGAAGCTGTTTTAAGAGGGGTAATAACGGGAAATAAAGGAAAAATATAGAAATAAAAAGAAATAGTAAGAACTATTAATAATAATAAATAGTATTATTAAAAAAAGAGAAATTTAGGAGAAAGAAAGTACAAATATATATTAATATAAAGATAATATTCCTATCTTCTTTAATCTAAAACTAATTAGACTCTAATTAGTAATAGGATAGAGGGCTAACGTCCTAATAGTTTCTATACTTCCAAGTCCCTATAAGCCCCTATTAATAGAGGTCGCTAATGCTATATACTACTTTTATAATCTACTTTTTAAGTTTAACCTTTTTAAGTAGCGTTCTAACTTTCTAACTTACTGCCTTTAATTTAGACTTAAAGTATTATAATAAATTAATTTGTTATAAATCTTATACTTTTGCCCGCTAAAAAACAACGAAATAAATAATAGTAATAATATTTAAATTGTTAAAAAGGCCGTTAGCTTATCTTTTATTAGTATTAGTACCCAGGATATTCCTTTTAATACCTACTTTTACCCCCCTATCGAGCTAATTTTTAATAAAATTAATATACCCGCTATTAATAAGAACGCTCAAACTAATAATTAGGCTAATACTACCAGCCAAACTCGTACCCTTAAAACGGCTAATAGTAGCGAATTTAGTATAAACCGGTTCGCTACAAGTAATCCCCCGCCTTCTTACTAGCTATTATAATTTTAATAATTAGTTAATTAGTTAACTTCTTAAAACTCTTCTTAAAAGTTGTTTTATAAGTAGCTTCGTAGCGTACGCTAGTCGAAATTTAAGAAGACTCGCACGCTTAAGGCTCTACCTAAACGTATTATATATACGCGTAAAATAATTAATAAAATAATAGAATAGTTTAAAAACTATAAGTGGATAAGCTACTTTAATAATATTAAAGTTAAAAATTATAACCCTATTTAAAAAGAAGTATATAAGTAGTTTAATTAACTTTCGATCGAGTATATTAATATATTACTATAGTAAGATACTATATTATTAAATATATTATAGAACGATTTACGAAAATATTTATTATTATAGCCCCGCGCTACGCTTTTCTTAGGTAAATAATATTTCTACTTTAAATTAGAGGTCTTCCTTAAAAACTACTCTAAATTAGAACTTCCTTTCTAATTTAATTTAATATTAAAAAAGCGGCAGAATCTCAAAAATCTATACTATTTTTAATAATTTATAAGTTGCTAAACTCTTATACTAGTCTAGTACTTCGTAGTAAAAACAATATATAAGTACAATGTTCGAAAAAACGATTAGATTTATAAATTTAATTCCCAAAGAGGTTTAACGCGTTTAAAAAATTATCTTTAATGTATTTCGATAATAAAAGCTTAGAAAAACCGCTAGGACGCTAGCCCTCCATCCTATTACTAATTAGAGTCTTAAACTAAATATAGCTACGTTTAACACTACTTTAGAGTAGTAGTTAATATAAATTAAATTAAGTTAAATTAGACTTCTAATTGTAATAAATTCTTAGGAAATTTCAAATTAGACCGTCCTATGTAAATATTAGAATATAGGATAGCTCTTATTAATTAGCTAAAAGCTATATACGAGGGAGCTAGTTAGAGCTATAAAATAAGGAAATACTTAAAGAGTAAACGGCGTTCGACGAGCTAACTATAACTCTAAGGATTTAAAGCTAGTAAGAGGGTAATAAAAAAACCGTCCCCGCATTTTTTCTAATATTCTAATTTATACCCTTTTTATTACATTTACTCTACCCTACTCTATCCTTTCTAATACCCTATAATTCTACCCTCTATTTCGATAGTTTACTTTAGAATTTCTAGTATTAAATCTATATAGCTATTAATCGTTTTTTAGCTTAACCCGGCCTAACTATTTCTATAAGCTTTAACGAAGTTAGAATAGTTAAGGCACATCCTTTACTTAACTATCCCTTTTAGTACACGCTAGCACTTTTTAATAGAAGACCAATCTAAGCTTCTTAAGTAGTTAAAGAAATTTTAAAGGCTGTTCTTTTCCTTCTATTACTTTACAATATTATTAGTACTTAATATAATACAATCGATTTTACAAGGACGGTTTTTTTTGTTACCCCCTTAGCCGGTAGCCTACAACTCCACTTAGAGTATACACGTGCTCGACTTTTTACTTATTTACTTTAACCTATATAACAACATGATTTTGGGCACAGGCAGGACTGGGCCAAAAGAAGTAGATATAAATAAATTAATAAAGCTAAAGAGTAGAAAAGAGAAGGTGGCCGAAGGCCGCCGAACGAGGTGCGCCTTAAAATAGAGTGCGCGAGTTCTACCGGGCCTGACCGCCCAAAAGCCGCCTTTAATGCAGCCAGTCACGACGCTAGTGTTATAACAACCTACCTCCTTCATATTCTTCCCGTAACCTGCCTGCATTAGCCTGCCTTCTTCATCTGCCTACCTTGCCCTACCTTATTAGTCCGACTATTCGTCGCTTGGTAAAGTCTAATGCCCGCCAATAAACGTTCTAACCCAAACGCTAAACCCCGCCAGTAAACGACTGCAGCTTTGTAAACAGGTCAACGTTCATCCGTATGTGGGCCCCACTCTTCTCTCTAAATCTAGGCCGTCACCTAGCCACCCAAGCCACTCTTTCGTTTGTAACCCACTCTTTCAGTCACGTGCATTATGGAGCCTTCGAACACTCCGTGCAAGGTTCCCTTATATTCTTGTCTTCTCTTCTTCAAACTACTTTTAGCGAATGCAGTCATCATCCCATTTTACTTTCTCCAACCAAGCCGCCAATCAATCATTTTCTTAACCTATTGTTCTCAACGTCTCAACCGTCCGTCAATCTGACAGTTGACCACGTGATAAGACTAGACGCGACATTTCACGAAACGCGACCTTCGGCCCCTTCCATAGCCGAGCTTCGCGAATTAGTGTAATCAATAAAGAGAATTATATATAGTGATTTGCGTGTACGGTTTCCAGCTCCTCCCTATTTGCGCAGTTCAACCAAAATGCCGATTGGAGTAGCATGCAAACAGCCAAGTCATTCAAGAAATGGGGCCGGGTTTTGACGTCTAATGCCCACGGGCGAAGTATTTGGTACTTAGGTACACATAGAATATACGTCTTGCTTTCTCTATTTCCATCCAAGAAACTGATTCTGAGTACTACCAGACATCTTCAGAAAACGTCGTTTTGACATCCTCAGAGACGGCACCCGGATTTCCTATTGTCTAGATTGAGGTTCGATAGTGCCTCATCCGTCTCTTCGATATCCTCGATGAGCTCGGCTTGGATCTCGGCTTCGTGTCTTGTCGAGTGGGAGTGCGGGAGTTGAGGCGGTGTTGGAGCCTGCAGCGTTTTCGTTGGGGGATTGGTTTTAGTTGTCGTCGGTGGTAGAGGAACCGGGTTGGGATTTGGATTTGGATTGGACAGCTTTGGAGAATATTTGGACCTGTAGTAGACCACAGGTTAGCGGGAGGTCAGTTTGAAGGAGAAGGGGCAGGGAGAGAGTACTGACGTCAAACTGCCACCTCTCGACGTGCTCGCCCGTGTCCTTGTCGGTAATGACAATGACCAGCTTGGAGATCTTGCCGCCCACCATCCACTTGTCCAGCTGCGACATGATCTTTTTGATGTATGCGCGGACATGGTCGTCGGCCGAGACGAGCATGTTCAGGCCATACTTCTTGACCGTGAAGTCTTCGGCTGGGTACTAGTGATGGTAAGTTTCCAGTTCCTCATCTAACTTCTTGCTGCTCGTTTGCTTGTCTCTGAGCAGATTCTTGGCCTTCATGGAACGAGATCGAGAGCTTTCACCGGCGGTTTCCTGACCGACCTCAGCCACCTCAGGCGAAAGAATCTCAGGGAGATCAAGTCCCTGCTCCTGCGCCCACTCGTCAAAACCAACCTCGGGCAAAGCAACGCCGAGCTCAGCATTAACCGGGCCACCCTCGGGAACGAGAGGGTCGCTGTCCCCCATTTCCTTGGCCAAATCCGCCATCCCACGATCAAACATCTCCTTCTGCCTCTTCTGGAGATGACGCCTTTGTTCACGAGTACGAAGTCACGACTCCTTGCAACGTCTTGACCGTCACACGCGACCTTGCGACCCACGCACTCACCGCAAGAATTAGACTTCGATAAGTCAACAACGCNAGCATTAACCGGGCCACCCTCGGGAACGAGAGGGTCGCTGTCCCCCATTTCCTTGGCCAAATCCGCCATCCCACGATCAAACATCTCCTTCTGCCTCTTCTGGAGATGACGCCTTTGTTCACGAGTACGAAGTCACGACTCCTTGCAAGGTCTTGACCGTCACACGCGACCTTGCGACGCACGCACTCACTGCAAGAATTAGACTTCGATAAGTCAACAACGCAGGTACGGCTGTGTTGGAAACAATTGCTACACGGCATGTCGAGAGGTTCGCCGGAATCTTCAACTAAGACAGCAAGAGTCTTAACAGCAGCCCCCTTTTGAGTCGAACGTTTGGGACGATTGACACGAGATCGGGTCATGATAAATTGATGGATGAAGGAAAGAAAGGAGACTCACCACGTTCTGGGTCACACAGGGTTATGAAAGATGAGGAAGCAAGATCCCCCCGGATCCAGGGTATGTGGGAGTTTGCAAAGAAAATAACTCGGGAAGAGCGAGACCTTGGCTTCCGTAAAATGGATGTCTACCGTAAATGGTTCAAGAACACCATTTTGACAGGGAAGCACTGCAATACGCTTGTCATGATGCCGCTGGAATCGATGGGCCGTAGGTACCGGGACGAACTTCCAACGTGAGTGCCCCGTGACCCCTGTGGACGTTTGTCGCTAATCATCGTGAACGGCTAGCAGGTTTCGGCGACCACCTCAAGACGGAATTAATGCGTTAGGCTTGGCGCCAGTGATGAAGTCTCCGGTTCTGGCTGTTCCTAGTGAGCCGTCAACGGGATGGGCATCTTTGAAAAGATCTTTGAAATTGGCGCTTGGTGTATGAACGTGCTGGATTCGTACTGTCTTACTCCGTTTGTTAGTCATGGACGCCTTCCATCTTTCCCGAAATCTGCTTGAAACTGCTGGCAGTCACCTTCTTTCCTCATCCTTGGGCTTGATATGGTAAAATGACATTTGAGGGCAATGTTGTTGAGTTTCTAGCGGCCCTTTTCTTCACTTCACCCCCTGCATTGTTGTTTCTACTAGAAAACTACTATCCCGGCTTTGCGGACTCCGTCAATTTGAATAAAATCCTGCGATCATTTCAAAATGAACTGACATGAGAACCAGGCGTAGAGTCTCATTACCGGCCAAAGAGGTGGCTTGGTGTTGTTTTCAGAAATGAGAGCAAATAGGAAATTGGGTCATAAGCTGCCGGTTAAAAAGTACTGTCCCTCTCCTATAGCGCAACACACCAAGAGGCTGGTCGATAGGACACACAAGATATGAACAGAATATGTCTGTCATTACATTTCAGGAATGTTTCTTTACTTCTCCGCATCCTGCTTATTTCTTCCCGCCGGTACTTCATCCGCTGATGTAGGCTTTTCTCGTCCGAATCCCCGTTACTGCCAACTGAGCCGCGATCTGAACGGACCGCGGAGTCATTCAATGGGCGACCAACAGCGTCGTGCGTGGCATCCCACTCAGTCAACTTAGCGATCGACACCTTGACCAGCTTGTGACTCTGCGCACCATCCTCAAGTCGCAAAACCTCCTGGCGAATGCGATAACCACGCAGCTTCGGGATCACGGAGATTCAGAGGTAGTAGTAAATAGTGCCCCATAGGGCACAACCCATCCTCTCCGTCTCAAATCGCTAACCTACCGGCGTCGTTGGTGGGCCAACCAGCTTTATTGATGATCCTCAATGCCGTCTCGTACATAGCCATGACAAGATTATACTCCCCGACTTTGCGAAGTAGCTCTACAAAACAAATTGCTTCGTCTACATCTTCCAGCTGAGGCGCAGTTGTAGTCACCAAGGGCTCAATATGTGGCGTTAACTCGCCACGCACACCCCACCTTTCTGCCACGGGTGGGGGATAGGTGTTGATCATCAGTCGCCGAAAGCAGCGCCTCCAGTTGTGGTCCACTTGCGATGTTTCCAACCAGCTTCGGGTAAAAGATTGTACAAGGCTGTGCATCTGGAACGATCTTTCGTCTTGAGCCACCGTCACAAGGGAAGAGTCGCGTAGCAGGGTGAGATCATCCTCAAATTCATCTTCGCCATCGTTGCTAGCATCAGTGCTGCTGTCTTTATTGTCCCTCTCGCTGTAGTGCTTCCGAAATACCCAGCCCAGAATTCCCTGTGGCTGAAAGAAGCTCATCAAGGACAACAGGTCAGCAGCGGACTGCCGCCCGTCGCGTATTTGGTTGAAAGTGATCTGCCAGGTTTTGATTTCAACTTCCCGATTTTTCGCATCAAAACTGTATCGACCCTCGCTGTCACGACTGCTGAGAACAACGAAGTTCCTGCCATTGAACTTCTCCAAGTATTTAGCACACGTCATCCAAGGCCGTAGCTTGTGGATGTATGCCGCCGCTTGGGAGATGGAAAGAGGGATGCAGTTCAGGGCAAGAACAACCTTCCGTACAATATCGTCCCGAATTCACCGAGCTTTTTGCTGAATAGCAGTCTCGCCTGATCCTCATCCATTTCAGGGACAGCGCAGGTATCTTCGTGGCTGAGTGCCAAGATCTGGGCTGTGTGTAGAATTTGATGGCGGGCCCAGTCTTTCCCGAAGCCATTTCATGATCTTCGGCCGGTCGATATGATGAGGGTCTGAACGATATGGAACATTGGAAAAGGGCGGTCTGATTGCAATGACGGGACCGGTTCTATTGGCAAAGTGGATCTCTCCTACACCATGTTCTCCTCCAGATTCATCAGACCTGCCGTTAGCACTTTCACCAGAGCTACTCCTCGCCCTATCATCACCAATACCCCTTCAATCGCTTCCCGGTTTTTCACCACTTCGTCGCCCAAGATGACTGTCCACAACATTGCTAGGTGGGTTCTATTTGTCACTCTCTCCCTTCCGAGGCTGTGATGGGAAGCCAAGTTTGGGGGTCAATGGCATCGCGGCGCAACGCTGCCTTGCTGCTCCGCCGCGCCGGCGCAAACATTCGTCTACCAATGTACACAATGACTGACAATATCTCGTATACAGCCACGACGAGTTCAAGAAGGCCATTGCCAATAACCCCATCGTCATCCTCGACGCTTTCGCTACCTGGTGCGGTCCTTGCAGACTGATCGCTCCCAAAGTCGCCGCGTACGTTCCCTTCGAGTTCTTCGATTCCAGTAGTTCCACAGCCTTGTGCTCTTTTAGCATACATACATACACATACTCCCTCCCTTTCTACCTTGATTCATGACGCGCGACCGCGAGCGAAAACACTCCCGTCCCGGCCTTTTTTTCCATACAAACAAAACAAGTCACTAACTGGTTATCCTTTCTTTCTTGAAAAGGTTTTCCGAAGACTATTCGACTTGCTACTTCGCCAAGTTCGACGTCGACGAAACTCCAGACGTCGCCGCGGAGCTCGGCATCCGCGCCATGCCCACTTTCGTCATCTTCAAGAACGGCGAAAAGGTTGCCGAGGTCGTCGGTGCCAACCCCGCTGCTCTCAAGGCGGCCATCGACAAGCATCGATAGGCGCTATGGTAGCGCGCAGGGGTGAGGCCTCTGAGGAGCGGGTTCGATTCCCGTATCGAAGATAAGCCACTTGGGTTTTGGTAATGATTAGGAGAGTATTATACCTAGGCAAGTCTCTGGCTGGCCCGGGCTCGTATTTGCCTCTTCTATGAGCCGTGGTTGGGAAAGGCGAATGATTTGGGTTTCAATTAGAAATTAATAGTGGTGGGAATGGGGATACTGCCCTAAGATAGCTAGTCTCGTCAATATCACGCCTCCAACTTTCTCGCTTTTATTCCTGCAATGCGCTTCCGTTTTCAACCCAAGACACCCAATACCACCGATTTCTCGTCGCAATTTTTTGGTGTGGATGGCGTAAGTATCCAGATCGACCCAACCGATTATACTCGGCCGCGTTCTGTAAGCCCTGATGCGAGTTCGGGTTCGGGGTACGAACCTGACAAAGATGCAACACCACCCCCATATACCACCACTAGTATGTATCAAATCCCAATGCGTTGTATACTGTACATACCTAACATCTCTCTAGCCCGAAAGCGTCGACGATCTTCGGCACCAGAAGAGGAAGAGCATTCCGACGACAAGCAAAAAGTTCGCAGACTTGAAAGTCGTATTCGAGCTCTTGAGACGAAGGAGGTGGAAGCCGACGCTCGGATGGCGGAGGCCGACGCTCGTATCAAATACCTCGAAAGACACTTCTTGAATATCCATAAGTTGTTGGAGGACTATGACCTTGACCCGGTTTCCTTCAGGTTCCAGAAGCGATAATGAGGGCATTGAGTGGTGGTCAACAGCCGAGAAGAGATAATCCTCCCCAGCGCGCGCCTCGAGCACAAACATTCCTTGACGACGATGACACCCAATCCGAGTATTCTTGTCTTGATTGACCTGGCGGCGCGCGCCCTGCGTGGTTGTGAGGGACGGCCTAATTTGCCAGGACCGGGAGGCTGAGTAAGGCTGTTGATTTTATTGGTTCTATGATAGGTTTCGGCGATTGGCAGGGTTCGGTTGGTAGCTATCGGAAGCAGAGCCTTTTTTTTTTTTTTTTGCCGCGCAACACTGCCACCTTAGGCTGTGAGGTAGCTTTGACATAATGTGACCGCCAGCTATCATTGTTCCTCCAAGAATAACCTCAGCTTCCGTTTTAACTCGTGAGATTTGGATTGGGGTAGTAGGTACACAATATGGCCTTATGGCCCTATGCACGCAGTCCGAGTTCTTCTCTGCAGCTTGCCGCGGAAGTTTCAAGGCTAGTGACAGTCCATACACTAGCAACGACACTAAACTAACATTATATTTAGGAGGCACAAGAAGGAAAGATTAATCTCCCAGATGATGATCCTCGGCTTGTCCATATAATGGTACATTATCTATACCACTTCGACTATGACGTATGTCACGGCGCTGGCAGACCACTACACCACTAGGCTATGTTCCAAAAGGATACAAGTAACCGAAGCTGGCAATTCGGTCGCTCAAGTGGTGAAATGGAGCAAAACAACACTCAAAACCAGAATAGGGCAGCCCATCACCAAACAACTTATGGTGAGGAGCAGATCTATTGGTCAAGACAGTTTTGTCAGGACTCCAATGAAGGAACGAAGATGATGTTTACCAGACAGCAGCCATTCAACCACCAGGGAGAGGGGAAGCGAAGCTTCGCCCTCTAAGTTAGTTTTCCTCACAGCGAGGAGCAGATCTGCCAGTTAGTTCACAAGACAAAGGGATTCACAAGGGGGACTTAACGATTTCTTTCTGGGGCGAAGCTCAAGTGTATTCCCGTTAGAAAAGAATGACTGGTCTAAGTTGCCTGCCCTTCTTCCTCTCTAACGAGGAAGAAGTGCCTTCCTTTTATCCTCCGAATGTCCTTGTCCTGGCCATCTTCATCGGAAACCCGAGAGAAGTCCGGCCGATCTGCTCTTATCTAATTGGACTACCCTGCTTCTAATAACCCCTTTTTCACATATCACGGAGCAGGTGCACATTAACCACCTCCGAGAAACTACCAAAAGGTAGAACGTAATTCCGCTTGCCAACGGAATCCGGATGTGCACACTATATAGGCAATGCCACAAGGCCACACCCTGTGACATCACAACAAAAACCTAGAAAAAATGCCCCAAATTAACAGGAGTGGAGGAAGATCTGAAGTTAGCTATCCAGTCCTTTAAAGAAGCCGTCGTCCATTCTTCGTCCGCGATTCTCGATTGGTTAAGGCCTGCTACGGAGCTACTTCAATTACCTCTTAAAACTAAACACTGGGAATTAGCCTACGAAGTCGCTTCTACTGCAGTATCTCTCATTCCTTTGCTGTCCATGGTAACAATGTCTATCTACCCAGTCGGCAGGCAGTATATGGAATCCATGCCGCTACTGCCGCCCCAGAGATCCAATATCGAAGTATCTATCGTTTGAATCCCTACTATCAATCGAATTTCTAGGCACGGGTCTACTCACCTCTCTCAAATACTCCGTATCTCGTTTTACTCCAAGAGTCCAAAGTGGTGTAAGTGGTGTATACTGATCTCTCAACTCATAAGACGGGGTCAAGCGTAGTTATTCATCGTCCTACCTCTAGTGTGGACGACGACGGCGCAAACGAAGCTGATCAGAGTACATACCATTTGTTTCGTCGTTACCCTCAGCTAGAATGCTGGGAGGAACATGACGCAAATTCAATCTCCAATTTTCAAATTTCAAACCCTCGCAGTTCACGGATCGCGACCCGATATAAAGTAAAGTAATGTAAAAAGCTGGCTATTGGGCTAATTGTGTTTCGTATATGTGCAATTTCGCTTTTTCCTTTTTTTTTTTTTTTTCTTTCCCGCTTTTTGGTCCAAAGTCGTCGCAGATGTCATGGGGCTGGCGCCCAGTACTGGCATCTGGCACATCGTTGGCCAGACGGCTGGCGCCAAAGACCTCTGGCATCCCAGTGACCACTGTGACCATGGCTCGTCCAGACTGGGCGGCTGCCTCAGGCAGTCCAGCACCTATGGAGTCACGTGCACATGCGCAACCTCTTGAGGACGAGTGGCCGGGTCTGCCCGGCGGGCTTCTCTCTTTCTCCCCTTTTCTCTTCGTAGAACCTTAATCGATCCTTATTGGCCAGCACCTGCGTACAGCTCTGCTGTCCCCTTACAGCAGAAAAGTTAATTGTCATGAACCAACGGATGGAGAACGAAAAAAGACATGGCGGGGTCGCTGCAACGCTCCCCCTTCGCCTCCGCATAAAAGAAGGCTTGGAAGGGTCGCGGGGGCCGCCTGCAGTTGCATGCACTAAATGCAGATCCGAACCCCCTTTTAGTGTACAGTACCCTGTTCTTGTGGCACACTTTTCTGGAGACTGGACTTCTCCCAGAACACCACCTACCTTTTTAATATTTCGGGTTGTCTTTATCCCTCCAAACTCCCTACAGCTCCTCCCTATTACTTGGCACTACAACGCTGGATTAGGAAAGTGATAGTTCTCATCTCAGGTGAAAGCTCCTTGAGTTAGGCCTGGACGCCAGCGGTATCACATCGCCCGGCCTGACTCATCTCGGCGCCAGCTCACTCCCGCGGGCAGGCTTAAGCTGTTGGAGGAGTCCCGTGTCACGTGCGGCTTGCCCTATTTCTAGACCTCTAGACTTCTCGAGTCCTCCCTTACACAACTCAAAACAACAACATCACCATTCTGATTGATACCTTTTGTTGTGGTCATTCAGCCTGTTCACACAACCTCACTTTTATATCATAGCCAGCGCCATCATCACACACCACGGCCTACTTACCTAGGGCATATACAGTATAACCCCAGGATCATCCATTTGTACACTAGCAGCTATAGAACCCGCCCATTTCGTCCCACAATTTCCCTAGCAATGTATAATGACAGCCTCCTTCCACCATTTTCCGCACTTGCCATGGGAGCTTCGATCTCGGATATGGGAGCAGACGGTCGAGCCTCGTACGGTCGAGGTCAGCATCATATACTATAAAAAGCCCGTCACCGACGAAATGATGGCCAAGTACAATCTAGAGCCATTTAATTTTCCCTGGATCTCCGTCCTCCGTTTGCGGTCATCCACCCCCGTGCCCGCGCCCCTGCACGCTTGTCGTGAAGCGCGCAATCACCTCACGAAAGAAAAAGATGGCTTGGGGTACCACTACTACCAGAAAGCCTTCCAGTACCTGCCGGCCGCGACGTGGGACGGGAGATTTATGACGCTGCAGCCCGACTTCCGGCTGGAGCTGGGCCTGGACCCGGAGCCGCGCTACGTCTGGATGAATTTCGAGAGGGATATGATTTCCATCGGCAGGACTCCGTTTGATAGGTTCGTGTTGTTCTACAAGGACATTAAACGGCTCAAGTTTGAGCGCGCACACGACGACGACTTTATCGAATCCAACGGGCTTTGGAAGTGGGATAATCTCTAAGAGGTTCACATAGTCTGTGCGGACGGCTTGGACAATTGGGCGTTGGTGGAGGACGATTTCCGTCGCTGCAGCGCCAAAAATATCTTGCTGATCGATGGGAAAACGGGCGAGACGGCGAGACCGTCCGATTTTGCGGATAAATGGAATTTGGATGAGCTACGGGCGGTGCAGTATAGGAAGGACGGAGCACGAATTAACCCTAACACTAATGTACCTTTCGTGCCTTGGCTCCCGCCAGGGTGGTTGGAGGGAGAGTAATATTTCGGTGAATACTATTATAATAGCGAGGAAGATTGGGAACCTAAGGACGGGGATGATAACGATACGGATTAGTGAGAGTTTGAAAGTTCGTACGTCTAGATGGTTGGCGAGGTTTCGGAGGAGAACACAATGTCTAGGTACGTATATATGGATCGATTGCTTAAAGTGATATATATGTTAACGTACTGGTCAAACTAGATCCTCAGGTACCGTAAATGTCTAAATCTTTGGGGATCCTCATTGATTAACTATCCTTCCTAGGCAACCCCCGCCTAAACTTGACCTTCGCTATTATATACCTAAATAGATAGACGCCTGGCCCGTCTTTAATAAAATCTTTCCAAAAGAGCTCCAACCCTAAGTATTTCTACTTTTTCTTAAAGACTATAGAGGCCAGCATCCCGAATATTCTCGACCCTATCCAGCTTCGTCTTAACGTTTCCGAGGTTGTTATACTCCTTAGAACTTATACTTCTTTTTACGCTCGTAGCAGCTCTAAACCTACTTCTCCCTAGCTTGGCGCCTATTAGAGAACTTAAAATAGTACCTAGCGCGTTGCTAGGGTCGTTAACAACGTCGTAAATGCTTAAGGCGGCGTTGCCTACGCGCCCAATTATACGTAGTACCAATCCTACTACCCTTAGCCCCAGGCTAACGATCTCTCCTACGAAGGGGATTTAGAAGAGTAGGCCGTAGAGGAAGTCGAGGATAAACTACTTGCGCTCTATCTCTTCTACTTTCTTAGCCGTATTAATAACCTACTTTGTACTCGCGATAGCCTCTTCGGTTAAGAACGCGGGCACTAATATAGCGTTTACTAGGTCGTCTTATTTTAAGAGCTTATCCTACTCGGCAATGCTCCGTATAACGCCGAACTACTATAGTATGTCGGTCGCTTAGCTGAACGAGCCGCCGATTAGGTCCTTGGGGTTAAATATATCGATTTTACTAGGGTCGGCACGTACGGGGAAGTTATAGAAATACGAGACGCACAAGTCTAGTAATTCTTTAGTGCCGTTCCCGTACTAGTACCTATTTCGGACTCCTAGGCGCCTCTTATTAAAGACAATTTACGACTCGTTAATATTGTACTCCTTAATAATATTAGTAAAAAACCCCTCTCGGTCCGTTAATATAAACGTAGCGTTAGGAATCGGCGTATTATTAAAGAAATTTAGTTCCGTAGCAAACTTAAGACACTTATTTATATCGACCGTATACTCGCCGTTAGTACAGCCTAGCGTATTATTACATTCTAGCGTATAATAAAAGGTATAGCCTTTAGGCGGGTAATAGTTACGCTCCTTATACGTCTTTTTGCACTTAAAGTACTTATCCGCCTTGTCGGTAGTTATATAAGTATTAATCTAGCTAGTAATCTAGTCGATAATATAGTCCTTATAGATCTTAAATTTCTTATTGTACCCGCTATCTATTAGCTTCTTATACTTATTTAAGGCTATTTTATACGTAGATACCTCGACTTAAACGAGGTATTAGGAAAAACAGTTGCTTGGCACCCGGCCTTTTTATTCCTCTAGGTTATCCAATGTTCCTTCGATAAACGTATTACTAGAATACTTAGCGAAGGCATCTTTATTAGCGTATATATCGTCGAATTTAAAGGAGTCGTTATTATCGTCGTTGTTATTATCGCTATCGCTATCGCCAAGATTAGTCCTACTATATTTAAAATTATTAGTATACTTCAAAAGTACATTTTACTTAACCCTCTAAAGATAGGATAGGAAACAGAGCTAGCTTTGGCTAATAGTTACTTACTCTCTAAATCTCTATAAGTTAACGGCCTAATCCGTCGTTCTAATAAAGTTATACGAATCGTACACTTGCGCCCTTATCTTCTTTATATTATCATTTATAAATACTACCTATTCCGTATTATTGTAAACTAAAAAGTTAGTACCTTCCCGGGCCTATAGTTTATAGACATTGCCCGTTATAATAATCTCGTTAATCTTAGCGTTAGAAATATAGCCCGCCGTACGCGTACAACGTTCTTCGGCCGCGTCGGAATAATAGGAAAATCCTGTAAATAGATAATTCTCTAAAGTACAATCCTTTTAGGCTATCTTAAACGAGCGACCGTAGTTGGCTACCCCGACTACGACCTTATTTGAGAGCGCGCCGGCTTTAGTAATTATAGAGAGAGTATCGAACGTTTCCGTCTCGTTAACGTACGATCGCAGGCAATTTCCCGTCTCGTAGCTAAGGGAGGTCCACTTGTTTTTATAATCCTATTAGCCGTATAGGTTATACGTTATATAAACGATATAGTTGAGATCCTTAGCTATATTTTTAATAGGAAACGACCTAAGATATTAGTAGAACGCCGGGGTAGTAAACGAAACCGATTTAAAAGAGCTAATAGCCGATTTTAAATTAGAAAGAAGGCGGTAATAGTTTAAATTGTTTATAGGGTTATCGTTAGGTATATTTAAAATATTAGAAACTTAAATAGAGAGAGGTAGTTGATTATTTAAAGTTAGTATCATATTTCTTTCTTTTTTTTCTATTAAGATAAATAAAGAGTCTAGTAATTTAAATAGGAAATGTATTTAAATAAGGAGTACTTATTCTTAAATACTCCTAGTTTAAGTTAATTCTATTTAGGTTATATTCGTTTATAAAAGCGATAAGATTATTTTTAAACGTTTTATAGTTCGTAAACAATATAACCTCGTATAAGATTAAATAGGATTTAAGCGCGGTGTTAAAGTTCTAGCCGCTAAAGGAAATAATCTTCTTAACGTTTATTATTCGCTTAAAGTACTTAAACTACCTTAGAACCTATAATTTAGGAATTTTAAATTCGAAAGTACTTTGTATAATATTAGTAAAAGCGAAGTAAATATACGTATATTAATTCGTATTAATTTAATTGACCTATATATTTAAATAGTCGTAACTAAAGTTCTAAAACTTAAAGTAGGTAACTTTAATTTTATTTGCTGGAAGTAGCCCTTTAATAATATTTTTACTACAATTGTTAATACTTAGAAGTAACGTAAGTAAGGCTTTAAAATTAATTATAATTTATTTTAAATACGTTTATAAAATAAGACCTTTATAAATTATCCTACTTATATTTATTCTTACTAGGAGTAGAGGTTCTAAGGGCGCTAATTGTAGACTTAGAAATAATATAAAATCGTCGGTTAAACTATACTAGTCCTAAATATTATAATAAATATTAAGGGGATACGGGTTAAAAATATTTAAATTTGTACCTACGGTAAATTATAAGGTTTTAAGAACCGTCGGTCTATATATAGTATTCTATTATAAAAAATTAATTATAAGTTAAGAAGAAGGCAAGAAAAGAACTTTTATAAACTTATAAAAATATTAATAAGTATAAGTAGGCTCCCTGAGCTTATATATATTAAAAGTAGAATAGTATTATAGGGCTAGCGCTTAGTATTAGCATCTAGCACATCGTAGGGTAAACAACTAGCGCTAAAGACTTTTAATATCTTAGTAACTACTATAACTATAGCTCGTCTAAATTAGGCGGCTGCCTTAAGTAGTTAGGTACGTATAGAGTTACGTACATACGTACAACCTTTTAAAGACGAGTAGTTGAGTCTACCTTGTAGGCCTTTTTCTTTCTCCCTTTTTTCTCTTTATAGAACCTTAATCGATCCTTATTAGCTAGCACCTACGTACAACTCTACTATCCCCTTACAAATAGAAAAGGTTATACTTATTTTAACTTTACGTATTCTTATTAAAACTCTTTAACTCTATTAAAGTTAAACCTTAGGAAGCGGTAATTATATAATAGCTATCGTCTTACTTAATTTTATAAATAACGTAATTATTATTCGTATTAAACTTAAGTTTTAAATCGGGTATAGTATTCTTTATATAGTATACTAATTAACTTATAATTAGGGTAGAATAAAAATTAGTTTTAGAGTTAGCTATTATAAAGTCTATTATATTAATACTATATTTAGAAGCGAACGAGCTATAATCGTCGCCGCTTATAACCAATTCTATTTTATATATACCGTTCGAATTGCTAGCGGGTAATATATTAAATAAAATACTACTACTATAATAGGCTTTTTCGTTTTTAATAACAGTATTACAAAAATTAATATAGTTATACTTTTTTAAATTAGCTTAAGTTATTCCGTACTTATTAGTTATAACCTAGTAGCCGTCGCTACTTTAAACGGTAGTAGTTTTATAATCGGCCCTAATATTAAAACGGAATTTAGATTATATATTTAATATATACGCTTAAAAGTAAGTATAAGCGTAGGTAGTTATAGTAGTAACGTTACTAAATCCTTAAGTGTTATTTTTAATTAAAAGAATAGTATTAGCTAATATAAGGATATAAAAGGTAACTTTAATTTAATCCTCGCCTATATTAGCTAATAAAAGATATTCGCCGTTAATTTACGTTCTAATAGCCTCTTATATAAAATTAAAGTTCTTAGTACTTATTATAACGACGCCGATATTATAGTCCGCGCTTTAACTATTTACTTTATAGAGTTAAATAATAATCGTCTTTAAAACGCTTTATTCTTATACGTATTTTAATAGCTTTCGTAGGACGACTAAATTAATACTATATTAGTAGATTTCAACTTTAACGAAAATACTAATTATTAATAATTAAAAATAGCTAAATTCTATTATATTATTTATATAAAAAGGCTTTTACTATACGAAGAGGTTAACTATTTAACGCCTTATAACTACGGCGTAACTAACTAAGAAGCTATTATTATTATCGATTTATAAGTAGTATATATAAATAGAAGCTTCTTCTAATATTAAGTTAGCTGTTGTATAGAGAAAACCCTTTTTATTATAAGAGTATTTATTTATACAGACTAAAAAATCTATTTGTACGGACCTCTACTTTTTTCCCCTATATATATCCTTAACCCTAGCGAATCGCAATATATTAAATATATTCTTTTATAAATTTCACCTAAAAATTTAAGCATTTTAATATTTCAAACATTTACTTAAACTATTATACCCTACTTAAATGTACACTTTCAAATAGATTATTTATAAGGTATTTTACAACGTACTTTATAGGGTACTTAGTAGCACGGTTATATATACCCGTCGGTTAGAGGGTCGCTATATCGGCTATTTATATTATAGTTAGCGGTAAAAACGTATAGAAAAATAATAAATTATTCTCTACTGTTAATAGATGCGTACAAGTTATTTACTTAAAGATATTTAATAATACGTAATATAGTAAATTAATTTTAATAAGAGTAGTAGTAATATATTTAATAGAAGAAGTAATATAACGAAGTATATACTAGAATAATCGCTAAGTCTAACTAGGTAGCTAATATAGTACGAGGGTAGCTTATATAACCCCTAAATACGTATAATAGTTTAAAATTTAGGAGCTTAGTAGGCGTAGTACGTGCTAAATTAGTACGAGTCGATTATTAAGCGTTAGGGTTAGAAATATATATAGGGAAAAAGGTAAAGGTCTATACAAATAGATTTTTCAGTTCGTACAAATAAATACTCTCTATAAATAGTTAATAAATATAAATAAAGTAAACGACTACGAATGAAATTAATAATAGTAATATATTATTAAGGTCGAAGTTAGACTTAATTAGTTTAAAAGTTTAAAAGTAGGGTAAGGGAGGTCCTTGTGTAGCGGAGTTATAGTTAGCCGTACGTAATACGGGATACTTCCAACACACTCCTATAAATTAAAAAACTTTCTAAAAGAGTTGAAATACTATTTATATAGTATTTATTTATATAATAATAATTCCTTTAGTATTTAAGTCTAAGGAACCTTCTACGTAATAAGACTTATTATTTTAACGAACCTAATATACTTGTCGCTCTTTAAAGGCTTAGTAAGTCCGTCGGCTAGTATCTCGTCCCTAGTAATATAAATTACCTCGAATACTTTCTTTTCAACTTACTTAATTAGCTACTTATATTAAACATTAATATACTTATTACGGCTAGGAATATTAGAGTTTAAAACGCGGTCCCTAGTATTAATACTATTAGTATAGAGAATCTTATAAATGTCTTTCGAGGGCTTAATAATAATTCCTAAGTTTTAAAGTATGTTACTAATCTATTATAATAATTTAGTAGCCGGAATTAAATTGGTAAATTCGGCCTCTATTGTATTTAGAGTTACGAATTTTTACTTTTTAAATTTCTAATAAATAGGGCTACAAGTTAGAAATACCATATGCCTTATAATACTGCGCTTAAAAGGGATATTGTTAATAAAGGAGGCGTCCGTATACGCTTTAAATTAGAGGTTGCTATTAGTTAGTAAATATTTTCCTTCTAAAATAATTCCTAAATCGGATAGTCTTATAAAGTAGCGAAAGAAGTACTTTATTATTATAATATAATAGTTAGTTAGCTTAATATTACCTTTATAAAATTTATTAATAGTAAACGTAATATTAGGTTACGTAGTTATTCATAGGTAGTTGAGCGAGCTTATTTTTTTAATATATAGCTTTACTTCTTTAAGGAATTCGATACCCTTATAGATTTTGTAATTAGAAGGCTAAGGAGTTTTAATAAGGTATAACTCCTTATTATTATATTTAAGAATAATTGCGCGGGTATATCGTTTTTGTAATACGAAGACGGTACGCTTAATATAGTTTCTAATAATATCGAAGCTTAGAAAAGTACGAATAGGACCTAAATACTTAAGCTTAAATTTTTTTTTAAAAGTCTCTTTAACGTATATAATAATTGTCTAATTAGCTATAGCTATAAGGAAGTTATTAACGTAAAAACCTATAATAGCGCTTACGTTATTATTAATTAGAAAATAAAAATCTACGCTAATAGGAATAAAGCTTAAACCTTTAAAGAATAATAATAAGGTTTTAAATTAAAAAAGAAGGCTACGTTTTAGTCTATATAGGGCTCGAACTAATTAATATACTTATTTGTAACGATTTTTCTTTTTAAAACTAGTCGGTTATTAAATATAATACTTCTTACTATCTTTAGGAACGAGAGTATTTAAAAAGGTAGTATTAAAATTATATTATTCGTACTCGAAATTGTTAATAGTTATAATATAAAGGAAGAGCCTCATACTAACTAAGTTAGCAACGGCGGTATAAATATCCTATAAATCCTATTTATTATATTTAAAGTTGCTACAAACTACTTATTTCGCTCGAGCTAAATATTCCTTTAAGTTAATATTATACTTCTTATTATAAACTTATTTATTAAATAAAACGTGTATTTCTGTGACGAACGGCAGTCTAATCTGCCTAAGTGGGATAGCTGAAGGTAGAAACACTATCAGAGTCGTTCGGTGAAGCCAAAAGGTTTACAACAAGTATGCAAGTGTAATACTAGTCTCGGTAATAGAATCAATTGACTACTGTCGAACTATCTGACAATCTGAGTTCTCCAGCAGTCCCTTTTATACCCTAAGCCCATGCTTGGCTTCTTGGTCATTAAGCGTCTGCTCACGATAATGTTCTTGCTCACCGTGAGCACCTGCTCACSGTGAGCGCTTGCTCACCGTGAGCGCTTGCTCACCGTGAGCGCCTGCTCACTGTGAGCACTTCTCCTTTGTGAGCGCCCTTCGGGTGTTCCCCTGTCCCTAGTTGTTACGAACTTAAGCAACTACGCGGGCCAACCAGGCTGGCGGGATGTGACAGCCCCGCTTACGATAAGATAGTGTAACCCAAGACTAGGACTAGGGACAGGGGAACACCCGAAGGGCGCTCACAAAGGAGAAGTGCTCACAGTGAGCAAGTGCTCACAGTGAGCAGGCGCTCACGGTGAGCAAGCGCTCACGGTGAGCAGACGCTTAATGACCAAGAAGCCAGGCATAGGCTTAGGGTATAAAAGGGACTGCTGGAGAACTCAGATTGTCAGATAGTTCGACAGTAGTCAATTGATTCTATCACCGAGACCAGTATCATACTTGTATACTTGTTGTGAACCTTTTGGCTTCACCGAACGACTCTGATAGTGTTTCTACCTTCAGCTATCCCACTTAGGCAGATCAGACTGCCGTTCGTCACAAGTATTCGGGAAAGCGAGTTATATAGCTAACTTCTACAATTATATAAAAGAATATAAGGAGTTGTAGATTAGAATCTACAATGTTATTATTACTATCAACTACTCGTTAGACTTTACTTACCTTTAGAAGTACCGTAGTAGCTTCCTTAGAGGGTTGGCTACCTTATATTAACTCTAGTTGTATTAATTTATTTGCCGGTGTCTCTAGAAACTCTAATTATTTTTATATAGATTTAGGAAATTTAAATTCGAATCTTACTATCTCAAAAGGTAAGTCGAGTAGCCTTTCGAAAAGGATAGTAGTTTAAGGAGTTTCTTACTCTTATTAAGCCTCTAACATAGTATCCTCTATATTAAGCTTTTCTACTACGTCTTTATAAGTATTTTTAAACGTATTATTTAGAATAGGATTCTCTTTATTAAAGTTATTAAGGTCGATAAATTCGTCCTCTTCTTACTCTATAAATCGCATTAGTTAGTTAGGAGGCAACGGTATTATTAATTAAAGTTCTAGAAACGATAGTCTTAGTTTTAAAAATCTTATAACTTTTAGAGTAAGGTAGTAAGTCAGCGGGAGCTTAAATACTACATCTTTTATTATAATAAAGTTAAACTTATTAGTAATTTATTTTAAAAGAGTTAAGGAGTTAATTATATATAGCTTTGTGCTAATAACGTTAATTTAGTACTAGATACTACCATTTATAACGTTCTTAATTTCTTAAATAGTTTAGTTATTAAAAATAATAACGTATTAAAATACTTCCTCTTTTAAGGATTTTAACTAGTTTATTTCTACGAACTTTACAACGCTAGCTCGAATAATCTAGCTAGTCTCTAAGTCCTAAATCTAATAAATTCGATTATAAGCGTTATTATAATTTATTAAACGGCTAGGGCGGCTTCGTTCCTTAAACTTATTGCCTTTAGTACGTTTCTAGAGTTTAATATAGTAATAAGCCGTATAAAAATAGCTTCTCAAATACTTAATCTATAGCTTAATCTCGTCTTTAAAGTAATTAGGAATAGTTTTACGAAATAACTTACATAGGCTTTTACCTTCTAAGTTTACTTTTAAAGGTATTAAATTTATTATAATAATAACGCTTTAAATAACAAAGGACTAGAAATAGGGTAGGATATTAAAGTTAATTATAAGGGCTCTAGAGCGTTCTATAATAATTGCTCTAACTCTTTTTAATTTACTATTTATTTATAAGGTATAAGTAATAGTCTTATAAATTTAAATACTCTTTTCGCTAGCCTATTTATATAGTTAAATATTTTAAAACTCTTTAGTTAGGAGACCCTATTCTAGGCCGCCGTCGAATCCAATAACTTTGACTTTAAAACTTATTTAGAACTCAATCTATTTTTTAAACTACTTTAATTTTATAAATACCTCGCTTTTAATTATATAAAAATTAACCTAGTAATAATTAGAGGCTTTATAAATAAAGTAAATATAGTATTATTATTTTAACTAGTTCGGGTAATTATATTAAATAACGTCTCTACGAATAAATTGGACTAAGATAATTATTATAATAGTATAAACGTACTTAAGTATTATATTTGTAGCTTTTACTCTTATAAAGCTATTATAAAAGTAATTTTAAGTATTATTAAAAATAATACCTACTTCCTAATAAGCCTTTACAACCTACTCTTTACTTACGTGTATTATTTTCTTATATATTATTAAATAGTTAATAAATACGAGCATAACGTTCTTAGTTTTAATTCTAAATTGGTTGAAATTAAAGGGTTAAAGTACTAAAAGGATTACTAGCTCGTTAATATAATTATATCGAATAGTATACTTCTAGTTCTAGAGATTAATTTGGTTAGTCTTTATATTCTAAATTAAACCGCTTTTTAAAAAGGCTTTAGTTAATAGTAAATTAGCTAAATTAAAAGAGAATAAATAACATCTTTAATACAAACTCGAATGTTAATATTCGTAATAGTTGGCATTGTCAACTCAATTATACTAATATAGTATAATAGGGTAACCGTACCGTCGTTAATAGTATACTTAGTTAATTCTAAGAGAAGTTAAAGGTTTATAAACTATCTAACGTAGTTAAAAATATTAGAATTATAATTAGAGTCGTAGACTACTAAGTCTTTTATAAGATTTATTACCTTAAGAGCCTATTAGACTTTAGTAATATTACACGTTGAGTACTACAATTAATATAAATTAACATAATTTAATTTCGCTATAAGCTCTAATAAAAATCCTTCTAAAAGTAAGTAAAGGTATAGCCTCTAATGCTAAAGTTGCTAAAGAGTAGGGCAAAGCCGGTAGCTCCAAAGGTAGTCAAGCTAGTATTGGTCGCTTCAATTGCCGCGGTAGTGCCCGTATTAGTAGAATTAGCCTTCTTCTCGATAGCCTCCTTCTTCTTCTTCCAATTAGCGGGAGCCTTATTAGGGTTATACTACTAACAATTAACTATATAAGAGTTATAATAATAATTACAAAGGAAGTACTTAAAGTCGTTACGTATAGACTAGCTATAGTTAGAATAAGTAATTTACTTATAATTCTTATAATCCTTATTATTCTTCTTATTTAAATCCTTCTTATTATTAGTATTAATAATAGAAGTTATCTTTTTAATTTAAATAATTAAATTAATTATAGAAACCTATTAAAAGTGTCTCGTATTACGTGCGGCTAGCTATAGCCCCGCCGTATAGGGACTTCCTTTAACTAACTTTTAAATTTTTAAATTAGTTAAATTTAACTTCGACCTTAATAATATATTATTATTATTAATTCGTTCGTAGTTATTTACTTTATTTATAAATTATAAGCCCTTTTAATATAACAATCGTCAACCTTTAATTGCGTTAATAATACTTTTACTTTCTTAACGTTACTAGCGACCGATAGAAATCCTAATATTACTTTCGACGTTATATCGCGACTAATAAAGTAACCCCCCTTTAAATAATTAACTTCGACGTTATATTGCGACCGATAGGCTACCCCCTCCTAAATAATTAACTTTAACGTTACATCGCGACTAATAAGCTACCCTTCGAGTACGTTGTAAGTAACTAACCTTATTAAAGTAATTTTAATAATCGCTATACGACTACAATTGAATACCTTTTTACTTTTCTTTCTATTAATAATTAATAACGACTATATCATAGGCGAAATAACTTCCTTTATTCCTTTTAAAGGCGAGTTTAACGTTATTAATTAGAATCGCGCCTTATATTGTAAGCTCGTATACGCCGACCTTCTTAAATATATTACTAAGGACGTTACTAAGCTAAATAAGGTTACGAAACCTAATAAGTATAAGACTTAGCGGACTAATGGAGTTAAAGCTATAAAGATTATTTAAGCTACCTTTAAAGATAATAAGGTTACGACTACTCTTAATATTAACAGCTAGGATTAAAATAGTACCGACTTTAAATATCTCTATAATCTTATTCGTAAAACCGTTAATAAAGTTATTAATAAAGTTCGCGCGAATATCCTTAAAGAGTATACCTCCCTTCGTCATACTAACTTTAATTCTATAACTTCTTTCTTTATTCGCTATAATCTTCTACGTAAGCGCGTCGCTAAATGTAACTTTAAAATCGACGAGACGGTTAAAGTCTTTAACTTTTATAATATAGTTAAACGCTAGTATATTATTAATATTAAATTCTAAGTAATAAAAATAGTTAAAAATAAGCTTATTACCCTTTAACTCTTTTTTTATTTATTAACCCTCGGTAATATAAAGGCTCGTATAATTAACCTAATTATATAAATTAAGAAAATACCTTCTACTATTAGCATTAATAATAAGAAGGATTTAAATAATAAAAATAATAAGGATTATAAAAATTATAAGTAGGTTACCTACTTTAACTACGGCTAGTCTATACGTAACGACTTTAAGTACTTTCTTTATAATTATTATTATAACCTTTTATAAGGGGATAGTAGAGTTATACGTAGGTGCTAACTAATAAGGATTAATTAAGGTTCTACGAAAAAAAAAAGGGAGAAAGAAAAAGGCCCGTAGAGTAAACTTAGCTACTTATCTTTAAGAGGTTGTACGTATGTACGTAACTCCATAGGTACCTAACTACTTAAGGTAGCCGCTTAACTTAAACGAGTTATAATTATAGTAGTTACTAAAATACTAAAAGTCTTTAGCGCTAGTCGTTTAGCTAGCGATGTACTAAATGCTAATATTAAGCGCTAGCTTTATAATATTAACCCTCCCCCCCCTTCTCTAACTACGGTTATAAGCTATTATTATTATTTATATTAATTAAATTTCCCTTTACTTTTGTTTTTCGTAAATCGGTCTACTAGCCTATTATTTACTTAAGTATCCTTATACTTCTTTTCGAAGATTTTTAAAGCTTCAGTATTTATAAAATCCTTTAGTAAGTACTAAGATAGTTTGTAATACCCCTTCTATTTAACGAAAGCCTTCCGGTTAGTTAGGGGGCTTCTAATATATAAGATTTCTTTAATAAAGTATTCCTTCTCTCCTTTTACTTATATAAAAGGAGGTTAGTAGTCTACTATAATTTGACCTAATAAGGGGTCTTTTGTAGTACGCCGGAGAAGGTTAATATAGAAGACGTTATAAACGTTATTAAGGAGGCCGGAGAGCTCTACGATTAATAGAGAGAGGATTTAAAATATTATATACTTCGCGTATAACTAGTTGAGTTTCTTCTTTAGGCGAGGGGAGGTATAGTTTTTAAAGTTAAATTAAACTTTATTACTAATTTAAAGTCTCTTTATTAGCTACCGAATACAATTAGCGTACTTTTTCTACTCTTAAGCTACTATAATTATAGTAACTTAATATAAGTCTATAATTTATAATAACTTTTCGACAAATTATTAAGCTCGAACGTCAGCTAGGGTATAGGATTCTCTAAACGCTTCGAGGACTATAAGAATAATTAATTCCGGCTCGAAACTATATACGGCGAAAAAGGAGGATATATTAATAGAGGTATTAATACGATTATTAATAGCTAACTAAGCTATAGGGCACCACTCGTGCTAGTCGTTTTAAGCTTAATTAATATATACTTTTAAGAAGGCTTATACTTCCTAATTTATCTTCTCTAGTCTTTTATTAGTTTGTAGGTAGTATATTATATTAAGTAGCTATTTAATTCCTAAGAGCTTATAAAGTTTGCTTTAAAACCGCTTCGTCTAATTAAAACCCCGGTCGTTTACAATCGACCGCGGCTAATTATAGTACTTTATAAAGCAATTTATAAACCTCTTAACGTAAGTTTTACTATTTATTAAAAGTATAGGTTTTAATATAACGTTTTTATTAAGTCGATCTTTAATAACTAGTAGGTAAGTGTTACCGCCCGATGGGGGTAAGTTAGTAATAAAATTTATTTATATATTACGGAAGAACTAATTTAGGACTAGTATAAACTATAGTAGCCCCCTCCGTTAGTCTTTTTAGTATTTAATAGAGTTGTAAATATAGTAGTTACGTAGGAATTAACGTACGTAAACACTTAGTAGAAGCTAATAAAAGTAATAAATTAGAGTTATAATAGTACTTTCTCTACTAGAGTGCCTAAAAGCTTAGGAGTCGTACGTAAGTTAAATAATTTTAATTCGGAAGGTATTGAGCTTTCGGTCGGAGTTAGGGCGTTTGACGGTATTAAATTTAATAATTACTAAGCATCCTAGAATCTACAGCCGACCTTAGTACCGGAGTTAGCCTTAGTTGTTAATTAAGTAGTTTACAATTTAAATTTTAAGTTTCGTCGAAGAAAAGTCCCGGTTGTTATTCTTAACTATTTAGAAAACTTATTAATAAAGAGTATTTTTACTAACTATAGAATCCTAAAGTTGTTATAAATTCGAATTTTTAAATACTTTTATATTCCTCTCTCGCTAGGAGTAACGGGTAATTATAATTAAAATACGAACGTAGTTATAGAGAGCCGAGTTAGGAATAAGTTGGAGATTTCAAGCTTTCTAGTTTTTATTATTAGGCTAGTTTTAATTTCAGTAGAATAAAGCGTTAAGGACTACAGCTTCTTTATTAGAGTGGTATTAAAGGTCAAAGTTAAACTAGAAGAAGTATTCGGCCTAGCGGGCTTGCTATTTTAATAAATGTTAGCAGCTTATAAAGTATTTAAGATTCTAGTAGTCCGTAAGGATAGTAAAAGTATTACAATTTTAGAATTCGGCTTGCTATTTTTATAAATAGTCGATAATTGCTAGTATTTCTTTATTATAAATAAGATAGTTACGTTCGGCGGGTATTAATTTTTAGGAGTAAAAGGTAACGACCTTCCTTTAACTATTAACTTCTTAAGTAAAATAACCGCTTAATATAAATCCGCTACAATTAGCTTCTAAAAACGTTAAGCGTTTAGGATTTTATTCTATTAGTATCGAAGCTCGAGTAAATAGGATCTTAAATAGTTAGAAGGCTTTTTCGTACGCTACTATTTATTCGAACGGAACTCCTTTACTAATTAATATTATAAGGGAGGCTGTTATAGAGGAGAATTTTAGTATAAACATTTAATAGTAATTAATAAACCCTAAGAAGCTACGTATACTCTTTTAAAAAGTAGGAGTAGCCTATTTAAAAATAGCTTTTACCTTTTCGGCATCCGTTTAAATCCTTATTCTCGCGTAAATAATAAAACTTAAGTATTTAACCTTCTTTATTGCGAACTCGTACTTATTTAAGTCCAAATAGAAGCTAGTATTACGGAAGCATTCGAATACTAACCGGACCTTCTTTATATAGTCCTTTCGAGAGCCGTCCGTAAAGATAAGGATATTATTTATATATACTGAGTAGAAATCGTTTAAAAATCCGCGAAGTACCTAGTTAATATACTTTTAAAATGTTATTAGCGTATTATATAGCCCGAAGGGTATAATTAACTACTCGAATAATTCGTACCGTATTTTAAATACCGTCTTATATTCCTCGCCCTTAATTATACGGATCTTATAGAAGGCTTATACTATATTTACTTTCTAGAACTACTTTATATCCTTAAGTACTCTAAAGGTATTTTAAATAAACGAAAGAGAATACCGGTTAGTACGAATAATAACGTTAAAGGCCTAATAGTTATAATAAAACTAGAAACCCTTATTAAGTTTACGGATAAAAAACACTAGAGTACCCGCTTTAAAACTACTAGTACGAATAAACTCCTTATTTATAAAGTTTTTAAAAGTCTTTTTAAGTATTAGTAGTTCTTCTCGAAATATACTATATAATAGTTTATATAAGAGGGGGGGATCCTTATTGTCTATTCCCTTCTTAAGCTCGATTTTAAAATTAATACCTAGTTTGTAGCCGTTGAAGCGGTCCGCTTCTTACTTTTTAAATAAGGGGAAAAAATTCTAAAATTTCTTAAAAATAATTTATTTAAACTCTTTATCCGTATATACTCTCTTAGGTACTAGAGCCTTCTTAATATCTCCTATACGTACTACAAAGACGGCGGCTTTTATAACACCCCGACCCTCTTCCTTTTCGATACGGCGGACATACTTAATAAAGGTAGTAGTAAGAACGTATATAGCCCTCTCAAACTCTTTTAAGAAGGAGGATTCCAGTTTGTTACAATTGACGTAATCTACTTATAATTTAGTAATATTATATTAGAGTTTTTTTTCGTAGGGGATAGAATATACTTTATTAATTATAAATTGTAGCTTTCTTAAAATAATAGGATATTCCAGCTTCGGAACTATATAAGCGCAAATTAAAAAGACTCTTAAAAAGAAATTTAAGCTTAAACATTTAAGTCCTATTCGTACCTTTTTAAGCTTCGACATCGTTAAAAACCGTACTAAGCGTACCATCTTTATTTTATAAAAGCGATATACTAAAATAATTATCGACAAAATTACGAAAAGTCTCGTTAAAAAATAAGACCTTTACTTAATAAAGACTCCTTAACCCCCGAACTATAAGATTTACGAGGGTAAAGAGGTTTCTAACTTATAAAAGCCTTATATTAAGAGCACTAGCTCCCTTAACTACTTATTAACTAGCACCCGCCCTAATATTATATTTACTATTAACAAACTTTATAAAGGTAATACCAAACTAACTAACCGTTACATTACCGTAATAAAGCACCTATATTAATATCTTACTAGCTATTTAAATTTAAGTATTATTCTTAGAGGAAGCTTCTTACCGACCGATAGTCGTATTAATTTGCAATTTAAAGTATATATAAATGCCTCTTTTACACATAATATTCTAAATAGGAAGAGTACTACTAAGCACGTCGTGTTCCTTACTTGCGGTTCTATCTCCTAAAAATCTAAAAGGTAGAGCCTTGTTACAACTAGTACGATAGAGGCAGAGTTCGTAAATTTAATTCCTATAATAAAAGTTACTAGAATAGATTGGAAGTATATTAAAGGATTTAGGTCTTAGAGTTAATACCAACTAAATCCTTTATACAAATAGCGAGAATGTTAGGA
Organism: Neurospora cerealis; assembly: GCA_009806085.1. Taxonomy (NCBI): domain Eukaryota; kingdom Fungi; phylum Ascomycota; class Sordariomycetes; order Sordariales; family Sordariaceae; genus Neurospora; species Neurospora cerealis. The sequence continues at coordinate 127,298 of RAOY01000001.1, forward strand.
ATTGGATATTTAACGTAAACGTACCAGCTTGTAACCGCTACATTAATATATAATATAAGTAGTTAATTTAGTAGGCGGAAATAAAGGTAATTAACGTAATTTATTTAGCTGGGGAAGATATACTAGTAGACGGATTAACGAAGGCATTAAAGGCGAATAAGTACGTAAAGTTCGTAAAGTTAATTAGCCTTGTCCAATAGAAGGTTCCTTAGACTTAAATACTAAAGGAATTATTATTATATAAATAAACACTATATAAATAGTATCTCGACTCTTTTAGAAAGTCTTTCAGTCTACGGGGGTATATTAGAGGTGTCCCGTATTACGTGCGGCTAGTTATAGCCCCGCCGCATAGGGACCTCCTTTACTTTACTTCTAAACTTCCAAACTTGCCGAATCTAACCTCGACCTTAATAATACATTATTATTAATTCGTTTGTAGTCGTTCACCCTATTTATAATAAGTTTATTACTTTACGAAATTATATTTATATATTAAATAAGAATACTATTCGATTAGGAAGCTTATATTTAAAACTTTAATATCCCTTATATTAAGTAGTTAATTAGAGAGTAGGCTTATAAGTATATCTAATATATATATAGCTACGTCGAATTTATTAGAAAGATAATATTAAAAGTATAATAATAATAAGTAGCCTAAGCGAATAAAAAGCGGAAGAAATTAGATTTCGAATTAGAAAATAGGGTTATTATTATTAAAAAGCTCTAAATTATAATAATTCGACTTATAATAAGTTCGATTTCTCCAATACTTATAATTATTATAAGATTATTAAGAAAGTAAAATACTCCTACTATTTAGAATTACTATAGAATTAGAAAGGTGCCAACGTATTCTACGCAAACTATTTATAAAGGTATAATAATAAACTACTTCCTAAATAAGCTTTTAAATACTTTAACTTAATTAATATAAACGAGGACGAAGACTTCGAATAGGAAGTTAATAGAGTTATAACTTCTAAAGTAGCTAATAGAAAATTCTTTTACTAAGCGGATTAAAGGAGTTAAGACCCCGACCTAGAGTAGTATCCCACTTCTAATTTTAAGTACGCGCCGAAAGTATTTTAAAATTTTTATAAAGCTAGCCTGGATACCTTAAGCCCGTTTAAACGGCTAATAAATTAATTTAATAAGAATACGAAAATATATAATAATAACGAATACCCTAAAACGGAAAACTTAAGGCGGTTATAGCGTATTATAAGGAAGAAATAACTACTATTATAAAGTTCTATATAAGTATTTAGTAAAATTCGTAAATAAATCTTTTATATAAGAGGAGGTAATATAATAGCGTTAGTAGTTAGCGACCTATATGTAGGTTCTATTATTGCTAGTGTAACTAGGGTATTTATTTAGGTTTGCACGCTTATATTTAGTTCTTTTCTTCTTTTCTTCTCCTTATTTAAAATCTTCTATTATAAATAGAATCTTAGCTTTGCCTTCAACCCTCCTATATTGTGCTTTTGCACTAGAACAACTAGTACAATTACTACGAATAACGTAGATTTAGAGTAGTAGCTAAAGGATAATACCTTAAAAGTATTACAAATAAGAATTAAATTATAATTTGCTTCGAAGAAGGGAAAAGAATTAAACGTTTAATTACCGAATTTATAAATATAGGTACTATATTATTAGCTTTGTAAATTAGTTTTTTCTACTTACTATTTCTATTTTTCTACTACTAATCTTTTTGTAATAAGAGTTTAACTTCTTACTCTATACTATAATAATTTTAGTTCTAAGGATCTTTTAAGGAGTTATAGAAATATAATGAGTTTAAAAGATATATAAATTTTTTAAAAATTTTGTTTTTTAAATAGAGTCTAGAATTAATCTATAAATATCTATACTATTTAAATAAAAATTACCTTTAATATCTCTTATTTCTAACAAACCGTCTTTTCCTTTTCTTCCCTTTATAAATAGTCTCCTATTAAAGCTTATAATTTTACTACTCTAAACAATTAATTACATACGGCTATAAATAGTAGAAAACTTTAAATCCCGTCCGCTCTCCTATAAATAAGCTACCGGCAAGCTAGGTAGCTAGTATAGCTCTACACAATCGTTTTATTTAAAGTTTACGTAATTTTATAAGTATTATTCTATAATCTAATTAATCCGTTCGGTCTATCCATCCGTCTGCGGCCTATATACTATAGACAGCTTGCTTTTAATTTTTAGTTTGGCTATAAGTGCTTGCTAGAACTTAGATATAAACTTGGTATCTCGATCCGTAATTTACTCCTTCGACTATTTATATGCCGAAGTTACATTCCTATAAATTATATCCGCTAGTTATTCCGTAGTCTAAGTTTCTTTATAGGGTAGGAAGTATATTTATTTAGTTAGCCTATCTACTACTATTAGGATACTATTAAACGTAATCCCTAGCGTCGTATTTTTAGATAGTAGTAATTTTATAATAAAGCCTATAGCTACCGAGCTCTATAGTCTCTCCAATACTTCTAAGGATTTTAAGAATCCGTAAAGCTTGTATTTTTATTATAGGATTACTTATAATTATGCCTAGTATATATACGGCTCCCGCTATAAGACTACTTATATATCTGTACTAGTAGGTTTAGTATAGCTCGGGCTTTAATTATAGCTTACCCTTACCCTATATTATTAAACTATACGTACTCTTCTTCCCCCTTCTTTCTTTATACAATTATATATATTTAACTTACCCCCTACCTTTCGCTTTGCTTTATAAAAGTTAATTGTACCTATCTATTACGCTACGAGCGTACATTATTATTACCGCCGTCGTCGAGATCTTCTAACGTGCTCGCAATTAAATCGCACCGCGATACCCTCGAGCGCCTATAAAGTAGAGAGCGCTCTCTTTTATTAGCTATATAGTAGCACTCTCTATTATAAATCGAGCGATTAATATCTTCTATTACTAATACTAATATTATAATCTCTATAATCGGCTCTATTGTTAACTCTACTTACGAGCAGCTCTTTAAGAATATTATTAAGGCCCTCAACGAGAGCTAAGAACTAAGTAACCTAGTCGAAAAGAACCTCCTTAATACCGCCTTACAATTAGTTAACTATCTCGCCTTCCCTTATATTATTATCGCTCTCGTACGCTTAATTAATAAAGACGTAGTTAAGGCCAACTTATTTGCTACTACTATAGAGGACGCGCTAGCTATCGTTAAGAAACAACGTATTATATAAAATACTACGATTATTAATTTTAATAATATAGTTAATAACTTAAACGATAAAGTTACTATTTTGAAGAAGTATCTTTCGAATATTTAAAGTACTTTAGCCGACGCTAATTCTACCTTCGTTACTACTAAGGAAGCTTTTACTAAATTTAAGAAGGATACTACCGCCTAAATTAGAGCCCTTAAGAAAGCCGTCCGCTTAAAGGTTAACCTACTTAAAACTATCCTTATACTAAATAATAACGAAGACGAGAACGATATGTTTATTCCTAAGTTATATATTAATAAGAACCCCGACGCCTTTACTAGCGAAGGTAATATTGCCGTTAAGCGTGCTGAGGCGTACTATACTTAGCGTACGAAGATTAAATTCTATTAGTTTTAAAATTCGTAATATTATAATTAGAAGGAGCGTTATAAGTTCACTTAAATTTTATAGTACTTCGGCGGTACCGCTTTCTATACTCTATTCCTTTAGGTTATGCCGATATTAAAGGAATTTGATAGGGAGAAGTGGAAGTAGAAGGACGGCGAGGCCCTTCTTACCGACTTAAATAAGAAGTACGACCGTATAAAGTTTACTCTCGAGTTTCGTCGTAACTTCGAGAACTTAAAAATAATTAAAGAATAGAAGTAGCTTAATTTTAAGGATAAGTTTACGATCCTTATCGATTGTTACGATCTCGACGACGCTATAAAGACTTATTATTTGAAGATAAAGGTTACCAACGAGGTTCGCAACTCTATTGCGTACTAGTAGGATACCCCCACCTATAATAATTATAACAAGTAGCTCGTCTTATACTACAAGCTCGCTACTAACTTCAAGGAGCGTAATTAGCGTAGTAAGACTACTATATTCTATAAAAATAACTCCGGCTTTGCCTTTAGCTTTAGTAGCGGCAACTTTACCTCCGCTTTTACTAAATATACTATTAGTTAAAGTAGTAGCACTATAGACTTTAATACTATATTTACCCTCGACGTTTCTCTAACTCGTATAATTAATAAGGCGGTTATTAACTACTATATTTAGAATAACTTATATAAACATTGTATTAAACTAAGCTATTAGGCGATCGATTGTTATAATAATATTAATACTAGTATCCTTAAAGCTGAAAGAGATTATAACCGTCGTAATAATTATTATAGTAGTAGTAATAGAGGTAGAAAGCCTACTATAGGTTAATTTAATTATAGTAATAGCGCTCGCGTTAATACTATAAGTATTAGAGAAGCCGCTCCCCCCGCCGCTCCTACTATTATAGCCGCCCCAGCTACTATTCTAACTCCGCCCGTTGCTAGCGAATATAGTACGGGAAATGCGTAACCTCCTTACTAAATCGCGCGGAGAGGCCGTTATTTATAACGATAGTAAAAAGGAAGGATATAAATTTAATAGACTTAGAAGTAATTTAATTAAAGAATTTAACTTTAGATAGTTATAAGGATAATTCTATCCTACTTTCTACCTATATTATTTATAGACCGCGTAAAAATAAATATACTACTCTAGTCGATAGTAGGTACTTCGCGCTCGCTTTTATCGACCGCCGCTTTACTAACTATTATACTTTACTACTACTAAAGCTCGCTAAACCGAAAGCCCTATACTTAGCCGACGGCGTTTCTAAAGATTTTATTACTTATTATTATAAAATTTAGCTCTAAATCGGTTACTATACGGAAAGAATTATATTATTAGTATACGATTTAGCCGCGGACTACTTAATAGTTTTAAGAATACCCTAGCTTAAATTCTATAACCCTTTAGTATTATAATTAGATAGAACTATTACCTTTATAGAAATATACGCTAGGCGCTACCTACTAGAAGACTTGCCGTGCTTACTTCGGCGAGCCTTTAAGGTTTAAAATTATAATTATATAAGACGCTACGAAATTATTAACCGCGTTACCACCCCGCCCCCGACGGTAGAGAATTATATTAAAGAACCTTCAAAATCCGAAAAAAGGACGATATTTTACTTATAAGAGAACAAGGACTTTAATTTTAAAACTACTAGGTCCACTACTAAGGCTACCCCCGAGCCCACCCTAAAGACTATCTTCGAATTTAAAACTAAGTTAATAGTTTGCTATTTCGTCGCGGGGTAGCAAAAGTTAAACTCAAACTACTATATCTCGGTCCGCTACACATATTACTCGAACGACCCTATTAACCTAGCGGATATTAAAGACTTTATAGTAATTAGTTTTAATTGGCTTTATAAGACGTATAAGCTTTAAGCTTTCCGTACTTTATATATAGAGATTAAGGAAGCTATAGAGGAGGCTAGGGCGGAAGAAGAAGTTTGGGCTAAAGAGGTAGAGGGAAGCGTCCTAGAATTCGAAGAGTAGGAGATAATAAAAGCGTTGTCAAAGGAGGGATAGGAATAGGAACGGGAGTAGAATATAAAGGTAGTGAGGTACTATTAAACCCGTTAATAGATTTATTAATTAAGAAGATAATATAGGAAATTTTCGACAGTAAAGGTACTAAGTATAAGAAGTTGCTAGGTAAGCGCTTTTATCTTTAAATTAACGCTTGCGTTAGAAAGGGCCCTAAGGTAGCTATTCGAGCCGTTGGAATCGTTAAGAAGGTCTATTTGAACGGCAACCGGGATAGGGACTTCGAGCGTTACGAGGAAGCTATTAAAGCCACTAAAATTACTAAGGAAGACGTTATTAAGTTTTATAAGAAAGCCGATAAGCCCCTTAAAACTAATAATTAAATTAAAAAAAAGTTCCTTAGTTAATATTAGAAGTATATTAACGTTTTTAAACTTAAGAAGGCTATTATTATTCCTCTTTACCGCTTTTACGATTTTAAAATTAAGTTAAAACTAAGTAAGTAGGCTCCCTACTTAAAATCCAAACCTTTTAACCCTAACGAGCTAAGCGTAATTAAAAAATGGATTGACGATAACTTAAAGATTGAATTTATTCGACTATTCTAGTTTGAAGCAGCCTCCTAAATCCTATTCGTAAAAAAGCTGGGCGGCGGAGTAAGAATTTGCGTCGATTATAAAAGTATTAACAATATTACTTTTAAAAACTAATACCCCCTCCCCTTAATTAAAGAGACCCTCGATGTAATTTATAAGGCTAAGATTTTTATTAAGTTCGATATTATTGCCGCTTTTAACCGCATCCGCGTAGTAGAAGGGTACGAATAGCTAACTGCTTTTATTACCCGCTTTAGACTCTTTAAGTCCCTAGTATACCCGTTCGGGCTATAAGGAGCTCTAAGCACCTTCTAGAACTATATTAACGATATATTATACGATATTTTAAATGTGTACGCTATTACTTATTTAGATAATATTTTAATTTTCTCTAATAATAAGGAGGATTACGAGCGGTATATAAACGACGTCTTCGAACGCCTAATTAAGGCGGGTTTGTAAGTAGACATCGATAAGTGCGAGTTCTATACTAAGAAGACGAAATACCTAGGATTAATTATTACGCCGGGAGGTATTAAGATAGATCCGAAGAAGGTTAAGGCTATTACCGACTAGTAGCCCCCTACTTTTAAGAAATTCTTATAGAGCTTCTTAAGCTTCGCTAACTTTTATCGCCGATTTATTAAGGGATTCTCCGCTATAGTAGTATTACTCTACGATTTTATAAAATAAAATATTAAATAGGAATAGACCTTAGCTTAGTAGTCTACTTTCGAGATATTAAAGGTAGCTTTTAATAGTTGACCTACTTTATATATCTACGACTGGTCTAAGAAGACTGTAGTCGAAATCGATGCTTCTAATTAGGCTTTTGGAGGAACGCTTTCCTAGTACGGGGATAACGGTATATTCTACCCTATTGCTTACTTCTCATTACGACATATAGCCTAGGAATATAACTATAATATTTATAATAAAGAGTTGCTTACTATTATTAAAGCCCTGGAGGAGTGGAGGCCAGAGTTGGAAGGAATATAATAGCCGTTCGATATTGTTATGGATTATAAGAATTTGAAGACTTTTACTATAAATAAACAGCTGACCCCCCGCTATATGCGCTAGTCACAATTCTTGTCCCGGTTCAACTTCTTAATCCGCTATACCCCCGGCTTTAAGAACCTCCGCCCTAATACTCTGAGTAGGAAGTTAGAGGATGTGCCTCTAGATATGGAGGACTACTGCCTGAAGGCTAGGAACTGTAAGCTCATCGATCCAGCCCGCTTCGAGGACGGGTGCTTCGAGCTCGCGGCTATGAATATTAATAATTTGGATTTCGATAAGGAAGTCTTCTTGCTAGTACTGGATATTCTGGAAGAACTAGACAAGTCTATAGACGATATTATCGAGGAAAGTTATACCCAGTCTACGTTGATGCAGGAAGCGGTTGCTTGCCTGCGGGACCCCAACTGTTCTGAGTGGCGCCCCCACATTAGGAAAAAGTTGAAGGTGGCATTTACAGAGTGCTCTACAATAGGAGGCAAGGCATATCACAGGGGAAGAGTACTCATCGACCCAGACGATACAGCCACCCAGCTGCAACTAATCCACCGTGCCCACTCTTTACCAACGGCAGGGCACCCGGGTAGGGATAAGACATGGGTATGGATGAACGACTATTGGTACTGGTCTGGCATGGCTGAAGCCGTCAGAGCCTACTGCAAAGGCTGCCTGGTTTGCTCAAAGACTAAGGCATTACGAAGAACCAAGGCGGGCTACCTCAAGCCGATGCCAGCCTCTTTTGTACCCTAGAACGATATTACTATCGACTACGTCTCCCCACTCCCGGAGAGTCTACACTTAGGCCAGAAGTTTAAGCATATCGCCGTCGTGGTGGACCGACTAACTAAGATGCGTCATTACATCGCTACCGAAACTATGGAAGCTGAGGAACTAGCTGATCGCTTCATCGAACGGGTATATACCCTTCATGGTCTTCCTAACACTATAGTGTCCGATAGAGGCTCCCAGTTCGTATCATTATTCTGGTCTACGATTTGCAGAAGGCTGGCAATCAAGAGGTTGCTCAGCTCCGCTTTCCACCCTCAAACGAATGCCCAGACAGAGCGTATCAACGCAGAGATGGAGCAATACCTGCGAATCTTCGTGAACTGGGCACAGACGGACTGGGCCAGATGGTTGCCGTTAGCAGAATTCGCCGGCAATAACATGGTCTCAGAAACCACGGGAGTAACACCCTTCTTCGCCAACTACGGCTTTCATCCACGAATGGGCATCGAGCCGGCCTCGGTTACACCGTCCCAGCTCTCCCCAGCCCAGCAGAGGGAATATCTGAAGGCAAATGAGCTGTTGGCTCGATTCGAGGCCATTTGGGATCATGTGCGCACCTCCACGAAGAAGGCGCAGGACCGCTACGAGGCCAATGCCAACGAGAGGCGGTCTGATGCACCAAAATACCGCCCTGGAGACCTGGTCTTGCTGAATACGACCAATCTGGCAAACGGACGCCCTCATGACAAGCTGTGCCCTCGCTGGGAGGGTCCTTTCAAGGTTGAGCGGGCGCACTCTCATGACGTTAAGCTTATCTTGCCCGTCAATATGAAGTGCTCCCCAGTCTTTCACGTCTCTATGGTCAAACCTCACAAAGAAGGCCTGCCGGGCCAAGCCGACATCCAGGGGGATGTCAGAGCCAACGAAGGAAGGGTAATGGTCAGGACAGACAANTTAAGCTTATCTTGCCCGTCAATATGAAGTGCTCCCCAGTCTTTCACGTCTCTATGGTCAAACCTCACAAAGAAGGCCTGCCGGGCCAAGCCGACATCCAGGGGGATGTCAGAGCCAACGAAGGAAGGGTAATGGTCAGGACAGACAACTATGAAGAGGTCGCAGAATGGGAACTAGACGAACTGCTAGACTGCAGGCAGAAGGGAGGCAACCAGCACTGGCATTACACGGTGGCATRGACTCATCACGACCCCACCGAGGAACCAATCGCCAACGTGATSAACGCGAGGAAGGCCATCATCACCTTCCACAGCAAYCACCCAGATGCTCCCATCCCGCCAGATGTGCAGAGATGGCCAGAGATCAGGGCCATACTGCGGGACCGAGCTCCAGCGCCCCGAGCCGCCCCAGCCCCGGCCCCGCCCCCGAGACGCYCCAGGCGCATTGCCGACTTGAAGGAGCAGATCAATGCCRCCGTGGCGGGCATCACGGCCGAACGACAGGCGGCACCCTCCCTGANGAAGGAGCAGATCAATGCCRCCGTGGCGGGCATCACGGCCGAACGACAGGCGGCACCCTCCCTGAGACCAGGACCAATGGTGGAGGCAGTYCCCTGCGAGTCAGAACCGCTGTCCGTGGAGGACACAAAGAAGCTGGACGAGGTGTTCGGCAAGATCTTTGGGAGGCTGACAGAGATATGGCAGGGGAAGAGGCTCCCCACAAGGAACGTGCACTGGAGGCTGAGACCTACCGGCAGGGAGATGACGACTGGAGGCCGGACGAGCTCCGGGAGATGAGACGGGCCCGGGGCCTACCCGGCGCCGGAGGGTCTCATCCACGGATACGGGAGCTGGAGGACGGGGATTGAGCAATCTATTGTTTCATGTATANTGCCACCGTGGCGGGCATCACGGCCGAACGACAGGCGGCACCCTCCCTGAGACCAGGACCAATGGTGGAGGCAGTCCCCTGCGAGTCAGAACCGCTGTCCGTGGAGGACACAAAGAAGCTGGACGAGGTGTTCGGCAAGATCTTTGGGAGGCTGACAGAGATATGGCAGGGGAAGAGGCTCCCCACAAGGAACGTGGAGGACGCACTGGAGGCCGAGACCTACCGGCAGGGAGATGACGACTGGAGGCCGGACGAGCTCCGGGAGATGAGACGGGCCCGGGGCCTACCCGGCGCCGGAGGGTCTCATCCACGGATACGGGAGCTGGAGGACGGGGATTGAGCAATCTATTGTTTCATGTATATATAGACTGTGAAGCTATAGAGCTTCTTTTGCAGGGAGGTAGTGTCACAGGATTACCTGTGACTGTGCCTGGCATATGCACGGCTCCCGCCATGGGACCACTCATGCATCCGTGCCAGTAGGTCTGGTGTGGCTCGGGCTCTGGCTGTGGCTCACCCCTACCCTATATTACCAGACCGTACGCACTCCTCCCCCCCCTTCTCTCCTCGTACAACTACGCATATCCAACCTACCCCCTACCTTTCGCCTTGCCCTGTGAAAGTTTTGCAACTCAAGTTTTGCTACAGCGTTCACAGGCTTACAATATTCGAGCCACGGTTTTTCTAAGTTCCGGAAAGTCGTAGTATTGCCGTATTCGGGCTATAGTCTTCGCATTACCCATGTATCCTCCTAGTTTAAAACTATAGACGTATTGTATCAGGGCTTCTTGCTCATCAGGCCGTACGTAGGCCTTTCCTTAGTACCAAAGCTTACCATGCTCGTGGGTGACACCGTCGACGGGTCCTTCCTCCCACTGCTTTCGCCTTTTATTCGTGTCGAGGGTGGCCTAGTACTAGGGTCCTAGTAGTTGCGATAGTATCTTCTCGTATACGTCCACCAATTTAGGCTCTTCTCCTTTAAAGTCATTGTAGGCACGATCCCAGAGTCGTACCGGTAAACTGGTGGTGGTGTCATCCGCGCCGGCGGACGTCTCTGTGTCGGCGGAACCGGTACCTGGACGGCAGGCCGGAGATAAAGGGTGGGAAAACGCGACGATTACGCCGATGATCACTGAAGGGAGGAAGCTTTGAAGGTTCGCGACCGAGCCTTGTGCGAAGAAAAGGGGGGGGGGGGGGGGGGGGGGGGGGGCGGTAGGGGGGGGGGGGGG
>RAOY01000001.1:138468-173363 GCA_009806085.1 Neurospora cerealis
GGGGGGGGGGGGGTAATATTACGGCACTGGCGGTTGGCCAGCCTAACTCACAGGTTCGGACAACTGAGTGCACTAGCCTGACGGCCAGGTCTGATAGGACGAAAGGGGCATGTACGATAAGGAGACAGGGGTCGTATAAGACGACTGCCCAGTGTTTGTTTACTTGACTATTCTTTCTCCTCTTCATCTAGAATCCTTAGTCTACAAATCGATTGTTAGCTTTGTCTTTACTCTTATCCCTGTTGTGACGCACTCGTCAAGTGCGTCGATGACTAGGTAAGTCAGTGTCGAGCGATCCAGCTGCGGGATGGGGCGGGAACAAGAGGTGGGATCGTCCGAAAATTGGCCTTTTCGCCTTCCGGTCCTAGAGATGGGTTGGCTTCGGAGAAATCAATGGCATCCGATTCTGGGCCGTGGTAAATAAAGGTTAGGGTTAGGATGGGCGCTTGGCTGGAGCCAGGGGAGCAAGCTCGGCTATGAACTCCTGAATCAACTTACCTAGTTGAATACGCTGTTCCTGGGAATAAGGTTAACGATGCTTTTCGCTGCTTCTTAACTTTTTATGTTGATTATATATTGCACAGGCATTTAGAAGTAGGAGAGAAGATGTGGTGATCGATGTCTATCGAATTAGTGGAGGTTCTGAGGACCGAAACTGGCTGCCAAAAGTGTAGGCGGCACTAAGAGAGCGGTCTGCAGTAAGGCATGTGAGTACCACGTGCCACATTATATGATATAGAAAAATGGAGAGGAGATTAGAGAACAAGTCTAGCCAAATATTTTATAGTCCTCGCTTCTTCCCGTCCTTGTCGTTTTCGAGCGGCGTGTTCAACCCCAAGCGCTCCCGCGTCGAGTATTCCGCAATGCCTCCATTGGGGTCTGTCTCGGTGACAAGCTCCTTACGGCGGGTGTCAACTAGAAGACGAATCAGATCCGGCCGCATATAGTGTCCAGCAAAGTCGGCCAGCGCTTTCGTCAAGTGGCATTCGTTGAGGTCAATCTGTAGTGAATTGGGAAGCATCCTCTTGTTAGTATTTCTTTGCTTCAGATAGGCAAACATCCCAATAGAATAAAGTGTGCCACAAACGTACATCGACAAACAACAATCCGTCAAAGTCCTTGTCCGGCTTGACGACAAGAGTCCCGTCCGGCTTGTAGATGCGCGCATGGCCGTTATACGTCGACGGGTCCGTCTCGGGCTCGACACCCTCGGGCGTGTTTTTCTTCAGGCCCTCTTYGCTCAGCCGCTGGAAGGGTGCCAGCGTCCACGTCCCCGTCTCGATCGCATAGGCAGGCGTCACGAGATCGGACGCCGSGTCGGCCACGTTGGTCGCCGGGTCGGGGTACTGTAGCGTTTCCTTGCCGGGATAGACAGGCCACGCGGCGATGTGGATCTGCTCGCCCATCGAGACGTTGAGCGACTTGAGGAACGGGTTCATGTTCTCCCAGCAGTTGAGCTGACCGCGTCGGCCACGTTGGTCGCCGGGTCGGGGTACTGTAGCGTTTCCTTGCCGGGATAGACAGGCCACGCGGCGATGTGGATCTGCTCGCCCATCGAGACGTTGAGCGACTTGAGGAACGGGTTCATGTTCTCCCAGCAGTTGAGCTGACCGAGCCGGCCCAGCTCGGTCGGCGTGACCGAGAKGAACGTGTCGCCCGYGCCGTCTCCGTAGACGAGCTTCTCGACATGGGTGGGCTTGATCTTGCGACGGAGGTTGATGACSTCGCCAGTGGGATCGATGAGAGCTTGCGCYAGGTAAAGTGTGGCGTGGTCGATTTCCGAGAAGCCGAGCGACACATAACTGCCCAGGTGAAAGTGTTGTGTGAGCTTCATAACGGATCATCATCGAGGTTGGGGCCGGTGACCGGATACATACATTTGGTTGTCCCTAGCAGCCCTTCTAATGCGCCGAAACTCGTCCGAGTCGACGGCCATCGAATTCTCGCGGTATTTCTTCAGCATAGGCAACGACTGCTGGTAGTTGACCTTCCACATCCAGTATGGATAGCCCGGGATCCATACTTCGGGAAAGGCAACGAGCTTACAGCCGGCCTGACCAACGCCTCCCTCGAGATCGAACCAGCACGGCTCAGAGGTGACCTATTTTGGCGTCAGATAGATAGTCGACTGAGGCATTCTTTCTTTGACATACCGCTGCGGCCTTGTACTTGGTAAGGACCATGTTGGAGGATTGACGGAGGAGTTGTATTGGCGAGATGGATGTTAGTGAGTGAGGACCTGAGGATGTGTGACCGATGATGATTGAACCTCTTGCGGAAATGCGCCGCCTTATATACCTGGTGCTGCCCTCATTCGATACACGGCTGCAAATAAAGAACACGAGTTAGATATCATCCATCGGCTCTACCGGTAGATGACGTCGTGGTGGTCTGATACCTCGCGCAATTCTATCGCTCGCTTAGGGAAGTATGCCTGTGTTGCCGCGCTCAACAATCATGACACATACTCCGTGGGTCGTGGCCACAGAGTGAATACCTATCGCACACCGAGGGGCCGGAGCTGCTTCAGAATGTTCAGAGCCTGTTTCACGTTTCCTTCGCTGGTATAGGCCCGTCTAGACATAACCCCAGTGCTCCGGATGTACCCGAGCTGTGGATGAGGCCCAAAAACGCTGAGAGCTGGGAGCTACGGCCTGGCATGGCATCTCCGGAAAGCAACTGCACTTGGCATACCGGCAGAGTCAGCAATACTATAGTATTCCCGACTTCGGCCGACCGCTCGGATTCTCGGCTTCACCTGGTTGCTTGTAGGTGGCGATTGTCCGACTACGGCTACAGGTTCTACCTGGCATTTGAAATGCTCCCCGGCCCTCCCCCCGGCCCCGCACCGGCCCCACACCGGCAGGCTCCGAGCGCCCAGCCTGCACAATCTGCCTTTTACGAGCCCTGCAAACCCGCCTTTTAGTATCACCGTTGCATTAACCCGATGGTATTGACGGTTGCTGCCCGTTGGACACAGCAGGAAGGTCATGTCGGTGCAGATCCGGGGTGTAGTGAAAGAATACATTTGGATAGGTACTAAATCCTAGACTACCAAACAGCATGGTAGTAGAGCGGGATTAACCCGGAAGCCTAATTTGGAAATATTCAGTAAAACATATAGGCCCAGGCCTAGGCCCAACTTTCCTCTAGGGACAGCCATGTTCCGCTCCCTAGAACTCCCGAATGTAAGGGTGCAGTAGAACGGAATGCAGATGCTGGTCTAAGAGAGTAAATTAAGGTTCTACGAGGAGAAAAAGAGAGAAAGGTAGCACGCGGAGCGTGTCACGGTGCAGGGCGTCCTTAGGTATGGTGTATAACATCCGTTGTTGTACTACGAAGCTAACTCTGGCTGTGCGCGGGGCAGGAATAAGTAGGGTCGTGGAGAGCCTAACTTGCTGCCGGCCGGCACCAGCTGCCTGCCGCTGTCTCACCAGCAGCGGCCTGGCAGCTTGTGCCAGTCATCGGTTGGACTTAGCTATGATTGGGCAACCTGGGTAGTTACGGGCTAATCCCGTGACACATTCTCACCTTTTCAAATCCATACGGCCATTCGCGCTTCAACTGCTAAAATAACGCATCGATCTGGCCGTCTAGAAGCCTAACGATGTATGAAAAGAAGATTTCATCGAATTTGTCACTGCCTCTAAAGAGAACCGCCGATTGAGCTTTCTCCAATTCTCTTTTGTTCTTTTGGAGTGATATTTAGAATTCGAGCTATTAAGAATGCTCTTTATCGCATTAGTTTCCATTACCGAGTCACTACACCTCTGCCAGGGGGAAAGTTGTTAGCTTGGTACAAAGCTGTATAGTTTACCAGGAATATAGGCAGAGCTAAATAATACTTTCTTGTAGATACGTTACTATTGCTATCGATCTGCACTACAAGAGCTTTAACCTTTTTTTTCCCTAGCAAAGGTGTAGAAATAGCGGAGCTATCTAGTGCAATGCTCGCATTACATTCGTAGCGCAACTCTTTGTCTTTATTTAATTAACTATCGACCGTACTAATAGTTTTATTATAACCAGTTTTTGTGAGGGTAGTAATGTTCCGCATGTTAGTATATATAATAACTAGTGCTTGCATTAGCACTAAACTACTAATAAGCAATTTAGTTGAAGAAGTAAAGTAGCGAGAGCGTCCTGAGTAAATAGAACGCTAATTTAGCTTAGTAGATTATATATGTAGAGTAGCCACTCGCGTATTTTAATTAGCTACACTATTAATTAAAAATTGTACAATATATCCCTACGGTACTTTATATACTCTATACTTCTACTAGAGTAAAAAATGTTAGCGTAGTACAACCAAGGTGCTAAAGCGCTTACAATTAACTAGCATTTGATATATAAAAGAAATAACTATTTATTGTATAGTAATTAATTACAGCTCCTGCTGCCTTTATTACTATTTTCATTCTTTTAGGCATTGAATGAGAAAGACGAAGTAGAAAATCTTCTAAGACAAATTCCCAAGCTTCTTAAATGGCCTCCCTTAGCCCCTATTCTTTTAAAGATTGTAAATCGTAATTCATCTCCAAGAAAAACTTCATCCAATGCCAAACATTCTTAATCGGATTTAAATCCAGAGAGTAAGCAGGAAACTTCACCTCCAAGAGGGGAATCCTATTGGAGGTGTCCCGTGTCACGTACAGCCAGCCATGACACCCTTCACCAGCCATAGCCCCACCGCACAGGGACCTCCCTTGCCCTACTTTGAGACCTCCAGACTTGCCACAGTCTAACCTCTTGTGAACTGGGTGAACGACCACAAACGAATCAATAATGATGTATTGTGTAGTGTAGTGGCCAGACTGGGCAAGTCTGGAGGTCTCGAAGTAGGGCAAGGGAGGTCCCTGTGCGGCGGGGCCATGGCCAGCCGCACGTGACACGGGACACCTCCAACACCTCTACTCTACACAATACATCACCATCATCATTGATTCGTTCGTGGTCGTTCACCCTGTTTACAAATCCTTACTAATTGGCAAGCTCGTTAAGTATCCCTGGCTTTGTAAGTGTCACGGCACCAGCCAACATTACCTCAGATGCACTGCATAGCAGTGTGGGCGACAACTCCAGCGAAGCCTTCACAACTTGTCATGGCATCGAGGTGCACGGACCTTCACAACTTGCAATGGCATCGGTCCAAGCGCCAAGCAAGCACTTCTCCATTGACTCAGTAGTGACCCACTGGCACACTTTGTACCTAGGCGGAGAGCAGAGTTGGCGGAGAGCAGAGTTTTCGCTGCTCTCTTCTGATCTTCTTCCCTTCGTGCAATAATACGTCTTTCTCAAGTCCTTGCTATGTCGGTATCATAACAGTGAGATGGAGCATTGTCTTGCTGAAAAGCGGAGAGCTACTCCTCTCTGCAAAAAGAGGCAACCATTGGGAGAATAAAGAAGATGTGGGAAGTGACTCCTCCAAATTCCTTTTCCCAAATAAAGGTCGGCTCTTTTTTTCGTCTAGCAAAGGAACCCCAAAACATCCATCCCAAAGGTCTCCTCTTCAGTAATACGAATTCGGCCGTGTCTTCTTCCGTTCCTAAAGTAACCTATTGCTTCCATATTGGATCATTGGTAGCCCAAACTTCATTGGAAAAAAGTACATTTTCCCAATCTTCTAGCCAGGGCCGGAGACGGAGCATTTCCCGGCACCATTCTACCCGGGCAGCTTTATTATTCCAGGAGAGATAGATCTTTCTTGGGCGGACCTTCCGCCGGAATCCGAGGGAGTGAGAGCATTGGTAATAGCATACTCTTTAAAAGCATTAAGAGGTGGAGGGAGAAAAAGAGGGAGATCTCCCTAAGAGATATATCTCCGAGAGTAATCTGCTCTTAACTATTAGTTTAGAAGATCTTTTTCCGGAGTCCATATCTTAGTAACTTGAGGTTTTCTCTTCTGGGGAGTAACTGGGCCACTACGTGCCAACTAAATTTGTTAATAGGTGAAAGAGGTTCTTATTGCTATCTTATTATAACTCAAATGTTATAGTTTCTTAAAGCTTAGACAGTAATCCTATCTTTCTAAGAGAAGTGTTTCTTCTTAGGAGTTGATAGAAGCTGCTGCACGAGTGGTTTATTAATAGGATTAAGGAGTTAAGTAATAGTATAGTCGAGTATTAAGGACGGGAGTAGTAATAGTTAATAATAATGAATATTGTATATTAGTTTCCGAATGCGAATCTTTTAAATAAGAGGTACTTTTTTATAGAAATTACTAAAAGAAATACTTTTTAGTTACTATTGGTACTTCAGTTTTACTATCGCTATTATTGAAATAAGCTATTGCTATTACCTAATTTACTACTATTATAAGGCTAGCGCTTAGTACTAGTATTTAATATATTGTAAGTTAAACGATTAGCGCTAAAGACTTTTAATATCTTAGTAACTACTATAATTATAGTTCGTTTAGACTAAGCGGCTGCCTTAAGTAGTTAAGCACGTATAGAGTTACGTATATACGTACAACCTCTTAAGGACGAGTGGCCGGGTCTACCCTATAGGCTTTTTTCTTTTTCGCTTTTTTTCTTTATAGAACTTTAATCAATTTTTATTAGCTAGCACCTACGTACAACTCTATTATCCTTTTATATTAAGTTTTACCCCCTCTTACTAAAAGGAAGGATTACCTACAGCTGTTAGCGCGGCAACATATTGGCACCGGAATAGTATCTTTTTCTATACTTATTAATAATAATACTAATATAAAAGAATTTTCTAACCCCTAACCCTCCTAGAGAGTTGGAAACACTACTAGCAACAGCAATGGCGGAAGCACTTCTATTAATATAACTAGCTTATTTAGTACACTCCTTAGCGCTCTACGAACGAGCTTTGAATTTAAAAATAAAGTTAAGTTATTATTTCCTTTTTTTTATTATTCCCAACCTACTTTAAAATTAGAATTCTAGTACCTTACTAAGTAGGCTACTATTAATACTCTAATAGTATTAGTAACGGAGGAGGATCCGGTAGTCCTAGAATCTTTTAGTCTTAAAGTCCTATACTAACGGAAGCTACTATAGCTCCCTAAGTAGAATAGCCAACTTACTACCTTCCTTTTTTATTATAATAAGCTAATTAAGACGTATAATATTAACTTTCGAGCGGGACTCTATATAAATCCCAATATAATATAAATTAAAATCTTTAATACCCTACCGATTAATAAATAATAATAGCTCGAAGGGTATTAAATTGCTTAAACTCTCTCTAATAATAAAAATCTAACTAAACTATTCGAATAAATCTAATAAATCTTCGGTACCTATTATATTTAAGATTACGCCCTTAATAACTTTATTAAAATAAAGTAGAAAGATAGCGAGCCCTTTTATTAAAAGTATTCTATATTACGTACGGCTAGCTATAACTCTACCGTATAAGGACCTCCCTTACTTTACTTCTAACCTCTAAACTTACTAAGTTTAACCTCGACCTTAATAATATATTAATATTATTATTAATTTTGTTCGTAGTCGTTTATTCTATTTATAGATTATAAGCCCTCCTAACGTAATAATCGTTAACCCTTAATCGCGCTAGCGATACCCTTACTTTCTTAACGTCGCTAGCGACTAATAAAAACCCTAATATTACGCTCGACGTTATATTATAACTAATAAGGCAACCTCCCTTTAAATAATTAACTTCGACGTTATATCGCGATTAATAAGCTATCCTTCAAGTACGTTGTAAGCGACTGACCTTATTTAAGCAATTTTAATAATCGCTATACGACTGCGATCGAATCCTACCCCCCTACCTTTCCTTCTATTAATAACTAATAATAACTATATAATAGGCGAGATATTTTCCCTTATCCTCCTTAAGGGCGAATCTAACGTTGCTAATTAAAATCGCGCCTTATATTATAAGCTCGTATACGCCGACCTTCTTAAATATATTACTAAGGACGTTACTAAGCTAAATAAAGTTACGAAACCTAATAAATATAAGATTTAACGTACTAATAGAGCTAAAGTTATAAAGATTATTTAAACTACTTTTAAGGATAATAAAGTTACGACTACTCTTAATATTAATAGCTAGGACTAAAATAGTACCGACTCTAAATATTTTTACAATTTTATTTATAAGACTATTAGTAAAGTTACTAACGAAGCTCGCGCGAATATTCTTAAAGAGTATATCTCCCTTCGTTGTACTAACTTTAATTCTATAGCCTTTTTCTTTATTCGCTATAATCTTCTACGTAAGCACGTTGTTAAATATAGCCTTAAAATCAACGAGACGGTTAAAGTTCTTAACTTTTATAATATAATTAAACGTTAATATACTATCGATACTAAGTTCTAAGTAGTAGAAATAATTAAAAATAAGCTTACTACTCTTTAACTCTTTTTTTATTTATTAACCTTCGGTAATATAGAGGTTTTATAAATAGGGTAAACGATTACGAACGAATTAATAATAGTAATATATTATTAAGGTCGAAGTTAAACTTAGTTAGTTTGGAAGTTTAGAAATAGAGTAAAGGAGGTTCCTATACGGCGGGGCTATAGTTAGCCGTACGTAATATAAGATACTTCTAATATACTTCTATAGATTAAAAGACTTTTTAAGAGAGTTAAAATACTATTTATATAGTATTTGTTTATATAATAATAGTTCCTTTAGTATTTAAGTCTAGGGAACTTTTTACGTAATAAGACTTATTATTTTAATAAACCTAGTATACTTGTCGCTGTTTAAAAGCTTAGTGAGTCCGTTTGCTAGCATTTCGTCCCTAGTAATATAAATTACTTCGAATGCCTTCTTTTTAATTTACTTAATTAATTACTTATATTAAATATTAATATACTTGTTATAGCCGGGAGTATTAAAGTTTAGAACGCGGTCTCTAATATTAACATTGTTAATATAGAGAATCTTATAGATGTCTTTCGAGGGCTCGACGATAATTCCTAAGTTTTAAAGTATATTACTAATCTATTATAACGATTTGGTAACTGGAATTAAATTGGTAAATTTAGCTTCTATCGTATTTAGAGTCATAAATTCTTACTTTTTAGATTTCTAATAGATAGGGCTATAGGTTAGAAATACTATATGCCCTATAGTACTACGTTTAAAAGGAATATCGTTAGTAAAGGAAGCGTCCGCATACGTTCTAAATTAGAGGTTACTATTAGCTAGTAAATATCTTCCTCTTAAAATAATTCCTAAATCGGGTAGTCTTATAAGGTAGCGGAAGAGGTATTTTATTATTATAATATAACGGTTAGTTAGCTTAGTATTACTTTTATAAAGTTTATTAATAGTAAACGTAATATTAAGTTTCGTACTTATTAATAAGTAGTTGAGCGAGCCTATTTTCTTAATATATAGCTTTACTTCTTTAGGGAGCTCGATACTCCTATAAATCTTATAATTAGGAGGCTAAGAAGTTTTAATAGGGTATAATTCCTTATTATTAAATTTAATAATAATTGCGCAGGTATATTATTCTTATAATATAAAGATAGTACGCTTAGTACGGTTTCTAATAATATTAAAGCTTAGAAAGGTACGAATAAGACTTAAATACTTAAGTTTAAATTTCTTTTTAAGAGTCTCTTTAACGTATGTAATAATCTTCTAATTAGTTGTAATTATAAGGAAGTTGTTAACGTAAAGAATTATAATAGCGCTTAGGGTATTATTAATTAGAAGATAAAAATTTGCGCTAATAGGAGTAAAGCTTAGTCCCTTAAGAATTAGTAGTAAGTTTTCAAATTAGAAAAGAAGGCTACGTTTTAATTTATATAGGGCTCGAACCAACTAATATACTTATTTGTAACGATTTCTCTTTTTAAGACTAGTTAGTTATTTAACGTAATATTTCTTACTATTTTTAGAAACGAAGGTATTTAAGAAAGCGGTATTAAAATCGTATTATTCGCACTCAAAATCGTTAATAGCTATAATATAAAGGAAGAGCCTTATACTAACCGAGTTAGCGACGGCAGTATAGATATTTTATAAATCCTATTTATTATATTTAAAGCTACTATAAACTACCTATCTCGCTCGAGCTAAATACTCTTTTGTGTTAATATTATACTTTTTATTATAAACCTATTTATTAAGTAAAACGTATATTTCCGGAGTGCGCTTTACTAAATAGTAGACTCCTATATCCTTTAAAGCTTTAACTTGCTTTTCTATTACTAGTAACTAGTATAATTTGTAGTTAGCTAACTTAACGGCTTAATTGTAGTTTTTAAGGATATTATAGTCCGTTTTAATAATAGCGAGGTTATAAAGTATCTTTATTATTGTAAGGTAGTATTTGAGGAAGCGAGTTATATAGCTAGCTTCTACAATTCTATAGAAGAATATAGGGAGTTGTAGATTGGGATTTACAACGTTATTATTACTATTAACTACTCGTTAGATATTATATTTCAATTTAAGTAACTTAGCTATTAAACGACGAGGTCTACCTTTGCTTACTTTTAGAAATACTATAGTAACCTCCTTAGAAGGTTAGCTACCTTGTATTAACTTTAATTGTACTAATTTATTTGTTAGTATCTTTAGAGACTTTAATTGTTTTTATATAAATTTAGGAAATTTAAATTCGAATCTTACTATTTTAAAAGGCAAGTCGGGTAGCCTTTCGAAAGGGATAGCGGTTTAGGGAGTTTTTTACTCTTATTAAGCTTCTAACATAGTATCCTTTGTGCTAAGCTCTTCTACTACGTCTTTAGAAGTATTTTTAAACGTGTTATTTAGAATAGGTTTCTTTTTATTAAAGTTATTAAGGTCGATAAATCTATCCTCCTCTTATTCTATAAATTATATCGGTTAGTCGGGAGGCAACGATGCCATTAGTTGGAGTTTTAGAGACGATAGTTTTAATTTTAGAAACCTTATTACTTTTGGAATAAAGTAGTAAGTCGGCGGGAGCTTAAGGACTATATCCTTCTTTTCTATAATAGGGTTAAACTTATTAGTAATTTAATACGAAGGAGTTAGGGAATCTACCATATATAGCTTTATGCTAATAATATTAATTTAGTATTAGATACTACTATTTATAACGTCCTTAATTTTTTAAACGTGTGATAGCATGATCCTACAAGTGATAAGATAATAAGACTAGAAGCTACAAATCAAAGTAATATTAAGTATAAGGAGGAAAAGAAAGCTATCAAACGAGTTCTGGACATATAAGTCAAAACTGCCACTCGTTCCCGCCTTCCCTTTCCGTACGGTCTAATCGATAAGGACATAAGCCTCATTCCATCCGATGTGTTATGGTGCCCTGTCCAGCTATGCCATGACAAGTATATTAATTCGTTCGAACTTTGTATAGACTAAAACGTAGCCCTCTTTTTTAGTTTGAAACCTTATTATTAATCCTTAAAGGACTAAACTTTACTCCTATTAGCGTAGATTCTTATCTTTTAATTAATAATACCCTAAGCGCTATTATAATTCTTTACGTTAGCAACTTCTTTATAGCTATAACTAATTAAAAGATTATTATATACGTTAAAGAGACTTTTAAAAAGAGATTTAAGCTTAAGTATTTAAGTCCTATTTGTACCTTTTTAAACTTTAATATTATTAGAAACCGTATTAAGCGCACCGTCTTTATTTTATAAGAGTAATATACTAAAATAATTATTAATAAATTTACGAAAGGTCTCGCTAAAAAATAAGACCTTTACTCGATAAAAACTCCCTAGCCTCCAAATTATAAAATCTACAAGCGTAAAGAGGTTTCTAACTTATAGAAGCTTTATATTAAAAGTATTAGCTCTCTTAACTACTTATTAACTAGCACCCGCCCTAATATTACGTTTATTATTAATAAACTTTATAAGGGTAATATTAAACTAACTAACTATTATATTACTATAATAAAGTACTTATATTAATACCTTACTAACTATTTAAATCTAAGTATTATTCTTAGAGGAAGCTTCTTACTAACCGATAATTGTAGCGATTTTTAATTTAAAATATATATAAATGCCTCTTTTCTAAACAATATTCCAAATAGGAAGAGTACCGCTGGGCGCGTCGTATTCCTTACCTACGGTCCTATCTACTAGAAATTTAAAAAGTAGAACTTTGTTACAACTAGTACGATAGAGGTAGAGTTCGTAAATTTAATTCCTATAATAAAGTTACTAAAATAGATTGGAAGTATATTAAAAGACTTAGGTTTTAGAGTTAATACTAACTAAATCCTTTATATAAATAGTAAGAATGTTAGGAACCGGGTATTTAACGTAAACGTACCAGCTCGTAACTACTATATTAATATATAATATAAGTAGTTAATTTAATAAGTGGAAATAAAAGTAATTAACGTAATTTATTTAGCCAGAGAGAATATATTAGCAAACGAATTAACGAAGGTATTAAAAGCGGATAAGTACGTAAAGTTCGTAAAGTTAATTAGCCTTATTTAATAGAAGGTTCCTTAAATTTAAATATTAAAGGAACTATTATTATATAAACAAATACTATATAAATAGTATCTCGACTTTATTAGAAGGTCTTTTAGTTTATAGGAGTATATTAAAAGTATTTTATATTACGTACGGCTAGTTGTAGCTCTACTGTATAAGGACCTCCTTTGCCCTACTTTTAAACCTTTAAACTTTCTATATAGTCTAACCTTAATATATATTATAGGGCTAGCGCCCAATATTAGTATCTAGTATATTGTAAGCTAAATAACTAGTACTAAAGACCTTTAACATCCTAGTAACTATTAGGACTATAGCTCGTTTAAACTAAGTAGCTATCTTAAGTAACTAAGTACGTATAGAATTACGTATATACGTACAACCTTTTAAAAACGAGTAGCCAGGTCTACCCTATAGGCTTTTCTCTTTCTCTCTTTTTCTCTTCGTAGAACCTTAATTAATCCTTATTAGCTAGCACCTACGTACAACTCTACTATCCTCTTATATTAGGTTCTACCTCCCCCTATTAAAAGAAGGATTATTTATAACTATTACCGCAGTAATATATTAGCACTAAAATAGTATCCTTTTTAGTACTTACTAATAATAATACTAATATAGAAGAATTTCCTAACCTTTAGCCTTCCTAGAAAGTTAGAGATACTACCAGCAACGGTAATAGTAATAGCGGAAGTACTTCTATTAATATAACCAGCCTACTTAGTATACTCTTTAGCGCTCTATAAACGAGCCCTAAGCTTAAAAATAAAATTAAATTATTACTTCCTTTTTCTTACTATTCCTAACCTACTTTAAAACTAGAGTTCTAATACCCTACTAAATAAGCTACTACTAATATTCTAATAGTATCGGCAACGGAGGAAGATTTAATAATCTTAGAGCCTTCTAATCTTAAAGTCCTATACTAACGGAAGCTACTATAGCTCCCCGAGTAAAATAGCTAACTTACTACCTTCCTTTTCTATTATAATAAATTAGTTAAAACTTATAATACCAACTTTCGAGCGGGACTCTATACAAATCCCAATGTAGTATAGATCGAAATCCTTAAAACCCTACCTATTAACAAATTACAACGGTTCGAGGGGTACTAAACTACCCGGACTCTCTCCGGTAACGAAAACCTGACCGAGCTACTTAAGTAAATTAGGTAAGTCTTTAATACTTATTATACTTAAGACTACGCTCTCAATAACCTCGCTAAAATAAAGTAAAAGGATAGCGAGCCCTTTTCTATCTTCTTTACTAACTTTAATAATAAATTCTTTAAAGTTAGTAGTTACAACTAAGATAGTTAACTTAAGCTTAGCTTTCTACGCCGAGCTATTAATAAGAAGTTTAATAATTACCTCTTTACTATTAATCTTTCTAACGACTACTATACTTACGTAGAGTAACTCTAAAATATCTCTTATAAGTATAAAAAGACTACCGAGTTCTATAACTTTTATTAAAGTTATTTAAGAAATTAAAATAATTCGAATTAGAACCGTTATACCGGCTCCTACCCTCCTATTACTACTAGCCTAGGCCGCTCCAACTCTTAGTAGTCCAAAAGCTATTCCCAACTTTAGTCTTCTAATACTTAGTATAATACTAACGGCGACGTAATTATAAACGCTATTAATATATATAATACCCGCGGTAAGGGCTTATTTTCTTAATAAGGACTACGCGGCCGCGTGAAGTAAGTATTTTAAAAAAAGAGGAATAAACGTAGAGTAGAAGGACGTTATATTTGTTATAGCGCTATAGGGTATATTATTATTAAGTGCCCCTACTTCCTTACGGTTAACTTTTAAAATAAGAGAGTCCGTACTTAAACTACTTAAGTAGCCTTATTATTAAACGACGAAGCGGAGAAAACTCTAAATACTAATATAGAGTAGGGAAAAGAGTAGCTCCGGTGCGAAGTTGAGCGCCGGAGCCCTTACCTAAAGTATTAAGTAAAGTAGAAGAGTTTAAGTTATAAATAGAGATAGATCCTACCTTAATACTAATTGTTATTAACTCTACAAACTTATTTTACGTCCTTATTAATAAAGGCTACTAATATTATACTACAATTAATAAAAATATTGTTTAGGATCTCTAAATCCCTATTATTCCGACCTCGGGCTAGTAGGTCCGAAGAGTTTTAACTATTATAGAAGGAGCTACTATTTAAAGTATTACTTATTTCCTTATAGAATTATAGAGTTAAGTATTTCTAATTTACGCTTATATAGTTCCGAAGCTCGAATATCTTATTATTTTAAAAAAGCTATAGCTTATAGCTAATAAGGTATACTATATCCCCTACGAGAAAAGACTCTAGTATAGTACTATTAAATTATAAGTAGACTACGTCGGCCGTAATAAGCCGGAATTCCCCTTCTTAAAAGAGCTCGAGGAGGCTATATACGTTCTTACTACTACTTTTATTAAGTATATCCGCCGTATTAAAAAGGAAGAGGGCCGGAGTATTATAGAAGCCGCCGTCTTTATAGTACGTATAAGAGATATTGAGAAGGCTCTAATACTTAAGAGAATACGCATGGATAAAGAGCTTAAGTAGATTATTCTTAAAGAGTTTTAGGACCTTCTCCCCTTATTTAAAAAGTAAGAAGTAGACCGCCTTAACGGCTACAAACCGGATATTAACCTTAAAATCGAGTTAAAGAAGGGACTAAATAGTAAGGATCTCCCCTTCCTATATAAACTATTATATAATATATTTTAAAAAGAATTACTAATACTTAAGAAGACCCTTAAGAACTTTATAAAAAAGAGGTTTATTCGTATTAATAGTTTTAAAGCGGGCGCTCTAATCCTCTTTATTTATAAACCTAGTAGGGGTCTCCGGTTCTATTATAACTACCGGGCCTTTAACGCTATTACTCGTACTAACCGGTATCTTCTTCCGCTTATTTAAAAAACTTTTAAAATACTTAAGGGTATAAAGTAGTTTTCGAAGGTAGATATTGTACAAGCCTTTTACAAAATCCGTATAATTAAAGGCGAGAAATATAAGACGGTATTTAAAATATAGTATAAACTATTCGAATAGTTAATTATACCCTTTAAACTATATAGTACTCTAATAGTATTCTAAAAGTATATTAACTAAGTACTCCGCGAATTTTTAAACGACTTTTATTTAATATATATAAATAATATCCTTACTTTTACGGACGGCTCTCAAAAGGACTATATAAAGAAGGTCCGGTTAGTACTTAAACGCTTTCGCGATACTAGCTTCTATTTGGATCTAAATAAGTATAAGTTTGTAATAAAGAAAATTAAATACTTAGGCTTTATTATCTACGCGGGAGTAAGGATCCAAACGGACCTCAAAAAAGTAAAAGCTATTTTCAAGTAGGCCGCTCCTACCTCTTAAAAGAGTATACGTAGCTTCTTAAGGTTTGTTAACTACTATCGGATATTTATACTAAAATTCTCCTCTATAGTAGCCCCTCTTATAATATTAACTAGTAAAGGAGTTCCGTTTAAGTAGACGGCAGCGTGCGAGGAAGCTTTCCAATTACTTAAGACCTTATTTACCCGAGCCCCGATATTAATAAAGTAGGATCCCGAACGCCTAACGTTTTTAGAAACTAATTATAGCGGATTTATATTAAGCGGTTATTTTACTTAAGAAGTTAATAGCTAAAGGAAGGTCGTTACTTTCTGCTCCCGGAAATTAGCTCCCGCCGAACGTAACTACCCTATTTATAATAAAGAAATACTAACGATTATCGACTATTTATAAAAATAACAAGCCGAGCTTTAAAGTTATAATACTTTTACTATTCTTACGAACTATTAGAATTTTAAATACTTTATAAGCCGCTAGTACTTATCGGAATAGTAAGACCGCTAGGCCGAATACTTCTCCTAGTTTAATTTTAACTTCTAATACTGTCTTAATAAGGAAGCCGTAGTCCCCAACGCCTTATTCCGCCGAGATTAAGACTAGCTTAACAATAATAACTAGAAGGCTCGAAATCTCCAGCTTATTCCTAACTTAGCTCTTTATAACTACGTCCGTATTTTAACTATAGTTACCCGCTACTCCTAACGGAAAAAAGGTATAAAAGTGTTTAAAGATTTAGATTTATAATAATTTTAAGATTCTATAATTAGTAAAAATACCTTCTATTAATAAGTCTTTTAAGTAATTAAAAATAACAACCGGGACCTCTCCTTAATAAAAAAGATCCAAATTATAAACTATTTAATTAATAACTAAAGCTAACTCCGGTATTAAAGTCGGTTGTAAATCCTAGGATACTTAATAATTACCGAATTTAATATTATTAAACGTCCTAATTCCAACCGAGAGCTTAATACCTTTCGAATTAGGATTATCTAACTTACGTACAACTCTTAAGCTCTCAGGCACCCTAGTAGAGAAGGTACTATTATAACTCTAATCCGTTACTTTTACTAGCTTCTACTAAGTATTTACGTACGCTAATTCCTACGCAACTACTATATTTGCAGCTTTATTAAATACTAGAAAGACTAGCGGAGGGGGCTACTATAGTTTATACTAGTCCCAGATTAATTCTTCTATAATATGCAAATAAATTTTATTATTAACCTACCCCCATCGGACGGTAATACTTACTTACTAGTTATTAAAGACCGACTTAGTAAAAATATTATATTAGAGCCTATACCTTTAATAAATACTAAGACTTATATTAAGAAGTTTATAAGCTACTTTATAAAATACTATAGCTAGCTATGGTCGATTATAAGCGACCGGGGTTCTAATTAGACTAGGCGGTTCTAGAGTAGACTTTATAAGCTCCTAGGAATTAAATAATTGCTTAATATAGTATACTACCTATAGACTAATAGAGGACCGGAGAGGATAAATTAGGAAGTATAAGCCTTCCTAAAAGTATATATTAACTAAGCTTAAAACAACTAGTACGAGTAGTGCTTTATAACTTAGTTAGCTATTAATAGTTATATTAATATTTCTATTAGTATATCCCCCTTCTTCGCTGTATATAGTTTCGAGCCGGAATTAGTTATCTTTATAGTCCCTAAGGCGCTTAAAGAATTATACACCCTAGCCGACGTCCGGGCCTAATAGTTTGTCGAAAAATTATTATAAATTATAGACTTATATTAAGTTATTATAGTTATAATAGCCTAAGAATAAAAAAGTACGCTAACCGTACTCGGTAGCTAATAAAGAGATTTTAAGTCGGTAATAAAGTCTAGTTCAACCTTAAAAATTATACTTCCCCTTGCCTAAAGAAAAAACTCGACTAGTTATACGCGAAGTATATAGTATTTCGAGTCCTCTCTCCGTTAGTCGTAGAACTCTCCGGCCTCTCTAATAACGTTTATAACGTCTTCTATATTAACCTTTTCCAGCGTGCTATAGAAGACTCCTTGTTAAGTTAAGTTATAGTAGATTACTAACCTCCTCTTATATAGGTAAAAGAAAGAAGGAATATTTTATTAAAGAAATTTTATATACGGGAGGCCTCTTAACTAACCGGAAGGCCTTTATTAAATAGAAGGGGTACTATAAACTATTTTAATACTTATTAAAGGATTTTATAGACATTGAGGCTTTAGAGATTTTCGAAAAGAAGTATAAGGATATTCGAGTAAATAATAGGCCGGTAGACTAATTTACGAAAGATAAGAGAAGGGGGAGATTTAAGTAATATAAATAATAATCGTAGCTCGCGGTTATAATTAAAGAAGGAAGGGGGAGAGCTAATATTATAAGGCTAGCGCTTAGTACTAGTATTTAGTACATCGTAGGCTAAATAACTAACGCTAAAAACCTTTAGCATCCTAATAACTACTAAGATTATAACTCGTTTAAATTAAGCAGCTACCTTAAGTAGTTAAGTACGTATAGAGTTACGTACACACGTACAACCTTTTGAGGACGAGTAGCCGGGTCTACCTTATAGGCCTCTCTCTTTCTCCCTTTTTCTCTTCGTAGAACCTTAATTAATCCTTATTAGCTAACACCTACGTATAGCTCTACTATCCCTTTATAATATAATAGAATATATTATTATTAATTCGTTTGTAATCGTTTACTCTATTTATAAAAGTTTATAAAAGGCTAACTCAAAGTAGAATTGTCCTCTAAACTTACTACTTAGAATACAAAACGGAGTAACTTAATAACTACTTTATACTTATATTATACCGCTATATATAGCGCTATGCGTCCATTATTATCCTTAATACTTATATTAACCTTATTAATATTAAAAAGCAACTTAATAACCGCCTTATACTTATTCTCTACTACTTTATATAATATTATCCGTTTAAATTAATTTTAAGTACTTGTATTAACTTTATTAATATCGAAAAGTAACTTAATAACCGCCTCCTACCTATTCTTTACCGCTATATATAACGCTATCCGTCTATCCTTATTTTTAGGATCTATATTAACCTTGCTAATATTAAAACGTATAACGAACGGCAATTTAATTTACTTAAGTAAAATAGTTAAAAGAAGTAAACTATTAAGTATAATTTAGTAAAGTTAAAAGGTTTATAATAAGTATTATATATATATTTCTAATAATAATAGTTTATTAACTCCTATCGAACTATTTAACAATTTAAGTTCTCTAGCCGTCCCTTCATACCTTAGTACCTACTATTTATATACGTTTAGCTTATTAATCGTAGTCCTAACTTATAAGCTCCTTCCTAACTTATAAGCTTCGAGCTATTTTATAAGTTCGTTACCGGCTTATAAGCTTGTTATTAGCTTATAAGCCTATTTGTTAGCTATAAGCCCTTCCTAGTTTTAATCTTAGCCCTTTAATTATACTATAGTTATACTACTTAGCCTTTACGTAGCTATTACGTTACTAGTAGCTTAGTTAGCCCGTAGTATCGTTTATAGTTCGTAATAAAAAGCAAGTTAATAACCGTCTTATACCTATATATTACCGCTATATATAGCGCTATCTATCTATCCTTATCCTTAGAATTTATATTAACTTTACTAGTATCGAAAAATAGTTTAATAACCGCCTTATACCCATTCTTCGCCGCTATATATAACGTTGTCTATCCAAATTAGTCTTAAACACTTACGTTAACCTTACTAGTATCGAGAAGTAGCTTAATAACCGCCTCCTACCTATTCTCTACCGCTATATATAGTACTTTTTATAACTCCTTACTATATAAGTCGACGTCGACGGTCTCGAAAAGTAGCTAAACGACTACCTTATGCCTAGTTATTGCCGCTTAGTATAGCGTTGTTTATCTATTCTTATCCTTAGTACTTGCGTTAAAAAGGAGTAATAGGTTAGTATACTAAACTTAATTAATATATCCTTGTTTATTCATTTAGTTAAAATAAGGATATTAACGAGATTTATACCTCATATATGCTTGGCCGGGTTTGTTATTTAATATAAAGGAGGTATGTATTCGTTAGCCTTGACTAAAAGTGGAGGATTTCCTTTATTCGTTAAGTATGCGTTGTTAATAAGTACTAATTAGTTCAGCTAAGTAATTACACGGATAAGATTAAATAAAATACAACTAATAGTAAGGACGGGACACTCTTTTATATTTTCGGATTAGTATACTAGATTAATTTAGTTTTTACTAAACGGCTTAAAGCTTAGGAAGAAACGGCTTAATTATTAACTATAAAGCCGCCGGTTTTCTATTTTCAATTTCCGTTATATATTTATTTAGTAATCTGAATAAAATGTAGCTCTATCTACAATATAGCAAACTATTTAGAACGTATAATAGTGTAGTAGCAATTACTACGGAGGAGTATTATTCCTTTCATTGGTAGCGGTTAACTTGTGCGGATGTCCAATAAAATAACAGATAAGATAGTAGTTTGCTTTATGGAAGCGACGAGTGCCACTCTCATTATCTTGGCAGCGCATCACGGTTGCCAACAGCCCGGTTAAAGTATCCGAAGGCATATGCTTCTCGTTACTACTCCTACATCCTTCATCTGTTAACGAGACTACAGCAGGAAAGGTGATGCTAGTGCCTTTATGCTTTTGGTGCCCGTGTTTTGGTCTTCATTTCCGTGAGCGATTCTCAAATCCAGCATGTCGTCATCGAACCAACCAGCCTTGGTAATTTCTTTCGGAGCAGGTGTACCTTTTCAAAGCATGAGGGGAGAGAGGCAAATCATGACTATCAAAACCGTAGTTTCATTTCTTTCCGTATCAGTGTATGTTCTTTTCTTCAGGTTGTCTTCCCTTTTCCCCTTAAGTATTTCCCTCCACTCTCGTTTTACAGAGGTACTGCCTCCGCGTTTTAGTTTTTCGCTTCTCATCTCACTCAAGGCGGTTGTCTCGTCTTTGCTAAAATTGTCTTAAAAAGACCCCAGACCACCGTGGTTATCATCATTCATTACTTGTTGGGATGACTCTCTCACTGAAGTTGGTTAGGGTCCAAAAAGATGGATGGCCCGGTCAAATTCGAGATGACTTTGTTGAATGAGATGTATACTTATCTGCATTGCTGCAAATACTGCAGAGTGGCTGATAGCATGGTAACAGTTTCTGCGGAGGAGTGATGGTCGTTGCCATGATCGCAGATAAGATACCAGGTAATGTTGCGCTTCAGTTTTTTTGGATTCTAGACGTGCGAGACGTGGTCGCGGCCGTGCTACTTGCAGCATCTTTTCTTATTCACGCCTGATCTTCTCGTTTTGCTCTCCAGCTTACTGTGGGAGCTGGTGCGTATTGCAACGTTTGCCAACTCGTCCATTCACTGTGTTTTTCCACCACCTCGGTAGCTAGTAAGGATTGTAGCCAATAGAATCCTTGATTCAGCAAAAGCCCACAGTCACGGTACATAAAATTACTTGACAACTAACACTGAATTTTGGCTGTAACCGCATGGCTGCGTGCTTGCTGTTAGTCCAAGAGGTACCGAAAGGTCTCTAGCAAGCAAGCACGAATGTGACCAAAGAACACAGTCAAAAGGAAAGAGGTGACCGAAGCATACAGTTCGAAAGGAAGGAGGTTGCCTTCATTCTTGACCGCTCTATGCAATAGCAGCCTCGGAAGACTCTTTTCCGAGGAGGGGTAACTAGGTGACGAGAAATCCTATATAATGGGCCGCTGGCACCCCAAAACACCAAGCATCGACTTTGGCCAACCTCTGCAGTTCACTGACCAATCTTTTAACCCTTTCGATATCCATCCGCAACGATGAGTTCCCCTCTCAAAAAGGCACAGTCACCAGCACCCGAGGCAAAGTCGCCAAAGGGAAAGGAGAAGTCGCCCACACCCGGTCCCGCGAAGTCGCCCACGCTTGCTCCCACGTCTCCAGTGGCCGATGAGTCTTCAGAGCCTATTGGCCTTTTGTCCGGTGCCCATTGGGGCCAGCAGGTTCGTTTCATCTACAACATATGCATCCTCTTTTCAGTTTCCACCCGGCGTTTGTCATGCAGGAGCTCCTGGCGGTCTCGCACCGCCCAGATCCTACGTGTTAGGCAGTGGCAGCACCTGCGTCCGACGGACGTATGCCTATTGTCCTATATAAGAATAGGTTTCTCGTACTTCGTCCGACGACTCTATTCTCCTCTTCTCTTAGCGAGTGAGTTAAATTGATCGTTAACGAATGAAACATCTATGATCACAGCGTTTCCACCTATCATTTTGAGAATGGCGGATACTAACAAAAAGTCTCGTACACGTATAGGAGCTGGATGAGGACAATGACTCGACCCTGGGAAGTGACACCGAAAGTTCGACCGCCTCAATCGCTTCCAGCATCTTGCACTACCGTAATATCCTGGGACGAACCTACCACAGCGATTCTGTGACTGACACGGAGTATTGGTACGTCTGACTTGGAAAGCATTAGCAAGACGAGTGCTGTACCCGTTGATGTTGTGGAGCTGAACTAACTACTGGTCCATGTGCACCACTCAGGGGCCCTAATGATGCCAAGGCAAATGAGATGTTGGATATCTTCCACGCGGCCATGGTTATGTTGTTCGATGGAAAGCTGTATACGTCCCCGCTCAATGAGAAGGAGATTGAGAACGCTATTGATATCGGTACCGGCACTGGTAAGCTGATCAACCTGGACCGCCATCTCTCCCCTTTACTCAACTTTACTGACCATCTTTACGTGCAGGAGTCTGGGCCATGTAAGACTGACCTGTCAGATTCCTGGGTCGATCTTCGATTGCTAACATCTCATTTTCATATAACAGTGACTTTGCGGATGATCATCCCAATTGCAACGTAATTGGCACCGACATTTCCCCTATTCAACCTAGCTGGGTACCTCCAAACGCCTGCTTCGAGATCAATGACGCAACTAAGGAGTGGACCTATCAAGAGAACTACTTCGACTTCATTCATCTTCGCTTTATGACCGGCATTATCAAGGATTGGGATGCCCTGTATAAGGAGGCGTATAGGTGTGCGAAGCCCGGTGCTTGGATTGAACAACTTGACACCGATGCTCAATGGTCATGCTCTGATGGAACGATGCCTAATGGTTCCGCCATGGCCCAGTGGGGTCCAATTTGGAAAGAGGTTGGGCAGAAGACCGGGATCGAGTTTAATGTGGCTTCTTCAGACACGATGGAAAAGGGAATGAAGAACGCTGGGTTCACCAACATTACGTCCGAGGATTACTATGTCAGACTTTCCTTGTTCGTGAGCCCTTAGGATGAGCTGAAGCTGACCCCGAGATCTAGGTTCCCCTCACGCCCTGGTCTGATGACGAGAAGATGAAGCAGCTGGGTTTCTACCAGTCTGTGGCGCTGACACATGACATTGAGGGCTTCCTTATCTATTTCATGCCCAACTACCTGGGGTGGACCCCGAAGGAAGTCGCGAACTACGCCACTATTGTTCGCCGAGAGTTCAGGGAAGGCAAGATCCATTCTAACGTCAGGTGGCGCATGGTGAGGGCGCAAAAGCCGCTGGATGCTTAAGGTGGATAATCGACGGGAGGTATGCCAAACGCCGGTGGGCGTTGTGAATGTGAATATTTCAGCGGAGAGTAGTATATATACCGTATCGTGCCCATGCTTTTGGTTGTCAATGTGGCCTGTCCCTTGCGTCAATTGCGATTTCGGGTATGACTTCTCATCATGATTTACCGTACCTACTCTATGCATTGTCATTTTGGAAATCGATCATTGAACATCATGGACTCCCTTGCAACTCTTCTCCTCCCCCGCTCCTCGCCCCCCGTCTAACGAACAAGGTTCACCGCTGTTACTTCAGCCTTACCCGTAAGACGTACCTACCTAGCGTATGCCCACCGAGTCCCCGGACAGGGTCTCTTGTCTCTCACATCTTGTTTTCTCTTCATCCCAATCCATATGTGGTAGCATCCAAATAACATAAGATACAAACCTAGAGGTATCATGCATGTTTGATACATGGAAACGCTGCGCTATGTGGAACGATGAGTTAATCCGATGGTGATCATTGCTAGCAAAGTACCTGTACCGTCTCTGACGGACATCAGACGATGGCCGTCTTTATAGACGGAGCTCGTAGCAACTGGGTAGAGGGGGATTGTTGTAGGCGCAGGTAGTTGACCGTTTCGACATGCTTTCGTTTACCTAGAGGTAGGTAGAGTAAACCGCCACTCGGGTTTCCTTAGATAAGGTAGTCAGAATGTATGCTACGTGCCATTGTTGTGAAGACGCCAGGGTATCATGAAGCTGCCAATATGGTAGATATGTTTTTGATATTACGCTCTTTGATTTCGCCGCTAAATGTGATGACTTGGAGGGATGTCGTGAGTGGAGACTAAATGCTCCGGACGTCGAAAAAAGACATACCCGAGCTGAGCCGAGGAAGACACACCGGTGGGGAGCTTTGCGCTAACAGACACTAGCATATCCTTTACGAGCATTGGTGTAAGAGTGTTAGTGCACATTTGGATGCAGGTCGAGGCCGGGTAAGGCTGAAGGCACATGCCCGGTCTGGGGTCAACCCTGTAAAACAAGTGCGACGGTCATCCGAGGTTTTAACTAGTATGTTGTTTTCAGATTATTCACAGAAAAAGAGATATGAAGCTTGTCCTAAGGTAGAGGTATCCAACCGCCCATGGTGGGAGATTAGGTAGGTAACCAGCCCCGGTCGGTGTTATTGCCCAGCCGTACATTAAGCATCCAATGGCTTCTGGCCATACACCATGCGGTAGATGAAGTACGGATGAAGGGTAGTGTCCTTCAACTCCTTCTGCAAATGTTTGATATAGATGTTGATCTCCTCCGTGGTCCATCCCATTACCTTACCAAACATAAACTGAAGAATACCATCAAGGTCCTGGTTCACAGCGGCATAGAAGTACAGACCAACTTCGTTCAACTTCTTGTCCTTGGACCATGGGGAGAGAGGGATCTGCAAGTATCCCGTAGTTAGAGTCTCTGGGATAAACAGACGCTGTGGGAAGCGGAGAACTTACCTTGTAATCCTTCACTACTATGTTCACGAAACCGGCCTCCTTCATTCCGTTCTCCATCCTGTCGTTGCTGAGCAGTGGCTGCCCAATCTTCCTGCAAGCCTCCTCCCACATGGAGCCCCATTGGCCCAGGGCATGAACCTCAGTCTTCACGGAACCATCGTCTGAGCAAACAGTACCGCTGGAACCATCCATATGCTCGATGTAACCGCCTGGCTTGCAGCACCGGTAAGCCTCCTTATAAAAAGCAGACCAGTCTTTGACGGTGCCGGTAAGCCACCGGAGGTGGATGAAGTCGAAGAAATTAGAGTTATAGGTCCATTCCTTATTGTAGTCGTCGATTTCAAAACGGACATTGGGGGGTACCCAACTGGGCTGGATGGGCGAGATATCAGTACCGATGACGTTGCAGTTAGGGAATTTATCGGCAAAATCGATTGCCCACAGCCCTAAATGTCGAGTTAGTATTTAAGGAACAACCACCAAGATAGTGTAGAAAGTCGGCGTGCCTGTGCCTGTGCCAAGATCAATTGCATTCTCAGGATTTTTGGGAAGAGGGGCATCATAAAGCCTGCCATCCAGACAAATGGTCATCACATGATGGCTAGAGGTAGGCAATATTTGGTTAGCTACAAGAAGTCGAAGTCTCGCGAACATGGGGATGTCACGACAGGGTGCTGACGCTCCCGTGAAAAAGGAGAGCTACTGCAGCTTGTACGTCCCAAATCCAGACGGTCGAAGGGAAGTCTTCGACCCTGGATGCTATGAGATTCGACGACAGGTCGACGACAATGGTAACGCAACCTAACAGCTGTTCAGCAGCCTCATAGGGCCTTGGAGGCGGAGAGACAGATGGAGTGGCTCGGATAAAGGTATGCATGATAGGCCCTTGAGAGATCAAACCGATGGTGGGAAGCATGTTTCACTTACAAAATATCCAGCATTTCATTCTGCTTAGCGTCGTTGGGGCCCCTGCATGAAAGTTTAAAATGCTTGTTAGCGTTGGGTGTTTCCTCCCATATGCGTAGAGCTTCTCTTCATCCATACTCGTCTGGACTCTGGGCTAGAAACGACACCTCACAGACCCAATGCGGAGGTCAGACTGGGCGCTTCGAGCCCTGACGAGTAATCCCAAACAGACTTACCAATACTCTCCATCCGTTACGCTATCGCTATGGTAAGTTCGGCCGTTCATGGTACGGTATTTGAGGATACTCCAACTAATCGAAGCAGTCGAGCTCTCGATATCACTTCCAATGGTTGAATCCCCATCATTTTCCTCCTCCTCCGGAAGTCCCTATAGTACGTAAGTAAGGTAGAAGTATGTCAGTGATCAATTCCAATTATGATTGGGCTTGTGACCGGGCGACGGGGAACGTGAGAGGGCCGTACCTGTTCCGCCCAGTGAGATCCAGGAAGAGGGCCAGTCGTTTCAGCAGCGGGAGATGCAGGACCGGGCGTGGGTGATTGGGGTGCTGGCGACTGAGCCTTTTTCGCCGGAGAACTCATGGTCGAATCTTGGATATCTTATCTTCTACCTGAAATTCAAATTCGGGTGAAGAAGATAGAACAGCCAAGAAGTAGTTCGGGTACCAGAACCGTCCGATTTATAGAATGCTGCCAGTGCCAAAATGACAGGTACCCGGTTCGGTTCATTACAGTGTTCAAATGTGACACGGTGCTGTCAAATGTGACAGCGGATATCAACTGCCCTTCACCGCTCAAAAATTGATGTTAGGCTATGTGATATAACTACAGTGTCTGGCCAAAAAGGCACTGGGGAATATGTGGGAGCTGCTGGCTGACGCGGTGGCTGGGCCGGATAAATCGACTGCGTACCATTGTGAATCGACTGTGTGGATTGGATATAGCCAATGATAGAGTCATGTTCGCGCCTGCCAAAGTTCGCCGTAATGAACATCATACAATTATCCTCACCAAAAAGTCCTGGAAAATATAAAGACGAAGCGCTCTACTTTGGTGCCTTGATTTGGCTTTGTATATGGGTTCTTGCTTCCGGTGCTCTTTTACCGCCCTCGCCTCCTGCTCTATTTGCCTCGCTGGCCATACTTTTACAACCCTGCACGTACTCGTATTCTACAGTAGGAGGACCGAGGAAGGAGTCGAAATCTGGAATCGGGATCGGATGGCGGATGGCAGACGTCGTTCTACGAAGTTGTCAGCTTCCCTAAGATAGGGGTGGCTGACTAGCTTAAGAACTACCAGAGTGGTTGCATCGTGGTAGAGGCCGGGTAAGGCTGAAGGCATCCGCACGATCTGGGATCTACCCTGTTAAACCATTGCGAGCGTCACCCGAACATTCAACCACCACGCATATTGTCATGGCGGTGCCAGACATGTGTCAGATCACATGCACGTTCATTCTTCCATCCCATCTGTTATTGCATATAAGGATGTCATCCCTCTCATCCGATGTAAACTAGCTTCCTCTTTCTTCATCTTTAGCTATTTATCAAGAACGTCAAATTATTTGTGTGCCAGGGCCGCTAGATCTACGTGCGTGACACATGTCAGACTATTTAAAGAAACAGGTATGAAGTTTGTCCGAATCCAACCGCCTACTGTGGTAGAACAACCAGCTCCGGCCGGTGATCTCGTCCAGCCGCACCTCAATCCTCAGCATCCAACGGCTTTTGCGCGTAAACCACGCGGAAGTCGATGAGCCCGTGAAGGCTCATGTTCTTCAACTCGGCTCTCAAGTGGGCCAAGTAAACGGCAATCTGCTCTTGCGGCCAGCCCATGACGGTGCCAAACATATACTGGCAGAGGCCCTCAAGATCTTGCGTGTAGACGAGGTAAAAGAATTGGCCGAGCTCCTTCCTCTTCTCATCCTTCGGCCATTGCGAAACCGGGATCTGATATGTAACAGATGTTTCTGGTTAGCTTCTTTCGTCGTTCTTAGAGACAAGCCCTTCAAACAGCTTATGGGATGAGAACAACCGGATGTACAACTTACCGGGTAAT
Organism: Neurospora cerealis; assembly: GCA_009806085.1. Taxonomy (NCBI): domain Eukaryota; kingdom Fungi; phylum Ascomycota; class Sordariomycetes; order Sordariales; family Sordariaceae; genus Neurospora; species Neurospora cerealis. The sequence continues at coordinate 166,332 of RAOY01000001.1, forward strand.
CCTTCTTCGTAACATTTACGAAACCGGCCTCTTTCATGCCCTGTTCCTGCAAATTCCTTTCGAGTAGATCAACTGGGTTTCCGGATTTTCTTCCAGCCTCCTGCCAAATCTTGCCCCATTGAACCATAGCATTTTCCTCATTTATAGTATCGTCCTCCGAGTAGATCGTACCCGACGCATCGATGTGTTCGATCCAACCACCAGGCTTCAGGCAGCGGTAAGCCTCCTTATATGCAGCAGTCCAATCCTTAGTAGTGCCAGTGAGCCAGCGCATATGGATATAATCGAAATGGTTAGATTTATAGGCCCACTCTTTAGTATAATCGTCGATGTCGAAGCGTAGATTAGGGGGTACCCAAGTAGGCTGAATCGGCGAAATATCGGTACCGATCACGGTGCAGTCGGGAAACTTGTCGGCAAAGTCAATAGCCCACAATCCTATACATTGAGTCAGTACCTCTACCTGGTTACTCATCCTTGGGGATCCTTGAATACATGGCTTACCCGTTCCAGTGCCAATATCAACAACATGCTTAGGGTCATCTGAAATTGGAGCCGTATACAGCTGACCATCAAAGACAAGAGTCATCGTATGATGGCTAAGCGTGGGTCAGTAAGCTACCACAGAGTTTGATTGTTGACGTCTACTCACTAGATGTCCAGCATCTCATTCTGCTTCTCATCATTGGGGCCCCTGTATCATGAAATGGTCGTTAGCTTCAGAAGCGCTACAACACAGTTCCCCAGGTCCCAAAAGAGACTTGCCAATACTCTCCGTTCGTAACAGTATCGCTGTGATAAGTGCGGCCGTTGAGAGTACGATAGTGGAGGATACTCGAAGCAATCGAGGCAGTCGAGCTCTCAGTATCGCTTCCTAGAGTTGAGTCCCAGTCACTCTCTGTGTTCGCTGTCGGGAGACCCTATGAGGCGTGTGTGAGACTTGTGCCAGTAACAAGCCCGGCAATCTTAACCGTTACGCAAAGGGCGGCAATGGGCATAGAGAAAGAAAGCATACCTGCTCCAGCCAGTGAGCGCCAGATAGAAGCCCAGGGATTTCTGGTGCCGGCGTGGACTCCCTCGCAGCCGCTGGAGTTGCGGGAGCAGGTGTGGGGGATTTGGGTGCCGCCGATGATGCTCTCGCAGTAGCCGGGGACGCAGGACCAGGCGTGGGAGACTTCGCTTTTCCCTTTGGCGAAGCTGCCTCGGATGCCGGCGACTGAGCCTTTTCCGCCGGAGAACTCATGGTCGAATCTGCGAACTCTTTTCACTGGAGCTAGGTATGGGTGAGGATGATGGAACGTCCAAGATGCAGAGCCGTCCGATTTATGGAATGCTATCAGTGCCAAATCAACCCTGGTTTGTTTGTTAGCGTGATTTTTACGACCTCTTCCGACAAGGGAGAAAACACTGGATGCCGGAGCTCTCACTGGTCCAAACCACCGCAGAATCAGGGTGAGGAACAACACTCGGTTCCACCCATGCTCCAAAACTTCGAACTCGGTAATCCGCCATGGTAATCTTCATCCACCCCTCTAAGTCTGAACCGCGATAACATCACCAAAACAACAGCTGAAATCGTGTATTCTGTTCGATTTAACTTGAATTCGAATGGGCTCTGCCCCACTCTGATTTCATAAGATGCCCCTTCAAATTTCAGTGTCGTGTTGGTGGTCAAAATGATGCTGAGACTTACACTAATGACTGACTTGCCGACTATGCGAGGTAGGCCCGCTGTACTTTTGGTGCAAAAAAGGCGAGTTACCATGGCGGATTACCGAGTTTGTGTGACAGCGAATGCAACTACCCCTCATGGAGCGGTCAACCGCTCCAGTAGTCTCTAGGCCAGACCGTTACTCCTAATTTGTCACCCTGAGACGATGGGGAGCAATGATGGGGAAAATGCTTGATTGGCGGCTTTAAGAAGTGAAGAGAAATGGGTTACCAACCTGCCAACCCAGGTCTAAATTCTACTAAGATGGAAAATCAAGGTGGGGAGCTCTTTCCACACGTTACAGGCTCCCATTTTCCCCCTCCGGTGGATGGGCTCCAGCCACGGCCTTGTTCTTGGATTTGGGTCGGGTCCGAAATTTGAAACTTCTCAAAGTCCAAACTAACTTTCAAAGTCCTACCTTCCTAAATGGGTTACCAGAACGTCTTCCGGCTTCCTGCCAGAGCTTGCCCCATATAGCAGGAACCTGAAGTATCGATATGCTCAATCCAGCCACCCGGCTTACAGCATCGGTAGGCCTCCTTATAGACCTCAGTCCAATCCTTCGCAGTACCGCCAAGCCAACGAAGATGGATGTACTCAAACTGGTTGTCCTCCTTGAAGGTCCATTCTTTGTAGAAATCATTGATCTCGAATGTGACAATGGGGGGGTACCCAGCTAGGTTGGATGGGCGAAATATTGGTACCGATTACGTTGTACTTGGGGAATTTATCGGCGAAGTCGATCGCCCACACGCCTGTTCCCGTGCCAATGTCAATGACATTCTTGGGGTCATTCGTGATAGGAGCCGTGTATAGCTCACCATTAAAGAGAATGGTCGCGCAATGGTGACTGTTGAGAAGACGAGGCCTTACTTTTCATTTCCTTTGGGACCTGCGGGCGCATGGAACCGACGCTAAGCGGCGATCGCACTGACAGTAAGATATAAAGTAGCTGTCCATACTACCAAAGAAATGCTTTCGTTGAAGTCCAAGGTTCAGCTACCGAAAGAGGAGCTTGTACGGCCGCGACTGAGAATTGTGCTAGTATACCCATGCCGCGGATATTGCGCTTTGACAAACGTTAACGGGACTAGCCGCAGTGTCAGGACGGTCAACTTTTCTCGTAGCGCCGGCTCCCCACTCACCGTAATGCCTCCGTCCGAACGATATGGATACGGGAGGTTGTTGTTCAGTTTTTTGACCCTACCACGTGATTAAAAGACCCGGTTCATATCCTTCCGACTCCGATAGATAAGCTACCATATCGCTTGACTAGTAGTTGGGTCGGTGACGACCAGCGAATCCCAGGTGCTGTATGTTATGTTCAGCAACTTTTTTGCGAAAGCATGGCGCGACATCGTCTGTCTTTTCCTCCTTTTCTTTTGCTTCAACATACATGTACTCGTCAGGTCTACAAAATCGACCGCTGAGGAGTGGCTTGGCGCTGACGAGTGCCGCTTTCCTAACTTCTTTTACATACCTCTAGTGTATTTTTCTCATCCGGGCCTCGGCACCGCTAATCAGGCAGCCATGTCAAATTCAATCAGATCTCTCTTCTCTTCGTTTTTGCATTCTTCGCATGCAAAGTGATGTGACATCAAACCAAATTAAGGTGCTATCCAATTTCCCGTCTACCACATCAGCAAGGGTCCGTGGTCCCACAACTGCTAACGTATCATGCCAAAATAGTGAATGGGATCCGGCATACACAGACAACGACGCGCTGTGTCCGGCCTGCCGATGTCGGGTCGACCAGCACGCGGTGTGTGATGGCGCCGTTATTACTCATGAACGTGTGGCCGCTGAGGAAGGGTCGTCACAAATGCCGTCGAATCACATTCGACAGACTACTCAAGGCAAATCCGACCTTGAAACGCCTTACTATTGTCGGACGGTTCCGGCTATTACCCCCGGGCCTGCCAAAGCACTGCGAGGATTATCTCCAGGCGCAGTATAATAAGGGGGATATGGATGACCCTCGGCGCTAATTAATGAGCAAATTCACGCTCATAACCGAGAAAGGTAGGTAACTACACCACCCGTGTGAGATCAACATTCGAAAAAGTTACGCATGTACCATGTGCAGACCCCGATTCCGACTTGTCGCCCATGGGTAAGTACCGGAACTCAACGTGTAAAGTTGAAGCGGAGAGACTACGGCATGTGGACGAAACCGTCGGAAATCCCGGTCCCTTTGGTTCAAACACCGGTTCCAATCTCAGGTAGTAACTAGCGGCCAAGTGGGTAACCACATGTATATCAAGCCATCAGGCATGCAATCCTTCTACACATTCCTCCATCCCACCACTTCCCACGAGAGTGATGGACGTTGGGTCTGGCAATGCTAGTCATCCACCTCGGCTCCATGTGGTGACTGAAGATACCCCACCGGGACCTTACGCAACCTTGAGCTACCGCTGGTCTTCTCATCCGCCATTCAAGCTTCTGAAGGACACTATTCTAGAGCTGACCAAGGAGATTCTCCCGGAACCTCCGAGACGCATTGGAAGCTACCAGGCGCCTTGGCATCCGATACATCTGGATCGATTCTGTCTGCATCTTTCAAGACGCAGATGAGGACGTGCGTCGCGAGTCTGCCAATATGAACGCAGTCTATGCGAACTCGTACTGCACCATTGCTGCGGCAGACGCAATGGAAGAAACACAGGGCTGCTTTTTTGATCGCGATCCGTCAGCGGCCCGTCCTGTCCGCTTTCATGTCAACTGGGAGCAACTTTCCGGACACTGCTACGCCGCAAGTCCTCACCAGTTTCCCAATAATGTTACCTCTGCCTCGTTGTACAAGCGGGAGTGGGCATATCAAGAGCGGATCCTATCTCCTCGCATCATACATTGTTGTTCGAAGCAGCTATGCTGGGAGTGCCACGAACTCCGAGCCTCCGAGAGTTTTCCATTAGGGCTGCCGCATGTCTTGGACCATGATGGTATCTTGTGTGACCAAACCAACGCTGGCTGGTACAGAAATGCATTGCCAGACAGACTCAAAGACAGTGAGCTACGGACAAATGATCCCGGGGCAGACAGAGAGCGGTCTGTTGAGGCCCTTGCCATCTGGGACCGCGCGCTAAAAGAATACTCGAGACTCGAATCTACATTTCCGGCCCGTGACAGACTCGTGGCAATATCTGGTGTGGCAGAGAACTTATCCAGGTACATTGGCTCTCAGTACATTGCCGGTCTCTGGCACGGCTATTTTGCCGAACAATTGCTTTGGAAAGGAGTCATACACCATGACAAGAGTATGTCCAATGATGAGCCCACGGAGCTCAGCGGTCCCAGCTGGTCTTGGGCCTCCATTTCCGGAGCCGTCCAGCCCTCCTCCTATCGTTGGAGTTATAACAAGAAGGATGAGTTTACTCTCCTCATCGACGTTATAGAAGCCAAGGCTGAACTTGTTGACGAAAGCTGCCCGTTTGGAGCAGTAAAGGGGGATCATTGTGTATCCGAGGTCCCCTTCTCAATATTGATACGATAGATGTCGGCGAAGACCCCGTCGACGGGGATCTGCTCACCGGAAATCTGATTTGGAATTCTTGGGGCGAAATTTACTTGGATTCGGGGTGCGGTGGTAACTATCAGCTAGACTTGATTGAGGAGCGGAATATCCCTTCAGGCAGAGGACTTTGGTTCTATATCCCTGTCATCTACAGTCAATGCAACGGGTCCGCCGTGGGCTTGATTCTGGAGCGGGTGGATGGTGGAGAAAACGTCTTCAAACGGGTTGGGAGGTTTGAGATACCAGAGGAGTTTTGTGCGTACGATAACGAAGACGCGCTACCAGATTTCCAGAAACTATTCACCAAAGAAAATGAAAGGGAGGATGACGGGCCGTTCCCGGAATGGGGTAGGAGGCGGACAATTACTATTGTGTAGTAGCCTTGGTTTATTGGCGTTGCTATCGGGATATCACAGCTTGACGACTGGCAGAACCATTGCATTTCAACCGAAGTACCAGAGGGATCAACCAACATGTCATGTCATTGTAGGGGCGTCTCAGGGGTGGAAACGGAAAGGGAATGGAACGGGAATGGTGTTTTATTCGAACTATCCTAGGAAAAGAAAAAGGGAAAAAAAAAAAGAAATTGCATTGATTCGCTGCTGTGCTTTGGTGACCTTCCTCATGGCTCACACATTATTGACTGGGTTAAGCAAGCGGTGAAGATCATGCCCCAAGCTTATTCCCACCAAAACTTCGCAAACATCCTCCATCATGTGAAACGCAGGTCTATCAAGGTATTCAGTTAGTATACTTCATATTGGACAATCTCTTTACCCCTTTGTACTTACAACTGGACGTAGAGGTTTCACCCTGCTCGGGGGCCTCGTCCTCAGCGTCGTGCTCGTTCTCCTCTTCAAAGTCTGCGTTGGGCTTGTCCTCCTCTTCAAAGTCTTTGATGAATAGGTATAAGTCATGGCACATGCAGAGAACTCGAGCCGCTTCGCACACATCCTCAGTAACCTCCCAAGCGAGCCTACCAAAATATCAGTTAGTATACCTCATATTGAACAATGTCAAGATTCCTGTGTACTTACGATTCGATGCTACCCGCCCGCTTCCCCCAGTAGATTCCGAGGGTCACTGCATAGGAGGATCTTCGCTCTACACAGAAAATACTTGATTAGCACGACAAGACTCGTATAATACGATTGATATCGGTACGTACATCATGACTTTATGGTCCTACGCATATCGCCAGCTAGCCCACTCCTTGACCCGGACTCTCTATTTTGCTGTTAGCGAACTCGTGTACGGACCTGAAAAGACAAAAGCAGGCGAGGGAAGGGATTTGTGGTGGAGGTTGGGTCAGGAGTATTGTCCATTAGCAACGGTGCTACGTCCAATCTATATGATTGAATGGGAGTTTGTTTATCAAATCTGTCCTCCGGGATGAGATGTTTGTCGGCTTAAGAAGGGATCCTTACATCCCGTTCCCATTCTCGGAACGACCTAGGGAGTTAGGACTTGACGTTGGGGATGGATTGGGGAGGGATGGGGAGAAGGGGAGGGAAAAAGTGGTTGTTATGACCAAAGGCGCTGGAAAAAGGAAAGCGAGGGAGTTGGAAAGACATAATCCCGGGGGCAAGACAACCACACTATGACCTGTTTGGAAAGGAGAGAGAGATGGAGATAGAGTATGAGACTTGCCTTGGCGAGGGGGGGTCGGTCACTGTTCATGGTTGCGACTCGAGCGAACACCGGATGAAACTGAATGTTGGGATCGATGACAAAATGTTTGCAGCGGACCGGATGACAAAATGTTGGATGAAAGGGTGGGGGGGGGGGGGGGGGGGGGGGGGGG
>RAOY01000001.1:773571-970963 GCA_009806085.1 Neurospora cerealis
CTTTCAACCCCCTTTCTGGCGTCCATAGCACACAAGCTTGTCGCAAACAAAGGCATTGGCAACCTCAAGCAAAGATATCCTAGGTTCGCGAACGGCATCTCGCCACATTTTTTGTCCCATCCATGCAAATAGAGTGGGAGTGTGAAGAGAAGAGCAGGGATTACCCACACCACAAATCGAGGGACAGCCGCGGATTGGTGAAGCCAGCCATGGCAGCCATTACGGCTCCCACTCACTGTTTGGGGCGGCGTGGGCAATTGTCTGGCATGGAACCCCCATCCCACGTACTGCGTACACAGGTACCTTATCCCAAGTGGTCGAGGTTACCGACGGGTCGCTTCGATGGGAATCGGACTGGACGGCGCGAGTTGAGACGAACTGGATTCTGGAGAGAGACATGGACGGGTTAGTAGACGATAGTAAACAGGTGGACTGGAGGAGAGAATTCACAGATGCGCATCAAGCCCACGCGACTGGGAGGAACCTACTGTAGGTATCAATTCGAGACCACATCTGTCAGTAATGGATCCCACGGGCCCAATTGATGGAATCCTACAAAACACCCGCGGTGGCAGAGCAAGGTAACAGAGTGCTGAGTGTGCGCTAGGCAAGTCCGCCTTCGGCGTGCAGAGGCAGAGTTGTGGGCAGCGAGGGCGCCTGCCGTCCTTCTTCAAGGGCACACTATCTTGGACAAGTTGCGATCCGTACCCTGCGCGGGCTGCGTCAGATGGGACTCGATGGGACTCGATGGGCCTTCGGGTCGCTCCTCCCCACTCTGGTATCGACATGCTGCATGTTGCACCCGGATGGATCGATCCCACTTCTTTGCCCACACGCCCATCGCTTTTATCGACCTTTCACCTCTCGTCTCTTATATAGACCGTGCCTCGTCCCGCCCTCCTTCTTCGGCCATGACTCTCCGGCCCACCTAAACACCGGCTTCAGTTCGCTCCTCAACCTCCCCGTTTTCTCACTAAAAGAGTCTTCGAGAAAAAAAAATCTACTCTTCAACCCACGACGGACCTCCTTTCCACACACGGCCCGTCCCTTAATACCAATACCTACTACCGAAGCGCCGTGTTCAAAGTCTCTCTCCTATTACGTCCAGTTTCCTACAGTATAATAAAACCCGGATTCACCGCCTATCGCCGTCATCCCGTCCCGACTCCCGACTCCGACCCCGACTCCGCGATCGTCATCGTCTCCTCATCCCTTCCGCCTCCGTAGCCTCCGGCAGGCACTCCACCAGCCTGCCGCAGCCATGTCGTATTCATGGTTCGGGGCCCCTACCCCTTTCAACGGCACCACGCCCAACGGCGGTGATTCCGGTGAGTCCTCTCGGGAGCTCGACGACATCCACCCAATGCCTTCGACACTCACTGACAAGTTCCATCATCACCAGCCTCCGAAAACCTCAACCAATGGTACCAATCAGGCGACCAGGCTTTTATTCTAATTGCGTCATGCATGGTCCTCATCATGATCCCGGGCATCGCCTTCCTCTACTCCGGCCTTGCCCGTAGAAAGTCGGCTCTATCACTCATATGGGTGTGCATGATGTCCTTCAGTGTCGTCATCTTTCAATGGTACTTCTGGGGTTACTCATTGGCGCTCAGCAGCACAGCGACCAACGGCTTCATCGGCAACCTTCGACACTTTGGTCTCATGAACACACTCGGTGCACCTTCTCCCGGCTCTCAACTCATCCCTGAGCTCCTCTATGCTTTCTACCAGGTAAGGCAACTTTCAATTCATCTCAAACAATTTAGCCAAGGGCCTGGTCTTGGCCATTTAGGGGTATGTTTATCTAACCCCGACATGACAGATGCAATTCCTCGGCGTCACCGCAGCCCTCGTTGTTGGAGCCACCGCCGAACGTGGTCGCGTTGTCCCGGCAATGGTCTTCATCTTTATCTGGGCAACACTGGTCTACTGCCCTCTCTGCTGCTGGGCTTGGAACGTCAACGGTTGGGCCTTCAAGTACGGAGTGATGGATTATGCTGGTGGTGGTCCCGTCGAGATTGGATCCGGTGTCTCGGCTCTGGCTTATTCTTGGGTTCTCGGCCGACGTAACGAGAAGATGATGCTCAACTTCCGTCCTCACAACATCTCCCTGATTACCATCGGTACCGTCTTCCTCTGGTTCGGCTGGCTCGGCTTCAACGGCGGATCTGCTTTCGGCGCCAACCTTCGTGCCGCCATGGCGTGCTGGAACTCGTGTCTCACGGCCATGTCTGCGGCCATGACCTGGACTCTTCTCGATTACCGCCTGGCCAAGAAGTGGTCGCTCGTCGGCTGGTGTTCCGGTACCATCTCGGGTCTCGTCGCCGCTACTCCCGCTTCCGGTTATATCCCTCCCTGGGCCAGCATCATTCTCGGAATCGTTACTGGAGTCGTTTGTAACTTCGGCACTAAGATCAAGTTCATGATCGGCATCGACGACGCTCTCGATATATTCGCTGAACACGCTCTTGGAGGCGTTGTGGGTCTGATCTTCAACGGTTTCTTTGCTGCCGATTACATCATTGGCTTGGATGGTGTCAACCAGGAAATCCCCGGCGGCTTTATCAACCACAACTATAAGCAGTTGTACATTCAGATCGCCTATGTTTGCGCCACTATGGGATATTCTTTCGTCATGTCTGCTCTCCTCGCCAAGGGCGTCGACATGATCCCAGGTCTACACCTCCGCGCTTCCGAAGAAGCCGAGCTCCTCGGAATGGATGATGACCAGCACGGCGAGTTTGCTTACGACTACGTGGAGGTACGTTCGATTCGGACCTTTCTTTTATTGACCTTCATAAGCTAACAATATATTCAACAGGTTCGCCGCGATTACCTGGCATGGACACCAGCAGAGAAAGAGCAGAGGCAAGACGGCGACATCATCGTACCTCAGCACGGCATCGAAGGGCATCAGGACCTGTTGAGCAGCTCTCGCCACGGAGCCAACATGTCCGAACTCCCACACCATGAAGAGGAGGACCCGCGAGAGAAGACGGGCTCGACCTCGGAATAATTTTACAAAAGATGTCGACGTCGAATTTTGCGACCACGCAACGAAATTACTTCTACGAGCGACTTTTTGGTTTCTGTTTTGTTTTTTGGAATGCATAGAACTCTGGATTTATGGGGCCTTGGATGAGCGAATGTGGAAAACTGAGGAAATCAAGCGCGGGAGGGGAAGGGTTTCCTGCCTGCGCGCGCGCGCCCGGGTAGATTTGGGTTTTCAACGATACCTCCTTTTTGGGCTTTTTCACCCTTTTGTTTTTTCAACGGATGTTACCGTCACGCACTGTTCGATGGACACCGAGTTTATCCCCCGGATGATAATACCTGGGCTGGCATATTTTTTTGTATAATACCCCATCTAGCTGGCGATGTGAAAGCAGGCATGTTTCGGTTATATTCAGCGTTCAAAGTTCTTGGTCTTCCAACCTTGGCTCTCGGTCTTCGGATCTGCATCGTTGTGCTTGTTCCCATTCCCCGTTGCTCCGTCTAAATTGGGTGGTAGCTCTGTACCACCGTTGTGTTGCTTGTTTCAGGCATTCAACTACGGTGAATAAACCGGGAGCCTGGTTCGAAGAGGTCGTACAAATATTTTGGAAAGCCTTTTCGCAAGCTAACTTCAAACACAACATGTTTGTCATCAGGTATTTCTTTCTTCATTATTTCTTACTGACCTAACTCGTTGATTCCGCAATCTCCGAGCTACCGGCAACGGACTTTGAGCCCAAGACCTTTTTTTCTGGGACCTACTGTTTTGCGGCCCAACGAGTCATGCGCTGATCCAAATCAGAGAACTAAAACAAAAAACACGGTCAACGGTCCGAGCCTGGTTAGATCGGAAACTTCCAGGTTCTCTGTCCTCTCCCAACTCCCGGGTCTGGGGATTCAAACTTGTCCAGTATGTGGGGAGTGTTGTACTGGGCCCCTCCTAGAGTGTTCACATTTTCGCGCACTTGAGCTTACCAGTCAGGCACTGGGAGAAAACTGAAGCAAATGATACTCTGTGGTTCAATGCTGTAACACGGAGGACACATTGAGCAGAAATGGGAATAGAAAGAGAGGTAGCCAAATGGATCATAGGTACCTTACGTATGCATGGTTCTTTGTGATACGTTGCTAAATAGTATATATAAATCAATACCTCAACCACTGTTTCACAGTGCAGCTTCAAATAGTTCCTTTGCGAGCTTATCCCCTCTGCGAACTGGATAAGGCTTTGGGTCAGACTTTTGTCTCCTCACTGTATGTATGAACCATCCAATTATTGACAAGACCGGATTGAGACTTGAACACCTACCACCCTCCTCTTTGACTTGAATTAACCTCCAACTTGCGTCTACCACACAATCCAAATAAAGCAAAACAAAACAAAAATGGTAAACGATTCCCCAATTACTGTACAACTTCACGCAACAGGTAGTCTTGTCTATCACAGACCAGAGAGAGGTTCCGGAACGAAGCGATGCTGTATCACGTTCATAAGCTTTATTTGGTGCTTGGTGTCATCGTCCGAATGCGAGTGCCAAGTGCGAGGAAAGTGTAAGTGTAAAAGTGTAGCACGAGACTCTCACTTCGTCCATGTCCACATCTATGAGGACTGATCACGACACGACATTGTATGGTCATCTCAGTCTCAGACTCAGCTCAGCTCAGGAAACCTTTTTTTTTTCCCTTCTCTCCAATATCATATGTTCCAATTTCGACACTGACATGGCATAGGTAGCATGCCATTCATTTTAGCACTGAAATGTCATGCCATTGTGTTGATGTGTGCCAAAGCTGGTGTCATCTAAGGCTTTCTCGTCAAGGCCGTCTGGGCTGCCGGCTGGGCATATCCCAATCTGATAAGATCCCAGATAGCCTCTTGGTCACATCCCAAGTTTCGCTTCCCAAATCCATCCACGTAAATACTTTAACTCGTTCGGTAAACTCGGCTGATGGGTGAATGGGTGAACCATCCTCCGCGATCGATCCTCCAATAGAAACAAAGGTCACGCTTAGTCACCTCGTTGACTTACACGCCCCCGGCCACGGCATCCCATGTCAGTTGTGACTTGGGGTTCCCAATTAGGAGAGCCAGTGCCGGATTCACAGGGAGCCAGGGTGTTCCAGGGTTAGCCGACGGGCAACGCCGCGCACAACGTGGTTTGACAAGTTTGGATAAGTTGGGACAAGTTGGACTTTTCGCGGGTTGTTATCCGTCTTGTTGTCCGTCTTGGTATTCTTGTAAGTCTTGGTGAGTTGTCTTGGCGGGTATTGGCAAGCTGGGCAAAGTTGGAGTCCCGGACACCCCCAAGTCTGTTTTGAGGTTACAGCGTGGGGGAGGGGGGTGTGTTTGGTTGCGGCTGTGATTACGGTGTGGGGGAGCCCGGCCGCCCGGCCTGCCGGGCCCATGCGAGTTGGAGCCGAGGGAAGGTTAATGGCCAATAGTAGGGCTTTTAAGACACACACCAACAGAACAATGATACAGTGTCAGTGTTCCTCCGGTCGGAGGTTTGTGCCGACCCCGCCGGTCATAGCATCGATGGGGATAAGGTGATGACCGCCGGTTCGGGGTGGGGCAGACGGACGGTACGGCCGGGACGGAATCCGGACGGCGCCGGTAAAGTGGATCCCTCCGGACCGGGACCAATGAACCCCGGAATATCCAATTGCAATGTTGTTTCATCGAAAAATTGTCCCCTTCACATTGATTTCATACCGCCTGTAATCAGTCTGGTAGTGAAAAGGTCAAGGCCCAGTGGCGTCAACATCTCATAAAACATAAAATGAAGGTTTAGGTGACGATAAAGGTGTCCGGGCTTGTTGGGCGGAACGCAAATTCAGTCACCTCATAGTCACTCTTACAGCTGTTGTAAAACCTATACAGGATACTGAAGAGCAAGTGGCATCAATTCTATTCTTCCGCATCATGATTGGAAACAGGTAATTCCGAAACTGGATGACCAAGTTGGTATTATCCTCAGTGTCAGGGCAGAGGTAGGATTATACGGACCTATATATGACCCCATGGGGTAACCAAGGCACTCGCCATTCCGAAAAGGGGGAAAGCAGATATGCAAATGATCAGAGGTATCTTCGAGAAATTACACGTTATCCCACAGCACAACCAGTAATATGTCGGTTGGTATTCATGCGAACCGACAGACCCTTAGTTCTGTGCATCCACAAACTCGTCATGCGAATCGTCCGTGTCGACTTTCTTGATAGCAGGCAAGTCCTTTGCCATGTCTTCGTGGAAATCGATCAGAGGTCCCTCTTTAGCGACGGTACCCGTAGCGACAAGCAGCGTTTGGATCTCCGTGGTGCTTTCATGGGAAGGATCCAACGGCGGATGCACCTTTGGCGCCGTGTCTACCGGCTCTTTCCCCGCAGCAGCTTCCTCGTGATCCAGCTTTTCGTGGTCTGTCGTTAGGACGGGAGGATGAGCCTCTTTACTGGGACTCGCTATAGGAGTTCGAGGGGGGATGGGGTTCTTTTCAACGAACCGCTGGCCTTTCAAAATGGGATAGATCGCCATGATCTGCTCGGCCTGCTTCTCTGGTGTATCTCCATCTCTGTTGTTTTGTTAGTTTTCGCCATAAGGAGTTTCATGATATCGTTCACTGACATTGTTGCGTTGATGATCCACTCGAGGTCCTCTTCGCCCTCTTCAGAGCCGCCAGGGCCTCCCCTAACCATTCGGAAAAGGCGCGGATGCCATTCCACGCCGTCATTAATCCGCTTGGCGGCCTCCTCGCGCTGTTGGTCTTCGATTTTGGTCTTCTCAATGGTGGCCAGTTCGTGGTTTCGTTCCTTGACCGCCTTGGCTGTCGCAGCCCAAATCTTCTGTGATTCCCGTTCTTCTTGCTCTTCGATCGGGCGTGCAATCGGAGAGCTAGATTTTGCGCGCAAAGCGTTGAAGAACATCTCTTTGTGCCCAGTCTGTTTCTTCTGTTAGCTCGCTGCCGGTATGGGCTTTGTATGTATAACCTACCTTTACATCTCGCAGGTACATCTCTTCGCTCCATAGACCCGACAGCTCGTAGAGGATCTCGCCGGTACTTTCCCTCCGAATGGTTCCACCAATGGCGTTGTAGGTACCGCTGACCCAGCCCTTCGTCTTGAACTCGACATCGGCCACAAGGTCGAGCTCGGGGCATCGCACATAACTATGGTCTCCCAATTCATATTTCATCTTGCCAAACAATATTCCTCTTGCGTACATGTTGGGCTGAGTGATAATACTAAAGCGCACGCAATGAGTAAGTGAATCGGAGCACTCCCAGGGTGGGTGTACTCACTATCGCTCTCCCCTGTGAGGATCCTTGCCTCGATTCAGAAGGCTCAAGATTGCGATACCCTCCATCATACTCGCGGCGGAGTTGCCCAAGAACTTGCTTCGGGGCTTGAGTGTGCCATCAACCCTGATGTTATGGCCCGGAACCATGTAGAAGTAACTCGACTTGGGAGGATGGTGTGATGTTTGCTCGGAGACGTAGTAGCCTCGCGTCTTGTCGGGGAAGTCCCAGTAGCAGGTAAAAATCTCACCAAGGACGGGGTTCAGTGGTTTCTTGACTCCTCTAGAAGAAATATCAGCAAACATGGTCACAAGCTACGGCGCAAGCTGCCGCTATGCCGGAATCGGGTCTCTTACGGAGGGCGGATATGCCAGCCACTTAGGTAGAACTTAACTACCGCCACGAATCTCTGTACCGGGTCGTCGATTTCGGTGATGGGTAGGAGCATCTCGGGATGGCACATGAAACTGTAGCAGTCGGTCAACAGGTATGTTCCGTCCGCTGCCCATGGGAGCCAAGATTGACCAAGCCCTACTTTGTTATCCGTTCCAACATGCTGCGAGGTTCGAGGATGAAGGTTGGCAAGACGACTCTACTAAGATCGGCGCCGGGTCTGAGCTGCGAAATGATATGCGACAGGACTGGTGACAAGGTCAGCAACAGTGGACGGGATGGTGGTCGCTTGTCAGGTTAAAGGGTCGACGGACCGTTTCCCTGGTCGGGCTCAACAACGAGTGTATCATCCTCGGCGACATCCTGGTTGGCATCACCAGAAGATCTACTGCCTAGACGGGAAGACAAGCGCATGTTAGCAACAGACAAGGACGATTTGCGCCCGGGGGCGATGCGTTCAGCGCAGCATCTCAGCGACTCACTGGTAGTAGATGTAGCCCTACGGCGACCAGTTACAAGGCCCATCATCTTGTTGAAGCTCTACGGGTTCGGTGCCGTGGCAGAGTGAGGCGACAAAGAAGAGGCGCGTTTTGCGGCGGCAGAGGTATCACGGGCGGGTAGACTAAGGTATGTATAAATCGTACAGGTCGACGCTGGGTCCGCAGGAGGAAGGGAGATGTAACTGAAGTGCAAGTGCAAATGCAAATGCGGGTGCTCTTGTCCAGGAACTTTTTAGGCAGGGTGGTATCGGGTATGTACAAAACTTTAGGGTTGGGAATTCCCACTCACTTCCCCTTCTTCCCACGAGTTGCGGCGGGACTGTTGGGACCTAGGGAAATGGAATGCCTGCGTGGATCGATGACGGCCCGGGGTAGACGGATGTTGGGATTTGGGAAGCTCCAGGCGACGATGGGGGGGAACCGGCAGATGGCGGGATTCGTAAGTTTCCCAAAGCGCGAAGCCGGCCTGAACGGGGCGGGGCAGCCTGACATGGAGGGCGGAGGGCGATGGGGGGGGGACCTGAATAAATGACGTGGGTGACCCAACCCAGCCCAGCTCCTCCCTTCTCCAGGGACTGGCCATTCAGCGATAAGTACTCGATATGCTTCACGACAACAACCATAGCGCGCCACCCGGGTCTTAGAAAAGGATCTTCGGGATGGTCCAGGAATTGTAAAATTCTCTAACGACATGTATGATTTTGTATTGAAACTGATCCATCAACGCCTAGGGACATTCTTCTTTAGTAAAACTACCTTGATGATGGTCCTTTCCTTAAATCAATCCCCGATAGAAATATTTTCCTTGAGGGATTCTTTTTGGGATTATTTTCAAAGTAGGCGATTTTACCCAAATAAGAGGGGTTTGGGGCCATCCTGGAGATGGTCTTGCTATTTCAAACTGATCCATGGATCAGTTCCATGCGAAAATCGTCTCGAAATGTATTTTACAGTTACAAGAACATCCCAAGGATCATTTTCAAACCCCGGTGGCGCGCTATGGAAGACTTGATAGCGGCTGATCTTTCATGATTATTTTGACCACAATGCTTCAGCCTGGCATCATTAACGACCTTGGGGGATCCAAGTCTGATAATACCATGAGCAACAATCGCCTTACCTTCCGCCGGTGTCGCTCTCCGGCAAAGATATGGTGTTATGGGCCACTAGCTTGTGTGCCTGTCAGTAACTAGTCGTACGTATGTCATATAGGTCACAACGCAATACCTACTACTGACCGATTCCATGTCTCTACTTCATCTTTAGTCACCGTCATGCATACGCACCCATATTTGACTGCAAATTTGAGTTCCAGTGACCAAAAAAATCCAATGGCCGCAATCGGCAATGGCTTCACGATATCCCTCGTGACTTTCCTAATCAGTAAATAATATTGTGGCTTAGACATTCTTGGCGATGCTTCTTTTGGCTGTCCGTCCCGTTCCTCATCGTCTTCCATCCATCACCTGGCAACTGACAGCAGCCAGTATCGTTCACCGTTGTTGGGGCTCTCGGAGAGCCGCTACCAGAGACCTTTGCTGTGGAGTCGCTTTTCCTCAACAACACAAGGGAAGGCCGCCCGGGTTTGGAGATCCGGTATATGTCATGCTCTGGTTGAGTCGCGTTACAGAATCAAGGTAGGTATTTCGGGCATCTGGAGGCATCAATGTGGCTCTGGCTCTTTTGATTGCGAAAACGAGAGGGCTTAGAGCAAAGAGTATCAACGACAGGAGATAACATCCATCCACTGGTCTTGAGTATCTGCACAAGTGGTCTGCACAGCTTCATGCACTCAAGATGATCCACAGAGATGATGCCGGCCTTCGGTTTTGTGATATGAATAGACTTCCAGGTTTATTCGACCCCGACTAGAAGACCGTATCGTGGTCGACACGTGCTACCTCTTAGCGGGTATGGTACCACGCAACGGATGCAACAGCACAAGAGGCCGTATAAGTTGACTACCACACTTTTGGTACGGCCCTTGTTTAGGAAACTCCATCGACGGACTGTCATTTGACTTGAAGGGGGATGACTTGTTCCGGGCCGGGACCGCAGCCATGGAGGACGTTGCACGGATCACGTTGCTGATTCTACGGCCGAGGAGGCCGGCGCTTGCAAAAGATTGCTCCAGCCTCCAAAAACCCTTCCAGATTCGAGAACAACTCCAAGTGGAAAGCGGGACTCGACGGAAACCTGCAACCTCGGCCGGTCTAGATAGGTGAAGGCCGGCTGCTTGGAAACACAACCTGGGTCTGCCCCTGGAGCAGCGAAACTGGCAGTGGCCCTCCAGGGCGCAACGTGCCAAGCTCAGAAACCTTTGAAGCGCAGAGTGGAGACACATTGCTCCTCACTGGAGAGGGAGTGTCAATCCGCGACCATTCGCGACCCTTCGCGAACCCTGAAACACGAAAATCGACTATCGAGAATGCTGCACCTCGAGGCCCATTGCCCGTTGAGGAAAGTGATGCGTGACGCCATCAGGGGAGATGGGACGGATCCGTGCCTTAAATACGAGTTTAGCTAAGGAGCAGGTCCTACTAGTACGGCACTATGATAACCAACACCGGTGCAGATGCGAGGTTCTTGCCCGGGCGATATCCATTTCAGGTTCAATTCCTCCATGACGGCCGATTGTCTGCCCGAAACACCTATTTGCGTGTTCGCTTGGTTCAATTCTGTTCGATCCCGTCTCCCGTCCCTTGCTTTGACTTGAGCTTTCTCTCAACTGTTCAATCCCCACAACAAACGGTTTCCGCGGCCATATCGGGCTGGCTGTCTTGTGACACGTTGCCCTACAGAGACATTGTTAACGGTCCCGTCGTCGGAACCTCTTTACAGTTAGAGCTATCGTTACATTACGAGCTTACTTCGTACTTGACAGTTGGAGGTCAGTCATCCCGGGCCGGGCCCGCCATCTCCCTCCATTATAATCCAGGCGCAGACCTGTCCACCGAACATCTGCAACCCTCAGCGCTCCAGCCAAGGCACTGCCGCAATCCAGGACTCCAGTTTGTCCTCGCTTGATCTACGAATGTAAGACGATCACAGCTCTCTCGTCGGTCCTCCTGTCTGCTGGCAAGCAGATTGCCCTGCTTGACTCCCGATTCCCCTGACTGATCTGCCCCGCCTCTCCTGCCTGCTGCGGGCAGCAGCGCCAGGTTGCAGGTAGGTTGCAGCACTTAGCCTGTCCGGCGCCCGGCTTGCACCTGCACCTGCTGTCATCCCAGCGACCGTACCGTTACGACAACCAACTCGGGGCCACCGCAGTGGCTGTCTGCGTACCTACCTACATAGCTGGAACTTTGAACACCACCTTTACGGCCACCAACAACAACACCCATCCACCCATCCACCATCCACCGTCCTGCCATCTTGCTTACCTTCTGCTTCAGTTCCATTCAGTTACCCGGGTCTCCTCCGAACATCACCACTGCCTACCTACCTTACCGCACCCTGTCTCGGCAGCCCGAACCGTCAGTTGTTCCTTCGCCATAATCACTTTGTCGAGGTCCAAGCCCGCCGGTTCCTTGGTCGCACTACGGCGTCGGGTGTGCATGACAACAAAGTTCCCATACTCGACCCTGAACGGGCTCGGTCTGCGCCTACTGTCGCTATAACGTCTATAGGAAGCTCGGGGCCCCATGACGCGCCTCGAATACACAGCTATACACGACAATCGATGCACGAAATGGAGAACGAACCGCCAATTATCTCGGTGCAGGAGGATGGCCGGGGTACCAAAAGGGGCCGCATAATGGGGAAGCTCTTCGGCCGGGTGAAGGAAGACCGCGACCGTGACCGTGACCGGAAGCCTTCTCAAGACAACACGGGAGCGTCTGGAGATCTGAATGATTTCTTCCACGGCTCATCAGATAAGTTGCAAGTTGCCCATCCAGGGCCTCCCACGCTTGCAAAGCTCGACACAAAGACTGCCGGCAGTACCCGATATCCCAACTCTCTAAATGTGCAGAGTCCCACCGACCCTCGACATGATATGGCTATCCGAGCACGCTCACACAGCCCACGAGTCCGCAAAAATAAAGGCCTGAACGTCAAGTTTACCGACGCGTACCCCGAAGTTATTGGACATGGCGGCGACGAGTGCGATGTTCCCACGGTCGAGATCGCAAAAAGGAAGAAAGCCCGGCCACCCATGCCCCCGAACACAACTGCGCCTGCTAGGCCCCTGGATGGGGGTGGAAGACCTACTGGGCCACCGGGTGCAGCACAAAAGAGCGATCCTTCCTTTACGCCAGGACCATTGCGACGTACACAAACTGGGTTCTCGAGTATACCCGGTACTGGGGAACAAGATCTAGCAGAAGGAAACAGTCCCCAGGCCAGGCCAAGAGGCAGCCCAGCAACCAATCCAGATGAGAAGCGCCGTTCGTTCATTGAGCTGCATCAAGCTGAGATGCGGGAAGCAGAGGGACAGGCCTTTGCCAATGCAGTTCGCTCGGCAAGCATATCCTCGCAAGCTACTCGATCGTCCGAGAGGCCACCTCTTTCGGCCACCAATTCAATGAGTCGAGGACAATATACCGAGTCTCCAAGAGATATTCACCCTCCTAAAATGTACCAGTCATCACAACCGGAATCCCTTGGTCAGCCCACAATTCCAACTTCACCCCAGTCCAGGCTCGGCCCCTCTCCCATACCCCCCCAGGCTCCTCGCTCTCCTCAGACATATACTGTTGACTCGCCTCGGGCGCTGAAAATGCCACGGAATGGGACTCTAGCGCCAGAGACACAACACTCTCCGCTGCATATGCAACCGCAGCTGAGCCCGCTACCGACACCCGGTCTGACACCTGGTCTAGAACAAAGTCCACCCACCAGCTTCGTCAACCAGTTTGGATCATTTAGATCGTCGGGACGGTCCTTGGAGGGGGAGAATTTCTCACCAATTGCAGCGCAGCAACCACCAACCCAAGCATGGAACCATGACCAGAGCGCATTAGACGATGCCCTGAGTACTTTTGCTACCCGGAGTACCCATCTCTTCGAGCTATTTCGTCTACACTCCGAGAGTGTGCGACCCTTGCTATCATCGACACCTGGACAGCTCGTAAGGGCAGCGTTGTGGTGGTTCCTCACCGGCCGAACGGCCCTGGAAAATGCTGTTCGCGAACGGCCGGCGGGTCTCGAAGCTGAGCAGAGAAATAGCTTGGCTAAACAACAAGCTCATGCAGACCTTGCCAAAGCGTATTGGTTATCAGAAAAGATGGCTCCGGAGATTTCTAACAGCACATCCACCGTGGTAGATGCGGAGGTAGAAGAGGTGCGAAAGGTTCTTGCGTCCAACCTGCGAAAATTGGCCGGATCAATGCAGAGGAACGGTTTCATGCCACCCGAGGAAGCCCTCCTACCTCAAGCGATAGACAGGTCGATATGGATAGAATATCCTTCCTTGACTCAGGACATCATCTCCCTTCTTTGGGGCTCCTCGAGTTCAGCGCTCGCTTCAACGCAGCAGCACCAGCCTGGGATTGGGATGCTAGACGCACTTCCATTGGGTGATTCCGACAACTTCTTCTCCTTTGGGCGTTTCCGCATCGAGGCATTCTTAATGGAACAAGGGAGAGAATCGCAGAGACTTCACTTTCCATGTTTCTTATCTATATTGAGGCCACAGAAACAAGCGGATATCATGTTCGTCATCGCAAGCCAAAATGATTCTGTTCAGCTTAGGATATCTGGTAATAAAAGCCTGGGTCCCGTGTGGGAGGACGTACGATGGCGCCCAGAAACACTCACCCTCGATGTAAGATTACCCCGAGGGTTTGCTCTGGTCCTCCAATGCTCGCAAAGTAGCTTCAAAACGCTGCGAAGCATGTACGAGTTCAGCGCAAAGGTCCATTCGAGCCTTTACGCGAAGCCAGACGAGAAGTGCCTATTCAGATCAACTCTCCGCGCCTTTCAGTATGTCGACAATGACCCACAGGCCAGACAGTTTCCTAGGGAAGCGACGCCTGGGTGCGAGCTTGCCCTGTTTGAGCGCCTTAAGAAAGAAGGCGCGGCAACCGGGCCCCGAACCTACCATCGCGGATATCGAATTGCAGTTGTCACAGGACCAAAGGTCAAGACACTGAGCGGCGTCAATCAAGTATACACTCCACAAACACTCATCCAGCTCGGCTCCTGTCGCAGTGACGCAAACGATCCTGCCCTTTCCCTGAAATTCGAGAACGGGCGTCTTAAGGGAAGCATGGTGTTGTCCTTCAAGGATGAGCAAGAAAGGTCGCAGATGCACAGTCTACTCATTGGGTCAGCACTACAAAAGGCTGAAGAGGTCTTTTGTGAGGTGCCGCTGAAGGTCGTCTGGTTCTCTGAAAGATACGGCGATTCGACACACAACGGTCTCAAGCAAATGGCTGGGTTGAGCTGGCAAAGAGTCAAGGTGATCAATGACGACAATGATGGTGACCGGCCACCATGTGTTCTTGCTGATAAGCTTCGTGTGGTATACGACTTCCAGGACGGCACATTTACCGACAGGATCAACGTCGCGCCCGGCGAACTGCGGCTAAGACTGGACGTACGTAACCCAAGTTGCATCATGGTGTTCCGCCAGCCCCAGGCAGACGCAACTCTGGCAGTTACGGATCCAAAGATTCCGCGTGAGCTATCCCAAGGGATGGCCGAATGCCTGGAAGTCCTGCAACAATCTCCCACCATCAGAACCTACATGTTCCCTACTGTCGAGGAACTCCATGCCTTTGAGTCAGCCATCACTGGCTTCAAAATTCTCTTTGATGGGATTGCTAGCGCATTTGCGATTTCTCGTCGCCGTATGGTGGTTCCAATCCACAAGAAATGGGAGGCAGGGTCAACCCGGATCCAGATCGTGCAGCTAGACGGGGTTACGCAGATGTTAACCTTCTTCGAGAACTTCGCCCATGGCCAGTGCATGGGATTTACTCTAAAAGGAACCGACGTCTTTGAGGCTTTCAACAGAAGCGGCAAGGCCGGGCTCAAGATTGCCGATGCCAAGTTTCCCTTGCCCAAAGTTTTGCCCCAGAATGTCACCGACGCACAGGCGGCTGCAGACACGGCATTCCTGTGTCTAGATCTACCTGAACTCCCGGGAGAACATGATGACATTACCATATTGTTTGATAGTGAAGCGGGTAAGTTCAGACGCTACCTTTCCCTATCCCCCTTCTTGGAAGCACTTCCTTTTACGTATTACAGCTTGCTAACGTGATACACAGAGCGTGACAAGCTTGCCTTGTGTCTCCCGGCACCTGTAAAGGGCTCTAGGTTACCAAAGAAGTAAAGGACGACGGGAGAGCTGGATGACGTTGCGAGACTGTGCGCGAAGAACTGGAGGATAAGCTTCGAAGCTGTTCTCGATCGGAATTTGAAGCATGAGATACCCTCTACCATATCTATTTACAGTAACAGTAGTCGTTAGCGTTAAGCATTAAGACGGATCCGTAGAACAAAGCACTCGGAGCATGGATTTGGATGATCGGGCGGGGACGATGATAATCGGGGCCAAAGTTCACTTTGTACTTTGGGGCCAGCATTTTCAAAGCCCAAAATAAGGACTTGGTTGACAAAGTCAGGATCAGAGCAGAGCACATAAACCCATTCACTTTGCAGACATGCCCGTGATGAGTGGGGAGGATTGGAAAACCCTTGAATAAACTGTTAATACACATACAAAAGACAAGAAATGAGGCTCATGTTGTATAGCCGAAACCATTAACATCACCCGACATTCCAGTAGTAATCGCGAACGCCCCTACTCCAGTACTAATTTTAAGACCTTGGCCCAGCTCTGCAAATTGGGACAGGCCGAGCCTGTTCTTGTAATCAATATCCCCATATCCTCATTCATGGCCATGTTTTCTTTCCACCTCTGTCCCCGCGCGGAATGTGAGACCTGCCTCTTGACGTTGACTGCCGGTCACTGAGCCAGTGCCGACATCTTTCTCCTCTTCTCTTCTCTCGGGCTCGTTAAAAGACTACAACACCCCCATGTATGTTTCGCATCGCCGTCCGTCTGCCACTGTCAACTCTGTCCAGCATGAGACACCGCAACTCCTAATACCGTCTTCTAGTCGGTTCCGGGCTGGGCGAGCGCGTCGGGCTGCGGCTCCGCGGCCTCATCTTGAGCCACTTCTTGGTGCTCAGCTCGAGCTCCCTCTCCAGCTCCGGGCTGGGGTTCTTGCGATGTATGAAATTACAAAACCCTCCACGGACACAACCCTCGCCGGAGTTCAAACGGCAACAAGCCTCGCGGAAATCCGTCACGGGGCTGAGTTCGCAATAAATCGGCCTAGCAGCGTACCAGCGAGAGTTCAAATCGTCGCACGCTTTTTGGGCCGAGTCCTCGTACTTGAACCGCGCGTACACGTTGCCGATCAGGTGGTCGTTATTGTTGTCGCACACCACCAGCTCCTCCAGCTCGCCGTACTTGCACATCTCGCACCAGATGTCCTCGTAGAAGGCGTCGAAGTGGTTCTGCAGCTGCGACGCGTTCATCCGGTTTTTGGGGTCGAAGGCCGGGTTGTGGTACAGGTTCGGCATCAGGATCGTTTGTGAGTAACTGGGTTTGACGTGTTTGCGGGAGCACCGGTCGCCGTGGCGGCAGGCGCCGATCTTGTAGTAGAAGGAGCAGTTGACTTTGTCTTGCTCGGTGCCGAAGATGGAGGCGAGGAAGTTGGCCATTTTGTCGGTTTGCCTATCTCGCTGCGATGGCGGGGCTGCGTGTGGTAGATGTGATGGGTGATGTGCTGGGTAGGCTAGGAGGACTCGGAATGCGATAGTCCGTCTTCAGAAGGAATGCGGGGAGATGGCGAAAGTCGAGTCGGTTGTTCAGCCTGCTCGGTTTGATGAATGTCGGGGTGTTCTTTCGTCGTTCGTGGGCAAGACGTTTGGATTTGCGTTTGCGGAAAGTTTTCGGCGAATATCGTTGATGAAATCGCAGTTATTGAAAGTGCTGGATAGTCCCGGTCGCCTAGTTGCTACGATGTTGGTGAATTGGGAATTGTGAATTGGCGTCGTCGCATGAAATCAATCTGTCGTGGAAAACTGAACCCAGCCGCGTCGCCTCAGTCGCGTCTAGCTTTCGCCACATGGGTGTGGCTGACTATAATTCCAACCAATCAACATTGACTTTTCTATGAGGCTGACAAGTGAATGTGGCTTGTCGTCGAACATCAACGACAGCACATGGCATCGTCCAGAAGTTGCTGCGGGCGAAGTGGCCGTAAAAGTCCCCATACTGCATATTTCATCCTTGGATTTCACCACATACGCTCTATCTACAAGTATATCAGAAGTCTTTCGAACATATCGTTTGACATCGTCAGATTGCTGCGCAATCCCGTCATGCTGTAACGCCTAGAATCATCATACTTGTCTGTCATCCTACGTTTCTGCTCGAGCAGCTACAGGTTGCCATCGAGGAACTCATCGGCACCGGAATCTCATGGCAGATCCGGTGACCGGCAACCTCGAGACACGACATCGGTTGTTGAAATCGGCGATGCTTCCACGGGATAGCTGGCCGGTCGTCAGTCAAGTCACAGCGAACCGAAAGCCGGTGAACCCGGCGCTAACACATTGAGCCCGGCGCTAGATCCGTATCGGTCGGGTGCGGGTGGGGAGATTGGGGGTACGACACAAGATCCGGACACGAAACATTGTAACAACGACACGCCTAAGCATTCGGTCAAGAACATACATAGGTGTCAACTGTCAAGTCACAAAGGAAATGGATTGCTTCCGCTTGTCAACCAGACGAGTGGCTCAATGATAGTCAATCAGAAGGAGCTGCCATCTCCGGTTATCCTTGAGGCCTATCTGCTGATCCAGAGAGCGCAAATACTGTTGGGTTCTGAAGACTGAAGAGAGGTGGCTCGGTTGCAGGCAACCACTGGTAAGAGTTCGTCCAACCTCACACGTGGAGTAATTGCGTTTCTGTGCATCACGGCTGAATCTCCCTGCGTTCAACTTTGCTAAACGTGGCCTACCAGAAGTGAGGTTGTCATCCAATCACCTTCTTTGTGACGGGGTCCCGGTTTTGTAGTTGTTTGGACTTTGGCTATCGGACAACCAACACCGATCTTGACGATTCCAACAGTCAATGGCTGAATGGTCTTTCTGTGGCCAGACCCTTGGTTGCAGGCCAGTCTCAAAATTGTGATATCAAGTTGGATGATAGGCGCCGGGGTAAATCAAGCGGTTTGTTAATTGTCGCGTGAGGTTCGTTGCAGTGGTGGCCTCGTTGGGTGGGATGATGTAGAGAAGTTATCCTTGCACATGTTGGAAACCTAGAAAGGGGAACTCTTCATCAGTCTCTGGCACTTGAGACCCCTGCGCTGGGAGATTTGCGACAGGGATCCGCTTATTGGTGAACCCACCCGATTTGCCGATGCGGCGGCCTCCTGAGGGGTAAAGGCCGTGGATTTTCGCTCGCTGGAGTAAAGAATCAGGGTTCAACTGGTGATGAAGTTCGAGCGGGATCTGGTTGAAGAAGCAAGTTGAGACATTGAAGAGCCTTGGTTGTCTGCGGTTTCATGGTCGTGGACCTGGAGATAACTTTTATATGGATGTGATGACCGGATCAAGTCGGCGTCGAAATCGGGGCGTCTGGACTGACAGAGGTGCAGGTGTAGGTGCAGGCACAGGTACCTAAGATGACAAGATATGGATGATACTCTGTGGCCGGTAGGGAGTCTCGGAAACTGAACAAGACGCATCTTGACAGTGCTACAGCAGCACGCACTTTTGGAAATCGACAAAGCATACTTGCCCGTATTATATCTCTGTGGTCTTGTCTTTGCTCGCCTAACTGTCCTCCCTGACCTGTCAGCGCTTCACCGTTCCCTGTGATCGCTTTGGCAATCCTGTTGAGCAAGTCACGGCCTAGAGTACACTACATATGCACATTTCAGCTGGCAAGTGCAAGCGCGGCGATAAGTGGACTGGGATGTGCGGGGTACGTACCTTCAGTACCTGAAGCTCTTAGCACCGCCATTAAGCTCCCACATTTTTTGCGAGTAATGCCAAAACCTCAATGTGGTAACACTCTAGCTAGCGCAATCGCAGATAAAATACCTCGGAGATGTTGGGGGATCTAGACGAGAGAAGATGAGAATATATAATTTGGGCTAATTGCAACTTGGGCTACCTCTAGGCTCTAGCCAGGTGCACGACAATGAAGCCACGCAAGCGAGACAAGCTGGGAGTCTTGGAGCGCATCTCCAAATTTGAGCGTTGCACTTCTTCCCCCCAAGTTGCAACCCGTCGCCCAGCCCGCTTCCAATCACACCTCGTAGAAGCTCTCACTTCGGTACCATTCCCCGCCGTGCCTTGCTTGTGTGGACCACCATTCATTCGACGGGAGCGGAGCTCGACCTTCTGACGTAGCGTTTGATCGTTTCCCAGTTGGCTGGCTACCACATTTCCAGATTCGAAGCAGTGTGAAATGTGAAGCAAAGCGTGAAGCTCTCTTTAGGAGGTAAACAGAGCGCCCGATGCCCCTTCTTGCTGGCATCTCCAGTTCCAGAACGCCAAGACGCGGCCAATAGGAGTTGGGAGGCTGCAGTGCGTGGAGAGGCCGTGGAGAGCAACAGCAGCTTGCGCCAGCACGAGCAGCAAGCAAGAGGCTTGGACACCTCCACACTTGAGCTGCGTTCGTCCCTTTTCAGCCATTTCCCGGCTGGGGGTTGCGCGGCTTCCATCCTAAAAAGCATTTGCTGTCTCGTCACTCCGGTCCGCTAGTGTTTTTTTAATTTTTTTTTATTCATTTATTTCCCTCTCTTTCGTCTCCGGTCTCCCGTCTCCGTTCCGTCCTTTCCAAACATCCAGTTACTCACGGGAGCACAGGTCCAACTTCTGTGTACCTTGGCTGTAACACCCTTCCAAGGAGACCGGTTCGGTTTCCTTGTTTCCCCCCTCTCTCCTCTAACCAACACCTTTCTGCAATTTCTCCCGCTCTCTACACCCTATTCTATAGGTTTCTTCGATTATTGCTTCGGTTGCCCTGCTACTGCACCTGTAGCCACTTGATTTCTCCAGTGCCAATCGCCCTCGACCAGTGACGCCATCTGTCCTGGACAGCAGGGTTGCGCCTTTCTGACCGGACCTCCAGCTTTATCTCGACGACACCTCTTCGATAGCTCAAAGATCTTGACTACACAAACGGAATTTCGAGCATATACAACGACAGCGCCGCTACAAGTCAGGCTGCTGACGCGGCTTTCTCGTCAGACACAATGGCAACGCAGCAATCAGCACACGAGCTGAAGCAGCAGGGCGCAATTGAAGCTGCACAGGATCCCAACAGCAGTATCACGGCCGAACAAGCCGAGAAGAAGCTCGTTGCTGACAGCCAGCAGCTCGGCATCACTGCCTTCACCTTCGACCCCAATGCTAGCGCGGCGGAGAAGGCAGCACAAGCCAGAGAGGTACGTCCCTATCCCAAGCAACATCATTGCTGCTCCTACCTGACACCGTTGCAGGCAATTCCAGATGGCCTTCGGCGACCGAAAGGATTAGCTATTGTTTCCGACCTCGATGATGGAACCAAGGCCGATATCGACCTCCCTCCACCCTCAAAGGCCGGCGCCCTCGACCTCCCGACCACTGCCGATGGAAAGGTCATCGAGGATGACCGTACCCCTGAACAAGTTGAAGCCGATTTGATCAAAAAGGTCGGCTGGGCTCCAAGGTTCGGCTGGCCCAAAGACTCCGAAGAAGAACAGGATCTGCTGGACCACGCAACATGGGTAGAATCTAACCTTTCCGAGAACTATTTTGGCGGTACGTACGAGCTCTAAATGGTATTCTTTCGGTGTTCTAGCTCTCTAACGTGTAATCTCACAGAATGGTACCATAACGTGGCCGTCATTGTTTTCGCCTGTCTCTCATCTTGGCTAGTAGCAGTGTTGGGAGGCGGCCTTGCTTGGGTTTTCATAATCATGGCTTGCTGCTCGACTTATTACAGAACCTCAATTCGCCGGGTGCGCCGAAACTTCCGAGACGATATCACGCGGGAGCTAGGCCTCAAGAAACTGGAAACCGATAACGAATCCGTCGAATGGATTAACTCGTTCCTTGTCAAGTTCTGGCCCATCTACCAGCCCGTCCTCGCCCAGACCGTCATCAACTCTGTCGACCAGGTTCTCAGCATGTCTACCCCCGCTTTCCTCGACAGCTTGAAGTTGAAGACCTTCACTTTGGGCTCCAAGCCGCCTCGTATGGAGCACGTCAAGACCTATCCTAAGGCCGAAGATGAGGTTGTCATCATGGATTGGATGTTCAGCTTCACCCCCAATGATACCGCCGACATGACTGCACGCCAACTTCAGAACAAGGTTAACCCCAAGGTTGTCCTGGAGATCCGAGTTGGAAAAGCCATGATTAGCAAGGGTCTCGATGTTATCGTTGAGGACATGTCCTTTTCTGGTCTGATGCGCCTCAAAGTCAAGTTCCAGATGGCGTTCCCTCACATCGAGAAGGTGGAGATGTGCTTCCTGGAGAGACCCAAGATCGATTACGTTTGCAAGCCTCTCGGAGGTGAGACCTTCGGTTTTGACATCAACTTCATCCCCGGCCTCGAGAGCTTCATCCAGGAGATGATTCACGCTACGTTGGCACCAATGATGTATGCGCCCAATGTCTTCCCTATCGAGGTTGCGAAGATGCTCGCTGGTACACCCGTCGACAGAGCCATTGGTGTGGTTGCCATCACTTTGCATGGTGCGCAAGGCCTCAAGAACCCCGACAAGTTTTCTGGAACCCCCGACCCCTATGCCGTCCTTTCCCTCAGCAAGAGGCAGCCTCTTGCGCAAACCAAGGTCATCAAGGAGAACGACAATCCTCGCTGGAACGAAACGCATTATATCATCATCTCCTCTTTCAACGACTCCCTCGATATCGATGTTTTCGACTTCAACGAGATCAGAAAAGACAAGAAGCTTGGTGCCGCCTCCTTCCCTCTTGAGAATTTGGAAGAGATCAACGAATTTGAGAACGAGAGACTCGAGCTTAAGTACGATGGCAAGGCTCGTGGCGCTGTGTCCTGTGATATCCGTTTCTTCCCCGTGCTTGAGGAGACCAAGCTTCCCGATGGCACTGTGGAACCTCCCCCGGAGTCAAACACTGGTATTCTGAGCTTCACTGTTGAACAAGCCAAGGAACTCGACGCATCAAAGAGCATGGTTGGCCAGCTCAACCCCTACGCATTGCTTCTACTCAACGGCAAGGAGGTGCACAAGACGAAGACGATGAAGCGCACAAACCAACCTGTCTGGCCTAACGGCTCCAAGGAAATTTTGATTACGGACCGCAAGAACGCTAAGCTTGGTGTTGCCCTGAAGGATGATCGCGATATTGCGGGAGATCAACTTCTGGGCACATACCAGATTAAGCTAGATGATATGATTGAGCTCATGGCCAATGGCCAGGACTGGTACAACCTCGCTGGTGCCAAGACTGGTCGGGTGAAGATGATGGCCCAGTGGAAGCCGGTTGCCATTTCTGGTGCTGCTGCAAGCACTGGAGGCTACACCACGCCGGCTGGTGTCTTGCGCTTGCACTTCATCAATGCCAGGTCCCTACGCAACGTGGAAGCGCTCGGCAAGTCTGATCCATATGTCCGAGTTCTGCTGTCTGGTATCGAACGTGGTCGCACTGTCACTCACAAGAACAACCTCAACCCCGACTTTGACGAAGTTCTCTACATTCCGGTTCATTCTCCGAAGGAGCGGCTCCAGCTCGACGTTATGGACGCCGAGAACATGGGCAGAGACAGGAGTCTAGGCCTTACCGAGATCTTCGCCGGTGATTACATGCACAAGGACCCCGAGACTGGTGAATGGCTGGTTCATGAGAACAAGGATCTTCACCAGGATGGTCTGCGCATGCACGGAAAGGGCGTCGCCAAGGGTGTTCTCTCGTACACGGTTGCTTTCTACCCTTGCCTCAACATTGCTGATCCAGAGGATGATGAAAAGGACGAACAGAGCGACCAGTCCTCTGAGCCTAAGCAGTCCTTGGATGTTCCGAGATCCTCCGATGCTGGTAAGTTCTCCTCCACTCTGGAGAGAACCGACAGCATCAAGCCAGAGAACGGCGGAAATTCGAGACCTATTACACCCAAGACGCCGGTCACTCCCACTTCTGTCGCGGCTTCGAGGAAATCCAGGGACGAGAAGGAGCCGCCCAAGCTTCGCCTCAACCCACAGGAACTGCTGCAGTATGAATCCGGTCTGATTATCTTCAAGCTCATGGAGGCAGAGCTCCCGAAGAGCCAATGCCGTGTTGAGGTTTGCGTTGATGATTATGCTTTCCCGTCTTATGTCTCCTCGACCTCAAGGATGAAGACGCACACTTTTGATGAGATTGGCGATTGCTTCATTCGTGAGCTAGAATTCTCGAAGCTGACAATCAAGATCAACGAGCGGTCCGAAAAGCAGGAGGATAATGGCAAGGAGAACACGCTTGCTCGCCTGTCAGGAAACACCCTTGATACACTCAAGCAATGCCTTGTAAGTCTCACCGCAAGCGGGCAAATTCAGATTTCTTAGACCATGGCTAACAGTCACAATACAGAACAACCCAACCACCCTGAAACTCAAGAATGAGGATGGTAAGGTCTACTCGATCAAGGTTAGCCTTAAGTACGTTCCAGTCCGGATGCAGCTCGACCCCAGTGAGAGCATCAACAACATGGGCCATCTTCGCGTCGATGTCTTGGATGCCCAGAACCTTCCGTCTGCCGACTCTAACGGCAAGAGCGACCCTTACGTCAAGTTCGAGTTCAACGGCCAGGAGGTGTTCAAGTCCAAGACCGTGAAGAAGACGTTGAATCCCACCTGGAACGAGTTCTTCGAAGTGCCGGTTCCAAGCCGCACCGCAGCCACCTTCAAGGCTACTGTGTGGGATTGGGACTTTGCCGATAAGCCCGACTTCCTCGGTGCTGCGGACATCAACCTCGGTCAGCTCGAGCCCTTTAGAGCACAAGAAGTACGGCTTACTCTCGATGGCAAGTCGGGCGTGCTCCGCCTTCGCCTCCTTTTCCGCCCCGACTATGTCACCAGAACCAGACAAGGAACGTCAACACTGGTTGGCACATTTGCTGTCCCCGGCAAGATCGTTACAGGTGTCGCAGGCGTTCCTCTGAAGGGTGGCGCCGCTGTCGCTGGTGTCGTTGGGCACGGTGTTGGCAAGGGCGCGTCCTTTATCAAGCGTGGCTTCCGCAGTAACACCAAGAGGGATGATGATTCGGATAGCATGACCAATAGTTCGGTCGAGCTTCCTACTATCGTCACTAATGCGCCAGAGGCTGCTTCGGGCCTGAAGCGATCGGCAGTTATTACCGAAGCTGACGGCTCTTCGACCAACGAGCTCCATCACGCGCGGACAAGGAGTGTGGGTGCATCCTCTGTTCGTAGCGCCATGTTCCCTGGAGCATCGTCAGGGACGGCCTCTTTTACGGTTGTCTCTGCTTCTGGGTATCCTCCTTCTACAGATGTGTACGTCACGATTACACAAATGAAGGATGGGAAGTCAAAGGCCGTTGGCAAGACCAAGCACCGCAAGTCCTCGAGCGGCACTGTCAAATTCGACGAAACCTTCAATATCCAGTGCACGCCTGACTCGCAGTTCAAGATTGAGGCCAAGGAGCATCACACCTTTGGAAGCGATGATCATCTGGGAGAGAGCGTCTACTTTGTAGACGAGTCGAACTCCGGACAAGAAAAGGCGCTGAAGGTTGGAAGCGGAACAGTGTACCTCAAGAGCGGGTTCGTTCCGTCTGAGAGTGCCCAGGACGCATCTAGTACACTTAGCCCCGACCAGAGCCCCAAGTCTTCTAGTCTAAGGAGGAGCTTCCTGAGCAAGGGCGCTAGATCCCCTAGCCGCGATGGTCCTTGATCTGGTTTTGTACTTCTCCTGTGTAGTTTGGAAGGAGTTTGCGTTGATTATACGGTGGCTTAGTTTGGCTAGGTCTGAAGGGATGATTGGGGATAATTAGGGCGTATCGAATAAATTACCACTACGTAGGATACTTTGGCCAGCAATGATACCTTTTTTGCAGTACAATCTGCATTGACGATCTACAAGTGCTACCATCTCACAATACAAGACCTCTAACGGTCCTTGATAACATAGTCAGCTTCGTTGGGGAAATCTTTGATTGCGGTCCGCATCTGTACGCTTCGTCTGAAGAGAGATCTTACCGGCCAGCTGGGTCCGGGAGGAAGTACCGTTTGCCGCCAGATCACACGTGGGTTTTTACGCTAGTTCTTGCGGAAATTGCGTCTGGAGCATATGATACAAACAGCAGGCGTATGGACAGGATGAGGACAGAAAGGATTGGGAAGTAAAAAAGATGTCAGAAGTTTCTTTCATCCCACACTTTTTTTTTTTTGGTTGTCTCGGTCCGGTTTACTGTATATGTAAACAGTTAATCAACGCTAAAGAGACGAAATGTATAACCTAATGAGGTGTCCAGTGATGCCATGCCGTTGTTTAGTCCCGTCTTCATCAGGGGGTGACATGGTAGGTGACTTCCATCCCAAGTTACCGTGGTTGGTGGTCGATCCACATGTTCCCGTCCCGCAGGAGGGGGGTCTCCCTTAAAAGGGTGCAGTTTAGCGCCCCTTGCAGAAGTGGCTCCCATTACCGGTCACCCACCCGACCCACAGGGGCACTCCGCTGTAACGTCCTGGACAATCCCGAGTGGCAGGCCATTCCCAACCAACATCACAACCCGCAACCTCAAGACTCCAGTTCCAGCTGGATTGTGAAAGTGTTCAAGAACTGGAGCTTCATCCCAGTCCGGTAACCATGACCTCTTCATGACCTTTGCCCTCTTCTAACGTTTGGATCAGAGCCTGGCACGTCGCGACCTATCTATAACCTCTGTTTTGGTCGGGATCGAGAAACGGCACCACGACTTACAGCATCGGCATCGGAGCCCTCGAGTATCCCCGACGACCCAGTGTTCCACGACGTCGCGAAGCCGACCGCGATCGATACACACGCCAATCGCCTACCCTGAACCATCCGCGGTTACCGCCGGTACCAGACAATCTATATTGCCCACGATGGATCAGGCCGATATACCGGCGTTGCTCTCGCGCCTCGCTAGTGACGAGGATGCGGCGCGCAAGATGGCAGTGTTCAAGCTCCAGTCGTCCATCAACGACCCAGCTTTCGCCGACGTCTTCATCGCCTCGGGCGGCCTCGTCGTTCTACGCCGCCTCATTATGACCACCGGCGGAAACACACTGGCATATTCGTTACAAAGCTTGAGTCGACTGCTCGAGGTGGACATGGGCTGGGATATCTTCGAGGGCCCCAATGCGGGAGAGCTTGTCGAGCGCGTGGTCGAGCTTATTGTTACCAACCCGCTCGTCAACATCCTACGGGGCGCCATGTCCATCTTGTTCGGCCTTGTCAGCCATTCGCAATCGACGGCCCGTGGGGGTACGCCACGTACGCCAGGCACCTTTGGTTTTAGGGCGCTCAAGCCTGCGGTCGCGGTGTACCCGCAATTCTTCGAACTGGTCATCATGCAGTTGCAATCGGCGGACCACGCCCTCTGCGCCAATGCCTTGATGCTGATCAACGCGCTCATACGGGATGCGGTATCCAATGACAATGGGCCTACCTTGCTCGTGTCAAGCACAAAGGGGACAGCGCCTCCTGGTGAGGAGTGGTCCAAGTTCATCAAGAAGCTTCAGGATCTGGGATTGATCAAGGCGGTGTACAATCTCATGCAGAGTTCGTCGTTGCAGGACCTCGCGCACTCGTTACTCGAATTCCAGACACTCACCAAGGTCCTGCTTCGGAAATGGAGGGGGGTCAGGGTGGACTTGGAGCGGCCAGAGCACAGGAGAGCGCTGAAGGGTTTACATCTTGCAAGCGCACCGGAGAGGCGGCAGGCTAACGGAGGCATGACGACCTTGTCCCCCACGGGAAGACCATCAACGGCCGCGACAGTTGTAGCCAGGGAAGAGGGAGAGAAGGAAACCGGCGGTGAGACTGCAGCAGGGAGGAAATCAAGCCGACGACATAACCCCGAGAAGTGGAGGAGATTGGGCTTCGAAACAGAATCTCCCGCATCCGAGTTCGAAGTGGCCGGCTTCCTAGGCATGATGGACCTGACAGACTACGTGCGCAAAAACGAGGATGGCTTCCAGAAGCTGCTGCTCGAGCAGTCCAGCAGGCCGCTCAACGAACGATGCCCCGTGGCGCGGGCTAGTTTAGCCGTGACGATGATATTGTATGAGCACTTCGAGGTTGAGAAATGCGATCTGGACGATATCAGAAACGGCGGCTATTACCAGCTTATCGACGGAGGCGGCAAAGCCCACGACAAACTCTTCCGCCCACTGTTGCTTCAGTGGTCACGACTACACACCGCGGGATTACATGCCTTCTTCCGGATGTGGAAGGCGACTGGGGCTACTCGATATGATTTCGACAAGGTAGCAGAGCTCGTTCGGATCTTGATCGATCAAGTGGTTGGGCAGGCCAGCAGGAGCAAGGACGTGCTGGAGGTTGAGGATGACTTGCACGAGTATGATTCCGGAAGGCTACGAGAGCTGCAGATGGATCTGCTAGAGCTCTCATTCGAGGATCAATGGGGTCCCCATCTCTTCCAGGTTCGTGAAGAACTTAAGCACGAAGCACTGCAGTTCGTCAAAGAGCAGCGCATCCGTTGTCTCTTGCAAGGTTCGTGGTTCTCCAAGCCTCAGCCTCATCGGTCAAACCACTCTAGGTCAGAAAGCCTCAAAACCGGACAAGAAAAGGGTAGCCGACTGTACCAGCCTTGGCGGTTCGCAAAACTTTCGCACAACAGGCGATATCTTCACTACGCCGACTTTGCCGAACAGACAGCACACGATCCTGGTCTAGAAGCTTTGACGGAGAAGATCGATTTGCTCTCCATCAGCTCGGTGGTATCGAACGTCTCCAACGGGGATGATGCCGCAGCAGCAGGAGAAAACGGAAGCCAGGCATCGTCAAGCTTAACAAGTCTCACCAAGGACGCCAATTCCGCGCCGGCGACGGCTAAATCGACAACGAAGATCACCATCTACAGCCTTTCCGAGAACTTGTCACCGGAGCTGGCCAGCCTTGCCGCCGCAGGCAAGACCAAGGAGCAGCCGATCCTGACGCTCCATCCCCTCAACCACAGTTTGGCATCGGAGTGGCTCGATGGTTTGCTTATGCTCCTCAACCAGGCGCCCATCACGGCCGAGACTAACAAGCTCGTTACGCTGGTGAGCGAGTACGGTCTCAAGATACGTCTGCTTAATGTTAGGGCTGAGGCGGCCGATAATGGACCGGTTCCGGGCGCTGGTCAGGTGCCTAGTCGGGAGGGGCTAGATGAGGATTATTACTATGAGATCTGAGCTGATGGTTGGGACTTTGTCGACTGTCTCCCGTTTGCTCAAACAGTTCCTCTTCGGTTCTTTTCCAGACTTCGTCTTATCTGATGCTGGAGGGTTGTCATTTCCATCCCCTTCGACAGGCGTTTCCGTTGGAACTCACACGCGCTCCGTTTTGTTCCACCTTCTTTCTTCATTTTCACATCACCTCTGTTATTATACCCAAGATCTCGTTATTCTTTCATCTTGTTACATCTTCATTTTTCTACCTTACTTTTTTCACTCGACGCCGAGCTTTCGGTTTGTTTGAGGGTTGATCATACTGTAGTATATCATAGTAGTAGTTGCTAAAAGATAATTTTTGGACCATAATGCCTCTTTATACCAGTTCATTCTTGCAGATGATGACCGTGAATTATTTTTGTGAGGCATGTACCGGGAGAAACATCGCTGGAAGACGGGAACGGTGGGGCTTGCCCTGATTTCCGTCAGCTCTAACAGGCGCACGTGGCGCTGTAGAGGTGGTTGCGTCACCGTAACTTCATTCACACCTCACCTTATCTTAATGACCTTTATTGATCGTTTGTCTCAGGACACCGGGAAAGAAAGATCGGCCATCTTATCTACATTCAAACGCCGCTATATTCGTCTCTGAATCATTGCGACTCAATCTCTGAACATCAACTCACAGCCCGACGAGGTATTTCCACCAGGAAGACGACATAAAGGGGTGAGGTCCATCGAGAGACCTGAGCAAATTGAGACAAGTATCCGGGGGCATCCAGCCCCCCTCCCCCAAAAGTCAAGAACCGGGACCCGGGAGATAAAAGGTGTGTAGCGTCGCTACACCATGGGGAGAGGTAACGGATTCTTCAAGAATCCTAATCCCGGATTCTATAATAAAGAACAAGGGAGATGGTACTGTGAGTATTTGAATCCCAACTAAGCACGGCCGGTAGGTCAGCTTGTCAACATATGTTTACTCACAACGCACTTTGCACATAATAGGCAGTTGTATAAATGGGCCGCAGCTAGCAATCCGACTTCAAGTAAAGAAGGAAGGGCCTAATCAGGGCAGGTTTTTCTACACGTGTCGAGAGCCCCGGGACCCTGGAGCGATTCCGGGCCAGTGTGGGTTCTTTCTTTGGGAGGAGAAGGCGCAGGAGCGGGAGAAGGAGGCGGAGTCGAGGCCGGTACAGCGTTCGGAGTACGTGCCGGACTTTACAAGTAGAGAGCTGATGCCGAGACTTCCTTGGTTTCCCCCTTATGGCGAAGGTTTGCATTTTGTCGACGAACCTTGTTTCGGCTGCTACGAAGTGGAAGCCTACGGCTGGGCTCCGGATGTTACGGTTGACGACGATTTGGACAGTGTGAAGGTGAAGAAAGAAGACATGGACGACAGAGCAGGCGGGTTATCGGCGATCAAGTCTCCCGGGAGGAAGCGTCCGGCGGCGGCGGCGGCTACGATGCATGAAGAGAAGGAGTACGGCGACCTTGAGTCGGACGTGGAAAGGCAGCTGGTTCAAATCGTGGATTCAAGTCCTCTCCGTCCGAGTCAACAACAGCAACACAGGGGGATCAACGTCCCAGCGCCGGCCTTATCCCAAGCCCGAACGAGCAACACGACGGCGACGGCGATGCAACACCCCGGCACTCGCACCCCGAACCCGCAGCGGACATACGATGCCTCTGCCTCTATGCTGACCCCAACTTCACGAGGGAACACCACAACCCCAGCATCTGAACCCGGTGCAACAAAACGCGTCAAGTTGTCCGATACCAGAGGGCCACCACCACCATCATCAACAACAAAACTAACAACATCAACAACCCCGAGCCAAACCCTAGGCTGCTCTCACCAAACCACCCCCACAGGCGGTATCGGTAGACCCACCACCACAACGACGGGGCCAGGGCCCGGCGACGACTACGAAATCACCACCTCAATCCTCAGCATCCTTTCAAACGAAAAAGGAGTCTCAGACGCAACCCGCCAAGCCATCCGCGACAAGCTCAACACGTACGCGCTGCGCATGCGCGGCGTCGAGCGGGGGCGCGACATGACGAGGGCGGCGCTCAAGGCTAAGGAAGCCAAGGAGGTGGAGCTGAAGACGAGGATCAAAGAGCTTGAGAGGGAACGGAAAGTCGCTGCTGATAAGGTCAGGGCGCTGAGGGATGGCTTGGGGGAGTTGTTTGGTGATGTTAATGGTTGTGTTGATCGTGGTGAGGGTGGAGCGTAGAGGGGACAGATGGGAAACTGGGGGTAGGCGGCAGGTCGCAAATTCACGGAGGATGTATTGGTTGCTTGCCATGGCGGAGATTTTTACTGCCGCTGGTGTTGGGACTTAGTTGGTGTTTGATATCACGGGGGAGACATGAACTCCTACCCATAGGTGTAGGTGTCGTCTTTATATTTGTAGGTTGTCCGGGATTTTCGGGGTTTTTTTTTTTTGTTTCTGGTTGGGATACCATTCTACGGATTGGTTTAGGTTTCCGTATATTCCAGTTGGGACAACTGACGGGTGCTGGGTTTGACAAAGAGCATCACTGCTCAATGGTTTCATTGGAGTATATGCATTGGAATTGATGCCGGGTTTTGGGTTCACGATATGCCAGCTACATGGTGTTGACCAATGGAAGTTCGGGTTTTGCACTTCAGGGACAACTTTGTCGTAGGGTCTGATGTGAAAGTGCAAGGACACGCTCAACCGGACAACGGACACGGGGGAAAGGCGCGTCGAATTAGAAAGAGTCGCGTAAAACTGTCCAGGATGGGGCAGATTTGATCTGATATGCACTTTATAACTAGCGCCGAAGTCCCTTTGCGTGAAGCGCGAGACTGGGGAAAAAAAAAATGAACGGCGACCAGGGGGCGCATTGGTGGGCGCATAACCCTAACCCCCGTATCAATTAATTTCCTATTTCGGATGACAACACGACATGCCGCGTTGAAGACGCGGTTCGTTGAAGATTCCCCATAACCGTTCCCCTCTACGTCAAGTACCTAATTGCATGTCTTAATCACCATCCTCCAACCCCCTACGCTTCTGCCATTGCCCGCCCTTCTGCGCCTCCTAGCTGCATCCTACCTACCTTACAATTTTCCAAATTGCCCACACGTCGCTTTCTGGTCTATACCCTTTCTTTGGGACACGTCTTCTCGTCTTATACCCAGTGGGACTATTGTATTACTCTTTACATTGTTTCGTTGCTTTTGGATAACATACCTATACCAACGCCATTGGACCCAAAACCATACGAAGTCACCGGCGTGACGCAGACCAGCGAAGAGTCCCAGCAGGAGCATGCATTAATCGGTTTACTATCTTTATTTTGGCCTGCACCCGCCAACTGAAATGGACCCTCTCGCCCCAACACCCTCTACACCCTCTCCCCAGCTTTCCCGCGCTGTCCCTGACCTCGCCCACGAGGAGGAACATGAAGAGCTCGCCCAGAGCACCAGCCAAACCGAAGTCTTAGAACCCCCATTGCTGAGAGAATCGGAAACTCCAGCACCGCAGCTCTCGTCACAGCCGTCCGGAGAGGTGGAGAGACATCCAAAGGGGAAGAGAAAACGAACTACGTAAGTTTGGTTCGAACCGGCTTGGAGGTCGGCTGCCGAGCTCTTCCATCCCATCTTTGCGACAACGCGTGGGACTAACCGAACTGCCAATCCCAGAGCAAAAGACAAGGCCATACTGGAGGCAGCCTACAATGCGAACCCCAAACCCGACAAGGCAGCGCGCCAAGACATCGTGAACCGCGTCTCGTTAAATGAAAAAGAAGTTCAGGTTAGCCATCGCGTCACGCCCTGGGACTGGGTTCACCACGTGTAACTAAGCCAAGCTAATGCGCATGCTAGATTTGGTTCCAAAACCGCCGACAGAACGATCGCAGGAAATCACGTCCCCTGTCCCCTCAGGAGATAGCCGCGCTGCGATACGGCGGTATGCAAATCCTCTCCTCGGACAACACCCTTCCCGTATACACTTCCGAGCCGGAGCACACATCGCCCATCCAAGCCGTTTCAAGTTTAGAACAGGATTACTCCTCGCCTCGGGAGATTGCCTCACCTAGCCGACTTGACCACCACGAGACCGAGCAGAATCACGAAGACACGCTCCAGGAGGACACTTTACCACTACCAGAACCGCAAACTCAACCTCAGGAGGAGCAACAAAGCATGCCCCACCCTGTATACGCGACTCCCGCCCAAAAGCAAAGACATGCCGGTGACGACGACTCCCTCCTAATGTCTCAGCATTTGCCAAGCTCGGTTGGCTATCTGTCCAACCGATGGAACCACCCAGCCCACTCCCACTGTCTATCAACTCCTATCAATTTCAACCGAGCAGACGATTCCTTCAACAACTTTCCCCCTTCACCATGTTCGTCTTCGACCTCTGCCCTCCGTCCGCGCCTGTCGACGGGTCTGGACGGCAAGGCAGAAGTCGTCACCTCGCCGCCACAAAATCCTGCCAGCCTCCCACCAGCAGAGCTGCAATCGTTCGACTCGGCATGCCGACCCAGCTACCAACGCGGTCCCAGTGAATTTCCAGTCACTTTACCACCCATTTCCACCCTTACTAACAGTCTTCCCTCGTCCCAAAGCGCTGCCCCATTGCTGCCTCGCCTTACGCGCGGAAGGTCGCGCGACGTTCACGCCTGGGAGTTCGCTTGTGACGCGGAGAACCGTGAAGACGCATTGACGGTGCAAGCCAAGCACGAGAGCCGTGGCTCGGCAATCGCAGCTATCAGTCTGCTGCGGTCGACGAGTTCGAGCACCGCCGGCGGAGGCAGCCCATTGCAACCAAGCAGGAGCAACAAGCGCAACGCCAGCATCAGCGGAACGACCCCGCGGGCAGACAGTTCGACCAAGAAGCCCAGGCTGACAAAAGGGCTGAGTGCCACGGGTAGGCTAGAAATGCCTAACAACAACAACAACACTTGGGCTGGAAAGCGACAACAGTCCCTTGCAGCAGACGCGGCGGATTTCAGGTACAACACCAAACCCAAGTCCTCCCTGTTCATTTCCCCACAAGGCAACGAGTCCGACAAGGAAAACTGGAGCCCAGACGAGAACGGAAACCCTCGTTTCTCTTACCACCAGCCTTCCTCCGCCATTCGACCAACAAACAGACGACTGCTCCCCTCCGGTCCCCTGTCGTCGTCAAATTACGGCGAAAAGACGACGACGAATCCCCGCCGAACACCGGCCCGTCATGCTCTAATGGAGTCGAGCCCATCGTTTTTGTTATCCGGCAACCGTGCCAACACCGCCCCTCTTTACGGTGGTGGTAGGGGGCAGCACCACCGTGGAGGAGATAAACGGGGCGGCGGCGCCTCTGAGTTGAAGATTTACGAAGACTTTTCCACAACGAATCACCACGATAGCCCAACTGCTTTTCGCCGTGTTGCTCCTTTTGAAAATGATGGCTTAGACGAGGTTGAGCGCTTCATGCGTGGCGAAGTCAGTCCGAGCAAGAAGGGTGATGCGGATGCTGTTGCTGGGCTGCTTTCGTTGAGTCAGGGGAATTGGCGGTGATTCCGGTCTGTCTGGAGATCTGCCGGACCTCGTTATATCTTCAAGTCGACACTTCAATGCGGATTTGCTTCGGGCGCTTAAGCGAAGTTGCTATTAGTGGTCTTATCTGGCTCCTTTGTGCTATATTATATGTCAAGTTCTTGTCAACAACACCTTCTACCATATCCCGCATAGGCGGTGAAATTCCTGGCTGCCCGGCGTTTAGATGTCAGAACACAATAACAGGAATGGGAGTGAAGGATGCTGTACTTTTGCTGTACTCATACGCACCATATATGGGCCGGTGCTTGTCTGTCTATACTCGGTCCTGTATAAGAGCGAACGGACGAAGAAGCGAAACAATGTGTGAAGTTGTTGTAAACCATTAAGATATACTAGAGATGTGCTTGATAATGCGACCGTTGACGATGTACACAACGGTGAACATCGACAGAATGAAGTAAATAGTTGAATATGCCTGCGC
This sequence comes from Neurospora cerealis, assembly GCA_009806085.1. Classification (NCBI taxonomy): domain Eukaryota; kingdom Fungi; phylum Ascomycota; class Sordariomycetes; order Sordariales; family Sordariaceae; genus Neurospora; species Neurospora cerealis. The sequence goes on from RAOY01000001.1 coordinate 808,128, forward strand.
AAATCATACCTGGCCGATCGCTTTCTGACGTATTGGCTTACATGAGTGATGTAAACAGACTTCCCAAAACGTAAAGGGGGCTTCAACGAAGCCAGCGGTGGCGCGCCGGAATGCATACCTACATGATCTGGCTATTAAAGCACCAGAATCACAGAAATCACTGGAATCATTCATTGGGGTTCATTGTTCAGGGAATCTTGTCGTTCCATCCACTCCTTTTCTTATATAGTCAAAAAAGGAAATGATCTAAAAACTCCGTAGACGCCAGTTGTAAATCCAATACCTTCCAAAGATATCTATCCAAAGCGTACGTACGGCCGTTGGGCGCGTATGTACTGTGATTCAGCCCAAGACCTTCATTCCCATCCCTTAATCCGTCCGTTGATGTGCCTCCTTCCTCTCCATGCTCCGTCTCTTTGCTGCTTCACATTTCTTGCTGTCTTTCTTCAGCCAGGATATCTCGTCCTCGGATGATGCAATACGGAAAAAATTCCATCGCTTATGCCTTCTCGAAACACATTGCTTCTTTCCAAAGAATCCAACGTCCCCTTCACTCTTCAGTATCCAAAGAAAAATCATGTGCTTCACATCCCCAAAAGACTCATCTGCCTCCTCAACGGACTCGCACTCACGCTCCCCTCCTCGCTCGCATAACAAGCCGAATCAGTATCGATATCCCACCCTTCCTCCTCCTGTTCCCCACCCGCATCGCTTCCCGTCCCTCCTGAGGAAGCGTCAAAGGCCTTTTGCATCGCGCCGCGCGTGTTCCACCGCAATGTTCTAGAGACGCTGTCGAACCACTCGGCGTCGGTGCGGACGACTGTGGGGAAAGGGTATTGGGAGGCAGTGATGGTGACGTGATCACCCTGGCGGAGCTCGACGCGGCCCTTGCCATCGAAGGCGCAGTAGGCGGTCGCGCGGCTGTTGCGCGGGATGGAGACGCGGAGGAGCATGGTGTCCGAGAGGACCATGGGTCGGAAGGAGAGCGTGTGTGGGCAGATAGGCGTGAGAAGGATGGCGGGGATGTCGGGGTGGACGAGGGAGCCGCCGGCGGAGAGGGAGTATGCTGTTGAGCCTAGGTTGGGAGAGTCACGTTAGCGCCAGGTCTGCTTTGCTTGTGCTTATGTGATTAGACTTACCAGTTGGAGTAGAAAAGATGCAACCGTCCGCCTGGACGACGGTCAACAGCTCGTTGTCACCGTACAGTTCGAGGTTGGACACATAAGGCGACGGCCCTCGGTCAATGACCAACTCGTTGAGTACCTCGAACTGCTCGCCTTCCTCCATTTCGTGTCCGAGTGGCCCATCCCGGTATACCGTGCATGTGAAGCGCATGCGCAGGTTGACGCGCATACCTTCGTCACCCATGATGCGATTTAGGTGATCCTTGTATCTCTCGAATTCGAAATTGGTCAGGAAGCCCAGGCTCCCCAAGCTGAATGATAGTACTGGCGGGACAATGCGCTGGAATAGCCAGGATGTGAAGAGCACGGTGCCGTCACCGCCCAAAGTGAGCACCAAATCGAACTTCTCGGGCTGACTCCAGCAAAGATCTGGCGACCAATATTTGAGCATGGTCTTGAAGCGTGGGTTCTCGTCGGTAATGCTCGCGGCGTTGAATCGTTTTGAGTTTCGAAGCTTGGCGTCGACGTAGACGTTTACTCCGAGGTCGGAGCCATAACGGGGGGTCCGGAGAAGCCAGAGGGCTAGTTCACGGGTGAGGACAACCAGTTGGTTGTCGCGGGCCTTGGTGACAATCATGACATTCTTGACGGCTCGTCGAATGGGCCGTCGCTGAAGCTGCTTGGACACTTCTCGTACACCTGTGGCTGTCTGGACAAGACGGGAATGCGACATCCACTCATCGTTCTTGATCTCCTCCAGAACCTTGTCGATATCGACCGCGTCATCAAAGCGGTTGTGGTAGAAGCATGGTGACTGTAGCGAAGTGCTGCCGGATAGGGCGATGCCGTTGAGGGCGTCGCACAGCTTCTGCGACGACGAAGTGGAGGGACGGTTGTCGCCGTCCTGAGGCATGTTGTGTGCGGACAGCATGCCGGAAAGAGAGAGAGGCTGTGGTCTGTTGTTGCGGGCCACCGAGGCCAATGCTTTCATAATCGTCTGCCGGGGCACAGACTCGATCGACAGGGCGTTCTTCTTATGCCCGGGAACGTGTGGTGGTTGCGAGTGAGCGAAGGTGGAGGCTGAGGCTGAAGCGGGAGAGTGCGCGGTTCGCACCGAGTTGTAGTCCGTCTGCACGGGGGTATCTAAAGAGAAAAAGGGAGAAGCGAATGCAGGTTTGGGAGTCTGTCTGGGTGTCACGGAGTCCAGGCCGTCATGTCGGAGATTGGGGGTTCCAGCTGCGGTATCTGCGTCGGAGATCGCGCAATCCAAGGCTGATGCACGTCCTAGGGTTGCATAGGAACTCTTTGGGCGGTCAGCATCATCGGAGAAGCGTGCCTTGGTAAATCCATCGGAGGCACACTGATCCAAGGATGCGAGCGACGGGCGGGTGCGTGGGAGCGGAAGGAGGAGCGGGTGTGGGTGAGATGGTGGGTGAGGAGAGTCAGAGCGATGGTTCTGGGCGGACGGATTGTTGGGATGAGACGTCCCAGCACTCCCGCTCCCAGGCGCAGGCGAGGTGGCCGAATCGCTCAGCGCTGGGTGGATCGCTGTGGGCGACAAGATTGGGGCCAGCGGCATGTTGACAGGGTCTCTGCTAGAGAACGGCATGTTGGGTGGATCGATCGATGGTGGGAAGTGGGAGCTGTCTCTAGTGCAGGTGCTACCGTAGTGGAAGATGCCGTTGTCTATTTTCGGCAGATCGTCCGCTTTGCTTTGCCGCAGCCCGAGTTTAGCCAGTTCTTTGTGCGGTAGCCAGGTACGAAATGCGCCGGCTCAGCTCACTGCTGGAAAAGAATCCGGTCGGATTGGTGAATGATTCGAGATCGCAAGTAGCTGGTGGAAGGCCGCACTGAGAAAACGCCCGGTTTGACCCCCTCGATTGTAGGGTTGAGTATGGGGTAAAGAGTCACCACAGACTGGGGACGTTGGAGTGCTGCAAGGTAATCCGTGCAGTGTGTGATTAGTGCAAGGGACCTCGACAACGAGTTCCGATTGACTTATCGGATCGCACGGAACCAGGACAAAGGTCTTTGTGAGATGCGACCTGCTGCAATGCAATCTTCTCGGTGCAACGGTCAATGCAACGCGGCGAGATGGGGCGCTGAAACGAATTGCGAGTGGTGAGTCGATAAGGCCTGCGAACGACTTGATTAAGGTGCCTTCAAGATCTGATTGCGACGTCCCAGAGATAGTTAAGCTGATATGTTCCCAGCGAGATGTCTGTGCCTGGACGCAAGCACGAGCAAGTACAGAGTGTCTGGAAAAAGATCAAACAACGGCGGCGGTTGTCTCGCGTCTCGCGTTTCGCTGCAAACTTGGCTTTGAAATCAACTATAGCGTGATTGTGTTATCAATTTACACAATAGGCCAAAGAGGGGTCAAGGACAGAGGCAAATCTGTTAAGTTGGAAATGAGTAGTTAGCGGGTCCGTTGGTTTCCAGGGTTCCCTAGTCAGAACTCGTCCAGACTCTCTTTATGTTCCCAAAGCTGTAGCCAACATGGCGCTTAATGTGAGAGAAAGACCGAGACAGCAGAGAAAGCGAAAGGGCAAAAGTACCTGGTTCTGATATGCAGGTGCCAACAGTCCTAGTTGGGTGCGGGTATGTGATCCCGGTGTGACAGTATTCCTGCTGTGGTTTTGTGCTGACAATGCGGAGAGCAATTGGCACAAATCGCCGTGGGATCGTGACCAGTGATATGCACGTGGCCTTGTGTATGGCTTTGGAGAGTCAAAGGAATCGCTTGTCGTTGGGAACGGGTCACAGCGTGTGCCGTAGAGACGCCGCTTATATATCTGGATACGCTGCCCAAGAGATGTTTTGCCGAAAAGGAGTTCCAAGGCTAATCGATAGTCTTATGCCGTGATAGTTCCTCGACGTGATTAGGACAGTGATTGGACCGTCAAAGGAGTGTGAAGAGAAGAGATATTAAAAGAAGTGATAGAGATAGGACAGTGAGAACTACCAGAGTTCTGACAATGTAGCTGCCTCCTGAGGCGGAAAGAATGGAAGTCCTCGAAATAAGGGTATAGACAGCGAAAGTAGCAAATATGCACACGAATGAAGACCAGACGATGAAGGCAGAAAACGAACATCAGTCGTGCTTGTGATTTAATACCACAAGGCAAATCCGGGAGAGGAGCGGGGCGCCGGTGATAGGTAGTGGTAGACGTTTCGGCAGGTCACAATCGGCGAGATCAGGATGGAGCTGTTCGATGTATTCGGGGTGCGGCAAGGGGGTGGAGTTGGAGCTCCTAGGCTACCCGGAATGTGTACACCATACGCATGTGTGTACCATAGCTATCCTATTTTGGGATTTCAAGTCCGAGAAGGTTCTTGTGACAGTTTCTTTTGGGTTACAGCATTATAGAGCTGCAATGGCGGGTATCGAAACGGGGAAGTAGGTGTGTCAAGACGGTACGATGTATCTGCACGAGAATATGGATGCAGCACGCTGTGATGGTGCCTTCAGCTTCTCCAATCTCTGGATGTTCCCAGTGCTCGTGACAGAGGCGTCCTCGGGGATATTCTGGCATAACTCGAAGCTTCTCATCAGTCCCCCCCATGTGATGCCAGGAGAGGTCCAGAGCATGGTACACTGGATTCGAGGTGTTAAGTTATGTCTCATGTATCCTGGTGCGGCTGGGGTTTTGGAGGCGAACGTCCGGGGTACAGGCGCTAGGTCGGCCGCTCAGACAGCATCTCACGGCACAGGTTGCCGACCGACGCTGACAGTCCGTCTCCGGCCAGGGCGCAAGGTACCAGAGATCGTTTCTGCATCAATCAGTATGCCTTTGCGGTATTCAGCATCTGCATCACAACACAAGCGCTTTCGTTTCGCTATTCTCACTGCACAAACTTAGACTGCACACCTTCATGACAGGACCCCATGTGGTGTTCCGTGAAGCCCTGTTTGACCCGCTGGAATCAGACAAATGCCATTGCGCATTTGATGCCGTTCAAGCCGCGTAGACTGCCAAAGAAAAGGCGAGCACAACCATGGTCAATAAGTCGGAATGGGACTGAAAAGTTGTGTTTTGCATAGGATTAAGCCTGACTCGTACGGAGGCGAAGAGTAGTCGCTCTTGAAAAGTCCAATGCAGGGGCACCAAACCATCACCTCGAGGCTCACAGCTGCGTGGCTGCGATATGGTCAAGTTCGATATTTCCCATCATCCGGATTGGATAGCTCCCACAACCCCAGTGCCATATTGAAAGCACTCATTATCTCCGTTTCAATCGTCGATTGGTTTTTCAGGCACACCAGGGACACCAAGACCGTAGTGCCCAATGTCACAGTTTGGAGTGCCTGGAAAGGCGACATGAAACAGGGGTCTGGCCCTGGCCTGGGAATAGTGTGTTCCAAACACAACCCCTATGTTGGACCCACCTCTTGTGCGTTATAGCGTTTGAAGTGGCGATAGTTGCGTCAAAGGAACCCGTGCACAATCCACGTAAAATCTCACTCGCGATTGTTATCCCCTCCGTTGCGTTGATTGATATCCATCGCGATCACAACCTCCGCTTTGCCGAGTGATGTGTAATTGTGCCGAGAGGGGAGCGGTTATCTTTTGAATGTGTTTGGTTCGTATCCGTCCAGACTGGCTTTTTGCCACGGCGTCAAGGATTCTCGAGTCGCATTGCAAGCTGCACTTGTCCCGTCAACCGGCGAAAAGGCCTATGGATTCTCATTCCGGAAACACCACGAGCCGAATGCTCAACCCTTCAGCTTTTGAAACGCATGAGATGCGAGCAGACAGTCCAAGACCGAATGTAGCTTCACTTCCAGTAGAGGTCGGATGCTACCTTGGTCATCAGCGCCGACCGAAGGAAATGGCGCATATCTGGGCCGGACGCGTCATCGTCAAGCATCATATCGATACCTGCCTGCTTTGAGGCAGTCTGGCAGCAAATCTTCTGGGCCCTTTCGTAAACGTCATCCCATTCCTTGACGGTGAAGTCGCCTTCGCTTTCTGAAAGAAGAAGTTCATCGTGGGAGGTAAAAGCAAGGACGTGTAGCGAGGTGGCCTCTCCGATATCCTTGGGGGAGGGATCAGCCACAATCTTCTTCGAACCGTCCTCGGATACCACAGCGACGACTGTGGATGTGGCGGTTGCCTTCATTGGCACAGTAGCCGATAAGAGAGCGAGAACGGCAGTCTGGAACAAGGCCGGGATGATGGGGAGGTGCTGTTGCCAGGATTAGCTATAGCCTACCGGCAGATGGAGAAAAGGTTCGAATTCTCTTACCAAACTGGCCTGGACCAGCTTTGTGTTGACGTAAGCATTTTCAGGCGTGCTCTCAATTTGAAGAACAATCTGGATGACGGAACGGGGAAAGTTCTTGACGAGGATGATTTGAGAAAGAGAGGACTGCAAGATAGATTCCAGATGGCGCTCTCGTGTTCCTATATAGAAAAGCGAAGTAGGTGAGATACAGTCCCTTTCCTGGATGGTGGTGCCATTATGATGTTCTCACCTCCTACCCCGGCAGAGGGTCGTACGATAACATCAACGTGAGCCTCATAAGCGTGTTCATCCCGGCGCTGAGCCTCAATGGGTCCATTGACTGAGGCCGTGACCGTGTACCCAGCATACGAGTATCTGGCCGATCCATCCGCCCGGGGAAGGGCGTTGAGGGACGCTTCAGGTGCCGCAGTGGTCATGATGTGAGTGGTATTTGGGTCGGTGTGATGGTAGGCGGGGCTTGAAGTTTGGTTGTGACGGACGGCGGCTGACGTTAAGTTGTGAGTGAGGTTGCTTCTGCGGCGCGAGTGAAGATTTGAAAGGCGGGATGTTGAAGGCGGGTCGTTCCTCCACGACGGGATCTGCAGCCCGGGCGCTAGCTTTTGAGATGACCCCACTCCATTCCTTCCCAGCGGCGGGCCCAGCAGTGCCTGCCAAGCTTTCAGGAAGCTGCAGCCCAGCCCAGCCAGTGGAACGAAGTCGCGAACGGCCCCGGCCCCGCCAAAGAACGCCATTACGCCTTCCGCCGTCAGCACTTTGCCTGCCCCACGATGGCTCTACGGCGGGGTAGATGCTCCCAGCATTCAGGGGATTGCCCGTCACTAAACTTCCCTTCCGACATCTACACTTGTAACGGGAACCTCCCACCTACACCACGGAACCAATATCCCCAGCTTCCATCAGTCACCGCATCTAAAACAACGAGTACAGTCAACTGCAATACCGACAACGAAGAAGCCCACCGTCACACTCCTTAGAACACCCAGCTTTCACCCATCATGGAATCATCAGCGATAACAGGAAGGCCAGGCACAGGCACCGGCCAAGGATCACCAGCAGCCCCAGGACACCCCATCTCCAAAGCCGGCCAGGCCATCCCGAATCTACGGGACCGTATCCCCAAACTAGAGCCCAGGCGACGGAGGCAGGAACCATCGAACCCGACTCCGGTCCCAGAAACCCCCGCCCTACCTCCCCGCCCCGACCCATCGACCCTAGAGTTCCGGACGCCCGTCCGGCGGATTCTTCTCCGGAAAGACCACGAGCTCTTCCTGGCCTCTCCCACCTACAATCTCATCCTCTCTTTCGTCTTCTCCCTCTCCGAATCCGTAGCCGACACGCCCATCTCAGCTATCAAGGACTCCGACCTAAGCGAGCCCGTGATGGCCATCCTTCGCATCCTTGACGAGACCGAAGCGCTGTGCAAGGAGTCGCCACCAGACGACCAAGGCGGCTCCCGCTTCGGCAACAAGACCTTCCGTCTCTTTCTCGACAAGGTCAAGCAGCGCGGGCAGCAATGGCACGTCGCCTTTTTGGGAGGAAAACTTCCAGAAGCGGCCGTCACCGAGGCCTCAGCCTACCTCAACCAGTCCTTCGGCAACCGCACGCGCATCGACTACGGCTCAGGCCACGAGCTCAACTTCATGATGTGGCTGCTGTGCCTGTACCAGCTCTCGGTCCTCGAACAATCGGACTTCAAAGCCCTCGTGCTCCACGTCTTCGCCCGCTACCTGGAAGTTATGCGCCTGATTCAGATGACGTACTACCTCGAGCCAGCGGGCTCGCACGGCGTGTGGGGACTGGACGACTACCAGTTCTTGCCGTTCCTGTTTGGTGCCAGCCAGCTGTTGCATCACCACTTTATCACGCCGCGGGCGATCCATCAGGAGCTGACGCTGGAGGAGTTCGGGCATGATTTTTTGTACCTGGGCCAGGTGGCGTTTGTCAATAGCACCAAGACGGTGAAAGGGTTGAGGTGGCATAGTCCGATGCTGGATGATATCAGTAGCGCCAAGAATTGGGAGAAGATTGAGGGCGGGATGAGGAGGATGTTTGTGTCGGAGGTGCTGAAGAAGCTACCGGTTATGCAACATTTCTTGTTCGGGTCGCTGATTCCTGCGGCGGAGGGTATGAGCGAACAAGATCCCAATGCTTTGGGTAGCGAGGAGAATGAAGAGGAGGGCGGCGAGGTGGAGGTGTACGACGATAGTGATGGTAAGAGGCATGTTCATCAGCCGACTGGCTGGGGCGATTGCTGCGGTATCAAGGTGCCGAGTAGTCTGGCGGCGGCGGAGGAAATGCGGAAGAGGGGACAGGTGGAGAGTTTGAGAAGGATACCTTTTGACTGAGATCGAGATTATGTTTATGTGATGACTATCATATTCGTGTTACATCTGCTCGACGTCACTTTATACATCAAAAGTATTGATCAAGCCGCAAAGACTACAATGTTCATACGAACATGCTCACGAACTGTCCATGTATCACTGAAGATCCCATGCCGGTAAAATAGCGTTATCAAAGCCAGTAAAAGTTAACTTTAGGGTTTGATACTTCCGCGTAATTATCCTTCACAAGTTGTCATCAGGTTGGACAGGGTATTCGATTTGTCTGGCGGTGAATCGGGTAGTACCATTGTGGAGAGATGGGGGTGTGTTATGATGAGTGAAGAGAGGCCGAGGGAAAAGCAAGAGTGAAAGGGCAAAGTACCACATCATGTTCCTTTCAAATGTTCCGTGGCTAAGGTGTAAGCTTGTCTGTTTCTTCAAGCATGTCCACCGCACCCGTACAAGATTGCTACATGTCAACCCGTCGAGCGTGGATGAGCAAGCATAGTACATTAGGTAAGTCACGACACAGCAAAAAGCACGTTCCTCGACGAAAGTCATTCCAGTTTGAAGATGATATGAATAGAACTAAGCAAATCCTATAGAGCGTTTATGACTGACTCCCTCAAGCCGTAGGGGAATCCGATGGTAACATACAGTCCAAGTCCATTCCGAGCCCCCAACCAATAGTCGCTAAACGAAACGAGCGAAAGAAAAAGAAGAAAGCCGTGATGAAAACGACAGATTGACCTCATTCATCATCATGGCTGAAAACGAAACCCCACCACATTCATCGCAAGGTGCTTTGCTTTACCCAACGCACAAAAACGGCTGCTGCCATAGGCGTCCTTAAACTGTCGGACACCCATGCAGAGAGGGTATCGAAAGGAGTAATTCCATCCCCACCAAACGCCGCCAATATTTCCCAATGGTTGAAAGAATTCGATGCCGATATGCTTGGTAAAAAGGAGGAAAGACTGGAAAAAAGCCACCGCCCTTTATGCAAAGAAGATAAACCTCGTCCTCGTACCCAGATCGGATTCGCCGGGCGCATCTGCCTGCCTGGGTGTCGCTGCTGTTATGGACGTCGTTTCTTGGTACTGTGCCGGACCAAGAGAGACACATCAACAGGTCCGAAAGGTTTAATCCTCCCATATAGTCTCCAAATCGAGATCCTGCCTCCTCTCAGCACCGCAGACACTCCACCGCTTCCGCTTGTCTCTGGAACCAAACCCTAGCGTCCTGCCTCGCGACAAAGCATCCGCACTCGCTTTGCTTTTGGCATCACCGCCACCTTCCGCCGCCTCCGCTGCGGCCTTTAGCTGCGCAATTCTCTCGGCTTCCAAAGCGGCCTCCTCGGCATCTGGGGTGTCTGGGATGGTTTCAAGACTGGAAATACTGGGGCTCCTGGATCTCATGGAAGTGGGTGTTGAAGGCATGGAAGTTGTGTAGTAGTTGCTGGAAAATGAGTCGTAAGCTCGGTAAGATGGCGACGATGCGACTGAAGGAGTTGATGGTATGGATGACAACGATGTGGTGCTGGGATGATGAACTAGTCGTAAAGGCGAAGAAGGTCTTCGTAGTCGGGCCGTTGAAGTTGCTGTGGATGTTGACCCAAGGGTTAGGTTTGGCGAGCTGTTTCTCTCGGAAAGCTGCCTTTCAAGGTCATGGACCGAGACGCGAGTTGGCGAGGAAGGGAAAACTTCGTCGACTGGCTTGCGCAGGGGACGGACCCGGCTCGGCGACTGAGCGGGGCTTTGTGGCCGGATATGTGGTGAGAAGAGAAGATGGCCGGATCCGTTTACGCCGGGCATAGACTGAGTGCGCGCCATGGGTGGTGCTAGGTTTACTGCTGACCTCGACCTGACATGAAGCGTAGACAGCGGGGAGGAGGCGCGAGGGCGATATGGAAGCGTGGGAGTGGACCAAGATGGCGAGGTGGGGGATGCTGGAGAGGAGTCGGTTGATCGGCGAAGGGTGAGCGGCTTGCGCAAGTAGTCGAACTCGGTTGCGTTGACCCTCAAACTGGGAAGAGGAGAGGGGCGGAACTCCTCCATTCGCTCGGTCTCTGGGACGGGTTCCATGGTGATGGGCGTGGCAGTCGATGCTCTCTCGAAACCCGACCTGTTGTTACCTCGACACAGAAATCATGGACTGGCGCAGAAAAGGATGGAATACGGAAGACGTGAGCGAAATACAACAGGTATTTCTGTGATTTCTGAACCCGGGAGGCTGTCGCAACACACTGCACTGGGCACAGCAGACAAGATATCCTTGACTTTTCCTCCGAGACAACAATGCTTGGGACCGGGTCGGGGTCGGGGTCGGGTTCGAGGGTGTGGTTTTCTTTCTTGGCCTGGACTGAGGTCCCTGGCGGGCTAGGTGACCTGGATCTGGTCTCGGTCACTGGGATGGGGATGGGGTATCCGGTCTCCAGTCTCCAGTATCCGGCGATGTATCCGGTACCCGTCAATGGAAAGCCCTGACGGTAGGTGCCGTGCTCGCGACAATGCCTGCGAGCGAGCTTTGAGACGGTGAATCCACGCCTGTGTCGCACAGGGGGGAATGATTCTGTTGACGTGACGGTAAGACTGAGTTTCTGTGCTCAGTAAGAAAGAGAAAATGGAAACTTTTTGGGAAAAGAAGGCGGCGGGCGGAGGTGGTTTATTTGCTGCGGCACGGCAACCGCAACGACCTGGAACCTTTTCCAAGGGACAGGCACCTGCAACTGCAACTGGCAGAGAGCGGATGGCGAATGGAGACGAGAGGATCAGGACCTGAAAAGGACAGGGCATGCAGCTGGGAGGGGAGAGCTGGGACGAGAGGAGTTCTGGAAGCTAGCCCGTACTTGAAGTGGGCAAATCCAATGGCCAGAGCAATGCAAGTGACACAAGACTTTAAATGCTGGTCGATGCGTCGAGTGCAGTGCGCTCAGTGGGCAAACGATGGCCACTGCACCTGTGAATGTGAATGGCCAGCTTTGGTCAAGATGAACCTGGAAGTTTGAATCGTGAGTGATGAATGGTGCAGCGATGTCGGGTGCTTGTGATGAAGAGAATGGCACGAACGGGCAATAAAAACCTAAAGAAGCAGCCTGGTGCTGTAGCTGAGTGAGTGATGGTACTTGTCTGACCTGACAGTCTGACAGTACCGGGGCAGGAGGAAGAATCCCAGGCCAGCGAACCAGAGTGGGGGGAGTGGAGGAGGCGGGGTCTTTACCCGGCAGCGACGCGTCGGATGCACCAATCAAATGGCCCGATACTGGCCCATGATGGCTCAGTGGAGCGCCCATCCTGCCATCAAAAAGCAGCCATCAAAGCAAACCCATGAACATCCGCACAGTCGCACTGGACACCACCTTCCACTTCCTCCTCCTCCGCCGCCGCCGCCGTCGCTCTTGCGCGCCCTCGCAGTCAAAAAGCCGGAAGCCGCAACTGGACCAACTGAAAGCCGTCGATGTGAAAACCCTGAAAGGACGGAAAGCCCGATTGACGCTCACTTGGGCCTAGTGCCGGTACCGGTATGGCGTAAGCGAAGCCTGCCACGCCCCGGCCTGGTTGTCCCCGAGGTGTTAGCGCGCTTCGACAGAATGACTGGCAGCATGATTTCTCCGTATGGGCCACCAGACCCCTAACAGGACCCAGTTGAAAAGCTCGACTTTATTCGCACACTTCGGCCTCCCGAAACCGCAGCTCTTCTCGGAGTTTGGTTTTTCATTTGGGGGGTGGCGGATCATCAACTATCACGGACGTCGGTTGAAGCCGCTTCCCGGTTCAAACGACCATCGCCTCTCAATCAGGGTTGATCATCACTTGGAGAAACGGGTCAAGCGGCTTTCACGTTCAACGCAACACTTGATCCAGAAGGATGCCAATAACAGCCTGGAATTCAGACCCGTCTCGGCTACCTCGACCAGCCCAGAGGTACGTACTTACTTTTGAGAGACAGCTTTTCCGTTGGCGCCATTCGTATCACCAGGCGTCAGGTGAGCACTCGTTGCCGTGGTTGTGATAATGGATGGTGTTTGAGAAACAAGGGATGATAGGGGATTATGGGTCGCCCATATGGTACCACGGCTGATGGCAGGGAAGTAGAGGAAACGCGGCTGAAGAGGCGCCTGCGCATATCCTCTTTGATATATCTTCTTTTGACCCTTGTTTATAGGGGGACACGCCGGTATCCCCAGAGTCGAGTGCGACATGATATCAGTCAGCGCTTTTGCACGCCTTTCACCAACACCCCTTTCGGATGCCAAGTTCGATAGTACATACCATGTACAATCTATTAGGTCCGACGGCCCGTACGGTGGTCCGTACGGTATTGTTCCATTGTCACGCCCGGGTTGCCATCAAGGTCTTCGATCTGGGGCATTTTATCGATTTACAATTACTCGGCCACTGCTGGTTTGTTTGCTTCTTGTCAACGGGCCTACCCAGTTGATGTGAAACCATTCAACCGTCGAGGCAAGGGGAGAAAACGTGCGTCAACTTGTCCCATCAACCAATCCATCACCAATGTGAATTACCGGCTTGTGACGAGTCCCTACAATATGCACATGCAAAATCCGTACATCCACTCAATGCCTGTCTCCCCGATCACGATGTTCAAGCAAGCATATTTTTCTCCTGAAGGTCGAGCGGTGAAAGCATAACACATGCTGGGAATATGAAGGGACAGATGACCATGGGCACCTGGCACTAATCAAATGGACTGAATCATGCGCGCCACTACTTGTGTTGACAAACCAGGGAAGCCATCCAGGCCTTTGCGCCTCCCAAACCCTCCAAATCCGACAGCCTCAATGCACGATCAGTCCCCACTATATCGCTGTGCTTGCTTCTTACACACAACTGTGTGCATCGTCTGAATCGCCGTCCAATTACATGGCTGGCAAGAACCGGCAAGTCATGCACAAAGGGTGATGGACCTCCCACTATGCCAGGGCAGCGATGGCCACGCATTGAGTGCGGCACCCTTCAGTGGTCCAAATTACAGTGTGCCTATGCCTCCGTGATGAAAGTATTTCGTTGGCTGGTGGTTACACATGTTAAAACCACAGAACGGAGTTTCTCGTGATCGGCGCACATGGGACCCACACACCCTCCGGTTCCCCGCCCGAGTGGATCTCCGTTCCGAAGTGGATGTTACGGGGCCGGGCCGGGATGCGGGTGTCGGACCCGGGGCCTACTCCGGACATGCTGAACCTGAATGACCGCGTTTCCGGAGCTCAAGATTCAGTGATGGGTTCCACAGGTCTATCGCTGGAGTTGGTTGATTTCAACAAACACGAATCCCCCTCCAGTGGCAAGGATGAGGAGCGAAAAAAAAAAAAAGTGAAGGCTACACATTCTCGGATGCTTCATGATAAATGATTGCTCTATGTCAATGGCAGAAAATCGTGTTAATTAGGCGGTTGCATCTCAATTTCTACCACTTATCCGCCCCGCAGAAACCTTGAGACGTGTACAGTCGGCTCTCGAGACTGTTTCCCGGCGTTGAACATGTTGCAAACAAGAATCAAGATGCATATCAGGCCCTCTAAGGTACATGCGCAGCGCCTCGGTTTAATACCGTCGCGAAGTGGTCGTGAAAACCGAAGATAGACAGTCCAATACGGCTCGCTTTAACTAGAGAAAGCCGTTACAAAACTGTAAAAAGGATTATAATAATTTGAAAACACATTGGCCAGAGTCACTTAGGGATTCTTCCAATTAGGAAATGCTTAGAAGTTAGGTTCAAAGGTAGAGTAAAACGCTTGGATGCGTAACAAGAGTATATCAAGGTGTAATGTACTGACCGTAACGTGTTCGGTTTATTCTTACGGCCATTCGAATCGCAAAGCCGTCTCGTAATGGTTCACAATGTATTTACCATCACGGTGAATAGTTCTGCCTGGACTAGTCTGTACAAGAAGATAAAAGTGGAAGGTCAAGAAGCCGTTATCGTAATGTAAGTGGAAGGCGGATGATTCTGGGATGATTAATCGTGACTCACAGTGGCGAGCTCCTTCCTGCTTGGCCTGCTTGGGCCGTGGAAACTGAATTTGACATTTCCGCAGCCCTCTTTTAGTGGGGCCGGGCAGCAACGACAGGCGGAGAATGCCCGGAAAACGCCACCAACATTACCATTTCAGTCCCAGTTAGTAATCTTAAAGTACCGTACCCGTCCACGCCTTCTCTTCAAAACTTCAAAGGCTTCACTCCAGTCTAGGCTCACCAAGTGGAGGTTCTGCCCCGGCTGCGGCTTGCTTGAAAAGCGCGACATTGCTCTTTCAAAATCGTGCCTACTGAAGGACTCTCTCACTTCTGAAATTGTTTCCCGTTTGCACTTTTGCAAGTTCATCTCGAGCTTGCACTTTGGGTGCACTTGAGCCCAGTGTTCATCTTTCCTTTGCTTTCACTATCTGAAGACGCTGTATTTCAAGAAGCGCATACAACAATACGGATATTTTTTCGCCGGCTCATCACCTCCTAGCAAACAGTCGCAACGAGTCTCCCACATCGCAGTGACGTCGAATTTCCAAGGACCGACGGATTCAAACATCACCATGGCGGACGTTCAAACCGCTACCCATCAAGGCGGTTCTGGTAGGGGAGGCAGGGGAGGTAGAGGCAGAGGCAGAGGACGTGGAGGCAGGCCACGGAGAGGTCATCACCATGGCTCCGAGCGACCAAACACCGGTGGCGAAACCGGTCAACCAGTGCAACCCGCCGAACCCTCAAGGAACCCCATAGAAACGGCGAGTGTAAACGTACTCCCACCATCGGTGCCTACGCCGGATGCGCCGTCAGGACCTTCAAGGGAAGAAGGAGGAGGACGAAGGAGGCGAGGAGGTGGAGGAGGTGGTCCTCGGCGCGGGAGAGGAGTCTCATCTGCTCAACGATCGATCGTGGTATCTCATCGAGGACGGGCACCACCTCCAGGGACAGCGGCGGCTCCGCCCACTGCTGAAGAACACGACACTACATTAGGTGCCGGGTTAAGCGCCGATGCTCCCGCTTTTGTCCCCGGCCAACCACTTGCGGTCCCAACCCAACAACCAAGAACTGCCGCCGCGAGACGTCAAAGGGAGCCTCGTCCTGCGCCGTCAACTGCCTCCAAGTCTTCGGCGCCTGACTTGACTACCCGAATCCACGAGGATATTGCCAACGGACTGTACGAATGCGTAATATGCACCAACGAGCTAACGCGCAATACTCGGATCTGGTCGTGCTCCGTTTGCTGGACTGTCACTCACCTGTCGTGCGTCAAAAAATGGCATGCCAACCAAGAGAAAAATGCGGAGCAGCAGGAGCAAAATGCTGACCAGCCGTTGACTTGGAGGTGTCCAGGCTGCAACTCGCAACTCGTCGAGAAGCCCGGACCGGATCGCTGTTGGTGCAAAAAGGAGATCGATCCGAAACCTATCCCCGGACTGCCTCCCCATACCTGTGGACAAACATGTTCCAAGCCTCGGGCTACTTGCCCCCATCCGTGTTCATTGATGTGCCATGCGGGACCTTGTCCGCCATGCACATTGATGGGGCCTTCTCAGACTTGCTATTGCGGCAAGCATACTTCGACGAGACGGTGCACTTTGACCGAATATGGCAAAGGTTTCAGCTGCGATGAGGTCTGCGGCGATCTACTCCCATGTGGAGAGCACTTCTGCTCTCAGACCTGTCACCCTGGGCTGTGCGGAGCTTGCGAGATTCCTCTCTTGTCGACATGCTACTGCGGAAAGGAGCAGAAGGAAATACCATGCGATCAACGTGATGAGATCATGGATTCTTTCAACTACGGACAGCTACAAGATTCCTCGGAGACGGCTGATTCGGACCCCTGGTTTGAAGGCTCATTCCGGTGCAGCAACATCTGTGGCAGACCTTACGATTGTGGACATCATACGTGCCAGAAGCCTTGCCACCCACAAGAAGAAGAATCGACACACTGCCCGTTCTCTCCCGATGTGGTTACTCATTGTCCATGCGGCAAAACCCCATTGGCGTCGTTGCCAGTACCTCCGCGGCAATCATGCGAGGACGCGATACCTCACTGCGATAAACCTTGCCATAAGGTCCTTCCTTGCGGTCATCTGTGTGAGAAGAAATGCCACACCGGCCCCTGTGGGATGTGTTCGAAGGTCGTCGAGATCTCTTGCCGTTGCGGCAGGACAGTGACCCAGTCAGCCTGTCACCAGGGCACGATCGAACATCCAATGTGCTTCAGGGTTTGCAAGGTCCAACTAAACTGCGGCAGGCACGAGTGCGGCGAGCGTTGTTGTCCGGGCGAGAAGAAGGCCGCAGAACGACGCAAGAAGAAGAATCGTGGTCCGAACGAGAATTTTGAAGCGGAACACATCTGTCTTCAGGTTTGTGGCCGCACACTAAAGTGTGGTCAACACACATGTCAGCAACTCTGCCACAAGGGTCAATGCCCGTCATGTGTGGAAGCTGTTTTCGACGAGATCAGCTGCAATTGCGGGCGCACCGTCCTCTACCCTCCACAGCCCTGCGGAACGAGGCCGCCCGAGTGCCGATTCCCGTGCAGACGGCGCCAACCATGTGGTCACCCTACTGTCCCTCACTCGTGTCATCCGGATGACACTCCTTGTCCGAAGTGTCCATCACTGATGGACAAGCTTTGCATCTGTGGAAAGGAGATCATGAAGAATCGGCCGTGCTGGAACAACGAAGTTCACTGTGGGCTGCCTTGTGGAAAGAAACTCAAGTGCGGGTCACATGTGTGCAAGAAGACATGCCACAAGCCAGACGATTGCGAAGATGCCGGCATTCCTGGCTCCCACTGCGCCCAGGCTTGCAGCAAAGTACGCAAGTCTTGCGAACACACTTGCGCCGAGCAGTGTCACGCTCCGTATCCTTGCAAGGAGGACAAGCCTTGCCAGTCCAAGACCTTCATCACCTGTCCATGCCAGAATCGCAAGCAGGAAGTGCGCTGCATGGCCACAATGCTGAGCCCGTCGTCGGCGCGGGAGTCTTCGCTAAAATGTGACGACGAATGTCTCCGACTGCAGCGGAACCGCAAGTTAGCCGATGCCCTCAAGATCGACGACACCCACACGGACGACCACATCCCCTACTCCGACAAGACCCTCAAGATGTTCAAGGAGAACGTCAACTGGGCCCAGACCCAGGAGCGGGAGTTCCGCGTCTTCGCCTCCTCGCCCGACGAGAAGCGTCTCAGATTCAAGCCCATGCCCTCCTCCCAGCGCGCCTTCCTGCACAGTCTAGCCGAGGACTTCGGCCTCGACTCCGAGAGTCAAGACCCCGAGCCTTATCGGCACGTCTGCATCTTCAAGACCCCGCGGTTCGTCGCTGCGCCTTCCAAGACACTTGCGCAGTGCGCCCGTATCGCCAAGACCGCCGCCAGTCTCCTCAAGCCCGCGGCAGCTGCTCCGGTCGTTGCTTCTCCCAAGCAGCAACCCTTCAACGCGCTGCTCCTCAAGGGGCCCCGGTTCGGACTCACCATCGAGGAACTAGACCAGGCCCTAGCCGCCGATATCAGGAGCGTCGCTAAATCCGGCTTGGCAGCCGTTGGTTTCACCACCAACTTCCTCCCCTCGGAGGAAATCCTGATCCAAGCCGTGCCTGCTTCCACAGCAGCGGCCATCGCCAACTCCTCCATTGCGCCGACGCCGCAAGCCATCGAGTCCGCTCTCACGACGCTTAAGTCCGCCGTGACCAAAACAGTGTCTCGTCTCAAGTTGGCTACCGGCGGTGTGGTGCTCTGCCACGCTGACGACTCGTTGAATGTGGTCCGGAGAGAAGCCGAGAGTGGAACAGGAGGCGCGGGTGGCTGGAATGCGGTTGCTAGTCGCGGGTCTTGGAAACGGCTTGGAGGTGGTTCCAAGACGTCGACAGCCGAGGCCGAGAAGGCGGCAGCTCCGTTGACGAGGTCGTTTGTTACGCTCAGGAAAATTATGGAGAAGAAGCCTGTGGTGGAAGTGAAGAAGGAGCCGGCAATTGTGGAGGAGGATTGGGAAGTTGCTGCGGAGAAGGAGGAGGAAGAGGAACAGGAGAAGGAGAAGAGCATTAAATCGGGATCTGATTTCGAAGGAGAAGCGGAAGGACAGTTCAAGAATGCCAGTGTCAATGGCGATGTCCAGGAAGGAAACGGGGTGGCATCGGATACAGAACAGATTGTTGACACTGCTGCGCATGAGGAAAAGGAACCCGAGCCGTCGTTGGTGGATGGAAGAAGTTCGACTGCCTCTGGGGAACAGGTTGGGACTGAAACTGAGATTGTGACGGCTCCGGAGACTGACGAGGCTGCTGCTACGATGAACGCTTAGAAGTTATACAATAGAGCCGCCTGCCTGTACCGTGTATGATATGGACTGTTTAACAAAGGATCGTTTAGCGAAGGACACGCTCAAAATAGCGATTTGACCAATATTGATAACAGGCTTGATCTCCGTTTCGAACTTCTCAGTCAGATCTTACTTGTACATGCTCTTTCTTGTGCTTTTTTTCCCGGTAGCCGTCCGGTTACTATTACCAGAACCAGTCATAATCCAATATCAAAAAGCCATGGGCAAAGGCAAAAAGAAGGGCCATCTCCTATCAACAAGTACCAGTACAAGAAACATCCAGTTTGTCCTCAAGCAAAGCGCCAAAATAATATGCCACAGGTAAATGGGTAGGAAGTAGATCGGTATCCAACCAAAGTTTTCGCGCAAGGATGGTCGTTGCACATTGATGATGAACCCACACACAGTTCACCGTTCGACAAGGGTAGTATTTACACGCTTAAGCAACGCCAAGATCCGGTGATAGCTTCATCATCGTCATCCGTTCCTTCTTTCCTCATAGCATACCTACCAAATCAAAAACACCGCAGTTGCTTGCCTATTTCACCCCGGAAAAAAGTGCAAAAAAAAGGAGGACAAGAGCAGGAATCGAACGGCTGACGTCTTGTAAAGGTGGAAGGGAGTAGAAGAGCCCTATTTGCGTAGCCCGAAGACGCCACCTTACAGTTCACTTCCAGGGGAGTACTTCCCTCGCACAGAAGGCATTTAGGCTCCTCCGGGGAGGGCCTAGGGGCCCTACGTGCGGCGGCGGGGGTGGTACTCCTGTACTGGCGTGTGGTAGCGCAACCCTCTAGCAAGTGCAATGAGAGCTCAGCGCACCACACCGCTCGACCACGCTGCCATTTGTCAAGTATTGAATACTTGTTGACTTGGGGTCGTTTATTAACCCGGGTCTGAGGGGGTCCCGAGGAGATATGAGGTAAAACTCCGAGATGCATCCGTTGTCCCATTATTTTCGCGATGTAAGCAGAGTAGTAGCACATGGTATGGTATAATCCAACACAACAGAAGAACGGGCAGGTATGTCCCTCGAACGCCGTCGCATCACCTCCGTCCCTTCCTTTCTGGTACATTTTTTCGGCACATTTTTTCCTTGCTTTATTTTCTTCTTATTTCCCCGCCATCAGCACGTCCTAAACACAGAACAACACAATCTCTCCCCGATCATTCCTCCTCATCCTCAACGACCTCCACAGCTCCTTCTCTTCCGCCAGCTTGCTCACACTAGTTCCCGACGCGCTGCGCTCGCGGTGATAGCGCTTCAGTGCCTTGTTGAGGCTTACACCCTTGTCGCTCTCGGGGCCCTTGTTGACGAAGCTCAGGAAGCGCTCGGCGCGAGGTTGGAAGATGACGACCTGGTTATCCTTGTCCTTTTCGGCGGCGCCGTCCTTGGAACCGGGCCTGTACTCAATCATCTTTTGCTCCTTGGGTGCTTCGAGCGACTTGCTGTGGCTGTGCTTGTGCTTCTTGGACGACGGCGACGCAGACGATGACTTCTTCTCCTTCCTTTCCTTGGTGTCCTTCTTGTCCTTCGATTCCTTCGTCTTCGAGGTCTTGCTCTTCTTGAGCTTCGAACCGGCAATCATGGCCATCAGACTGTTTCCGAGACTCTCCGATTTGTGGTGCTTCGAGTGCTTGGACTTCTTGAGTGGGCTAGCCGGTGTCTCCGCGGACTCTGGCGAGGGAGGGAAGACATCGGGTCTGCTCATCATGCGGCTGATTCCTCCAGTCAATCCGGAGTGCAAAACAGGGGGCGCGTCGGTCATCGGATGGTCAGTCTCGATGTGGAGTTCCCTCTTTCTCTTCTTATCCTTCTTAACCTCCTTCTCTCCATCCTTGGACTTCTTCTTTGGAGCCGGGGTTTCGTAGTGAACAACAGCGTTCTCTGTGGTCTCTTCGGTCTTCGACTCGTAGCGTACCATTTCGTTGCTCTCCTTCTGCTCAGGCTGCTCTTCCGCAACGGAAACGCGCGAGGCGGTTGGGGTAGGGTTGACCATGTAGTCGAAAACGTTGACAGGAGCCTCAGTTGCTGAAGGAGGAGTGGGTGCCTGGGCAGGCGCATTGCCGTTGTTGTCGTACTGGCGCCATGTGTCGAAGTCCTCCGCAACCTCCTCGACATACGCGGGTTGCGCCATGGCTTGGGAGTTGTTCTGGTTCCTGTTCTGGTTTGGATTCTGATTCTGGTTCTGATTTTGTTGGCCCTTTCCTTTCTTGGGTCGATACAAAGCACCCTGATACTTTTGCTCTTCCGTCATACAACTCTAAAGAACAGTCAGCGGGGTTCAAGTCCAACACGTCAACCGTCGGGCATCGTGCGACGTGAGGTAAATGGGATCCTACCGTATGGGAGCGATATTCAGTACCCGGGAAGTGGGTCATACAATCAATGCAGGTGAAGTTTGCACCCCAGCAGCGTTGGCGATGCGGGTCGAGCTTCTTTTTGGTCAAGACGTCGCCGCAGACCTGTGATAACCCAAGGGATGAGTGGTTAGATAATGATATATGTAACCGGGAATTGAGGTTTGAGAGAGAAAGCAAGATGATGTGAGCAAAGTTGGAGGCAAGGCAGGCCAAACAAGTACTCGACAGAAGATGTGAGGGAGTGAGAGAGAGCCAAGGATGGGTAAGGAGACCAGCTGGATCAGCTCTAAATGGGGAGGAGCGTGCGGAAAGGTGAAGAGGGGTGGGTGTTAGTGGTGCACAGGGACACCCTTTGGTTGGTGGTTACCCGGGGAGACGGTGGGCGGGAATGTGTGTGATGTCAGTTTAGATTGCCCTTCTCGGACAGGAAGGGGGTGGGAAGGGGCGAGATGTCTGACAGGGAGGAGAGAGTTGGGGGGATTGGGGTGTCCTATGTACTTCCTGTTCATCAAACCTGCCCCCAGGTCAGGGATTGATGGAGGGGTGATAGACCGACCACCATATATAGGTGGTATAACCACCATTATGTGGGATACTCCGGCTGGTAAAGGAGGGAAGCGTGCCGTGGACAGAAGCCATACTCGTCTGCGCTAACAGACGAGGACGCATGATAACCACGCTAGAATTGTGATGGTTTGCGACTTACCTCACAAGAAAAGGACACCATGATTGCGGTTTGATGTGTTGTCTCTAACGGTGAAAGAAAGTTTGGTTCCAATTGGCGAAGAGTAAGCAGAAGTTAGGGCGACTTGCTCGGGTCAACGAGTCGCAATGTGGTTCGGCGTCGAAGTGCTCTTTTGCGGGTGGCTGAGTAGGATTATCAGCCAGGAATTGGTCTGACAGCTGACTCTGAGTGGACAAAAGGTTGCGTGTCGGTAATCCTTGGAAGATTAGGGCTAATCAGGCAAGAATTGAAGTTGAGGAAAGGCTTTGCCTGCTCAACCTATCGAGGCGTCTTTGGTGTTGATAGTCGATGATGTGATGTTGGGACGCAGAGTCTCAAAGGGATGCCGGTTGCGACTTCACGCAACTTTGAATGGGACTCGGATATGCTTTCTGTGCAGATCCTGCCAGGAACGAACAACACTCAGATGGGGGCACAAGTGAGCTGTAAGACTGCAGGAGGCTGAGTGCGTCTCTAGCAGAAGGCAAACGGGCTGAGAAAACAACTGTCAATAAAAGTGGACTGGACGGTGGCTCGGTGCGCCGAATCAGACGAACAGGTCAAAGCGAGATGAAGCACAGAACCTGACAGACGGGACGGACCTGACCTCTAGGGCAGAACTAATGCTTTGAGAACTCGATGCTGACAGGAACGAGTGGGTGACCTTTGCGCCTGACAATTCTTGATTGGGATTCTGCGCTTGCTGGGCTGAAGTTGCGCCTTGTCGAATTTTTCGCGTGCCGATAAGAACCGGAGAAAAAAAAGTTTCCCAGATGCCCCAGATGGTGGTGAGGATTGGCTGGTCAGTTGAGGCGTTGATGCATTTTAGCTCGAGCGGGTCCCGTTGCTGCAGGAATTTGGGCCCCGCCCGCGAATCCACAGCCCACCTGTCCCGCCCCGGGCCCGTCTTTAGCTCGTGGCTCCCCTTCCACTTTCACCTTGTTGGCGTTAATCCCCCGGACTACCGATTCACATTCCAAGAGCAAAATGCCAACTCAACTTAAGGCCATAACCTCATCGTCAAGCCTTGCGCGTTCCTGTTACAGACGGGGCATTTTCTTTACCTGTCAGTGCTTCTGCCAAACGAGAGCCTGACGGGAAGCCTGACCTGGGGGCCCATCTCACTCAACCACAACATACCTAGCTCTGCTCACCTCTGTTGTATGCGGGGAGCACGGCAGCTTGCTGTATCGAAAGACTTCCCGAATCATGCCGGCCGCATTGGGCACCCAAGGGAACCAACTTCCAAGGGCCAGACAGCGCTGAGCGGAGGCGTAAAGGCTGTGGCGCCTACCAGCATCTCAACACACAATACACGGATGAAGCGCGCTACTGGTTGGTTGGGGCACCCCAAGCGCGTTTCACTTCATTTAAAAAAAGAAGTCAAAGCCGGCATCTTTGACTACAGTGACACCTGGGGTAGGGGGAAACCAAGATGTAACCCCATCGGCCGAGTGATCAGGCTGTCTGATGTCGTTGAACAGGTTTCTTCACCTCGAGCTGATGGAACCACCCAAGACAAAAGACTGAAACACCTATGTAAAGGCTTATAACGACCCTCTTATACCAGAAGCACGCGATGTGGCCGATGTAGGCGTGATCTCTCCAATGTGGTCAGGCTCCAAGAGCCGGAGGGGTCTCGAGACTTGAAGAGAGCCGCTCACTTGACAGGCCAAGATACTGCGCAGTGTAAGTATTAACTATATCAATCACGAGATGGATCACCTGCCACAGTAACGGAGAGTTCGAAAGAGCGAACACAGTCGCTGACCGCACACACACACCCTCCGGCATCAACTGAAGAGCAGATGGGTATAGTGACGTCGGACCATAATGCGTTCTCAACATAATTGACGCCGTCCTTGTTCGCGGAGGAATGTGGTAAGTATTTTTGGTGTGATAGAGAACCCGCCCTGCATACAGTTGGTCCTTCAGGTTGGAGTAACCATCCTCCCGTCCAAGCTGAATCCGTCGATACAGGGGTATGAACCTGGTTGATCAGGGGCTGCACCTGAGTTCTGCGTACTAACACCCACGTATTGAAGAGTTCAACAGCCGTTCGTTTCATGCATATATACATGTGCGCAATTCACTTGGCACCCACCCTTGATCGTGGGTGGTTCCTTTCCGGGGTTGTACGTACGTCATCAACTCTGCATCTGGGACAGAGAGGTCTGCGATTTGAAGATGCAGTCCATGCATGGTGTTTTATTGATGGATGTGAGTGGAAGAGGAGAGAAAACACCGACATCACCAACTTATGGGATGTTTGTTGCAAGATACTGCCGCTTTAGGCCCAGCTCAAGAGATGTCGGACGGCGCTTATCCTGTTGATGCATAACGATGTCAAATTGATGTCTGTTCGTCCTCAATGCGTTCTGTCCATGGCGGGCTTCCATTTGTCCCATCTATGTTGCGCATGGCAACCCGCCGCTTAGACTGTGCCGTCTTCTGTTTCAAGGCCACCGTTTGGGATATTCCATCCGGTTGGTTCCTGCCGCAGCCGGTGCTTCATTGTTGGACTCAAAGAGTGTATGTACCCAAACTCAACTAGCGGGTCAAGGGGTAAGCCTCTGCTTAAGACGTAAGGGGAATCAAATGTGGCCATACAGGGACGAGATGGCTTATTTCTCTTCTCTCTTCTTGCGCAACATATTTTCCCCCGGAAATCGGTCAAACTGAACATTGAGGAACATACACTGGTGATCGAGAACGACATTCCAACCGATGTCTTGGGTCGACTTGACGGAGCTTGGCAATACGGATCCGCATAAGCGCCAGGTACGAGTGGTTCCTAGTTTAGCACGTCGCTATCTAACGAGGTCCTTGTCGGCAATCCTTGTCGGCGATCCTTCTCTTACTGAACTTGAAGAGGTAAAATGAGGTAGACACAAGACCTAGACTCCGAAGTCGGATGTGAAAGGAAAGGGTGGTTTGAAAATATCATCAGTCTCTTTGAATTGCCGGAGCACACAGAAAGTACGACATAGGTCTCATTGGCGATGATACTCCGGAAGTTTATCCCAACTCGACGGTCGGTTACGTTGCGAGCAAGCACTAACCTAATCCAGTATAGCTCAAGAGGTTTTCACGACGGGACTCACGCACCTTCTTCGCTGACATTGAACAGCGGGGCGCCACCGATGGAGTTGTGTGGGCTGTAAGCACTCGTAAGCAGCACGTCAACATGAAGCTTGACCCCTGCAGCGCAATTACAGTAAAGCCCGCCTTGAAGTCTCTGGCCTTGAGCAGGAGTTGTGAAGTCTCAACTCAATGGCGACAAGTGGAGAAACTTGGTGGTGATAGAAGTAATTCAAGAAGACAAACACCACGGATCAGGAGTCTTTATCTGAAGTTGACATTTGGAGTCTTGGACATTTTGATGCGCTGTCTTTGGCGCCCTGCCGCCGCAGGTCCCGTCTCCCTGGGACACCTAGGAGCTTTGACTCCCCTTTGGCCCCATCACTTTCATCCACATCTCCATTATTTTCCCTGTTGGCGTCGTGGCGTCCACAATTTCCCCTGCAACAAGCATTTGAGAGTTGGCGACCATCCTGGAGCTTCCACTTCCACGAGTTCTTTTGGCTTGGGTCTCTAGCCGTCCGTACCTTGCAGACCGCGTCGAGCCAAAGAGGTCCCCGAGCTGAGCTTCCCTGCAGGCTTGTTTTCCTACCGCCATTTGCTCCAGGTTGCCCTGTCTCGCCTGTCTGGAGCCCCGTCACTCCGTCACTCCGTTGGACGTGGTACCTAACGTCAATCAATCTGCGCAGACTTGCAGCCCGGAAGCCAGCAGAGCCAAAGAAGTCCACTGGAAGCCGGCACCCGATCCGTCAGGCGTCCACCCACGACCCTCGATCCTCGCTCGGCTCGGCAAACATGTCATCAACTGTCACGCCTCCGGCTCCCGATGGCAATTCTTTCCTGGTGCAGACAGTGTCTCTGCTGAGCAGCGCCGCAAGCTACTTGCGCCTGCCGGTGATAGCCTCTACTGTATGACCCGGAATTCCTGCCTCTCCCGCCCTGTGCCTGAATGGCTCTTGAGCCGTCCGCGTCGACTGGCTAAGGGGGCAAGTCCAATGCCATCTCCCTCCCCGTCTCTATCAAGTGACCTCTACCGGGGAGACGTCGTGCTAATTCTCATGTTCATGCGCTGACCTTGGCTTTTGCCTATCTAGGGAGTCGCCGCCATCCTTACTGGGCTGCTCTACTTCAAGCAAAAGTATGTGGTCCACCATTTCACATCTCCCATCCCAATTGCGTCACCTGTACTAATGCGCTACCTTATTGCAGAGCTCTAATCTATCCCTCTCACATGCCCCCGGGCTCTCGAACGGATATACCTCGACCCAGCTTCTACCGCATCAAAGACTACGAAGAACTCATTATCCCGACCAAAGATGGCGAGAAGCTGTCTGCCTTCTACATCCGGGGCCCCAAGGGCGGGCCCAACTCCAAGGTGACCGTGATCATGTTCCACGGAAACGCTGGTAACATTGGCCACCGTCTACCCATCGCACGCATGTTGCTCCAAGCTGTGGGCTGCAACATCTTTATGCTCGAATACCGCGGCTACGGAATCTCCACCGGCCACCCTGACGAATCCGGGCTCAACATTGACGCCCAAACCGCCCTCGACTACCTCCGCGATCGCGCCGAGACGCGGGACCACAAATACATTGTCTACGGCCAGAGTCTCGGTGGAGCAGTTAGTGTCAAGCTCGTGTCCAAGAACCAAGGCAGGGGCGACATTGTCGGCTTGATTCTGGAAAATACCTTTCTCAGCATGCGCAAGCTGATACCCAGCATTATCCCTCCTGCTCGGTACCTTGCGGCCCTATGCCATCAGGTCTGGGCTACCGACACCTTGATTGGCAATGTCAAGGTACCTACTTTGTTTTTGAGTGGACTCCAAGACGAGATTGTGCCGTAAGTTTTTGTCCTAGCTTTTCCCATTGTACCTCCTCATTCTGGTACTCTGAACCACGGTCTGTGGTTGCGGCCGGTTGGGTTGCAATGGAGCTGTTCGCTAATTCTATGACCCGCATTTTAGACCCACTCATATGAAGCAGCTTTATGATCTCTCCAACGCCCCGGTAAAGATCTGGAAGCCGCTTCCCAACGGCGACCACAACTCGAGTGTCCTCGAGGAGGGCTACTTTGAGGCGATTGCGGAATTTATCCAAAGGGTTTCCCCAGGAAACCTCGAGAAGGAATACCTCGATTATTCGACAACGAAGCCCGCGCCGCCGAACTCCTCCTCATTCGATGCGGTAATTAGGTCTTCCTTTTGAAGGGGAAGCATATGATATGCTAACGATTTTGATGACGCGAAAGCGTGCATGATTACGAGTTGTTCGGGGACAGCGAAGCACAAGTACGACAGCCGCGACCTTCGTGGCTTAATGTTTGGAGATGGGTCGGAACTCAAGGCTTCCATTGAGGTGTCACATTTTCTTTCGCACCTCATGTATGCATTTCATGACCCTCTGGACATATGTCGAGGTGCTCGGGTCTTCATTGAGACCCAAACGGGACTAGGCTCGATGATTTAATTATGGACGGGGCGTTTACGTAGAATAAATACCAAAATATTAATATCGGGCAAGGGATAACTCAATTCCATATACAAAGATATGGGCATCAGCATGTCAAAAGTCCCCGACCTGTTGAGAATATGTCGGATCATTCAATCATTAGGCTATGTACGAAAACAGGCTCCCTCTCCTGGCAATATGCTTGCTACATATACAATTATATCTAAACCGCAAATGTTGACTATTCGCTCCTCATTGTCACGATCTGATACTACCCAAAATCTGTTCTCGAGAGGACGTGATAAAACTCCTGCTTTTTGTCATATCTCCCGTTGCATATTAAAATCGTCCCCCCTGATCGCCATAAAAGGACTGCTCTAAGCAACCCTCAATGGCAGAATATGCTGTACCATCGTCTCACGTCTGCACAACGGACACTCAGGCTTCTCGCGCACCCAGTCTCCAATACACGACCAGCAAAAGACATGTCCGCACTGTGTCGCCGCCGGGTCCTTCAGCTCTTCCAAGCAAAGCGTGCACATCCTTTGCTGTCTCCCCTTAATCCAGCCCATGACCTCTTCATTCGCCGCCAAGTCGTACTTCGCCCTCCCGCCCTTGGGCACAGGTGTGTGCGTCGTCCGCCCAATCTCCGCCAAACTACGCTGGTTACCCGACCCGCCGCCAGGCGTGCCCATCTCCACCAGCAGCTCGTTATTGCTGCTATAGGCATTCTCATCTAACGACACATTCAGTGTGCCCGCAGCGCCCGGCCCGAACGCGCGCTCCCGGATGCCCGCCTCGGTACTGGCCTCCTCGGCACTAAGCGGCGAAGTCGACGACAGCTGCGCCGTCACGTGCAGGTATCCCCGGACGAGCATCTGCACCACCAGCAGCACGCCGAGCACCTCATAGCCCGCGCGACCGCCCTGGCCCTCCTCGATGCGCCGCGTGAACACGTAGCGCAGCCCGAAGAGGCGCTTGGAGAAAGAGTAGTAGGCACCCGAGAAGTAGAATACGGCCAGCGTCAGGGCGTGCAGGTGCGCGCCGCTGGTAATGGAGGTCAGGTGCGTGAGCAGGTAGCGCTTCACGCGGTACTCGAGCGTTGAGACCGTTGAGAAACCACCGCCCTTGTTGGAGTTAGATGGGGTGGCGCCCTTGGTGTCACCACGGCCCTGGCGGGCGAGCACGGTGAGACGGTCCTGGAGGCGCTTGCGGAGCGCGGCGCGGATGGAGGGTAGCAGGCGGCTGAAGAGATAGGGGACAAGGACGCTGCTGACGATGTAGCCGGCTCGTCGCTGGAGCGAGGGCAGACGGGGGCCGCCGGCTTCGCTGCTGGGTTCGACGGGGTGTTGGGTGTCTGGTATCCTGCCGTTGCCGCCCGTGCTCGGCTCTTCGACTTGGACTAGGTCGCAGTACTCCTCGCCTAGGGTGCGGTTGCCGAGGAGGGTGGTGAGGCATAGGTAGAGCAGGTCAGCGGCCGTGCGGGTTTCGGTGGCCCAGGAATGGGCGGAGCGGGCACCGCGAACGCGCCGGTGAAGGTCGGTCAGCTGGTTGGTGAGGACGCCCTGGAAATAGGCATCTTTTTGATGCGCGCGGATGATGTCGGGGGCAGCAGCGAATGGATATGGCGAGCTCGTGAGCGGCGGAGGCGGCTTCTTGGTGGCTGTCAATGACATGGTGATTGATGTCGTCGTTGATTCAGGTCGGGTGGGCTCGAAGTCGGGGGTCAAAAGCTGTGTTTACACGGGCGACGTATTCAGGGGGAACTATGGATTCCCAGGAGAGCTCGTATGTCTATAGTCGAATCGTCGAAGCTGTGGCAGTAGATGAATCAAGTCTTTTCGGTCTGAAATTATCGGATTCGATTTGATGTCTGTCGAGATCGACGGGCGGCAGTTGAAGCTGAGATGAAAGTGATGGTCGGGAACGGATGGACCTCGGTCCTTGGGTTGATGGGGGCAGCACGCCCGGCGCCGCCCCGGCCATGTGTGGTTCCTCTCCAGCTGAGAAATTGGCAGGGGGCGCCCAGAAGGTCGTAGCCCAGGCTTTAGTGGCAGGGATGTGCGGGTGTCACCACAGGACGGGGCCGCGACCAGGGGTTGACGTCTTCTCCCCAGGCCAAAAGGAGTGCACGCGACAGGGGGCTTGGCAACTCTCTTTGCGACAGGGGCAGCTACAGGTAAATTGGGCTAAATTTCCATCTTGACACTGACAAACTCGAAACGCGTTACTGTCGGGAATTTGACTGCAAGCTTGTCAACTATTTCTTTGCGTTACTTTATTTTCTTCCTTTCCCTCTCCGCATTCGATGACGGAGAGCAGATCGACCGCTGCCTGGCGCAATGGACGGTGATCCCGTGGTTGAGCCGGAGCTCGACTCCTTCAGCTTGACCTTTCCCCTTCCCTACCGGGTTGCCTTCATCGTGGTCCTAGGTATGAATCTACAATTTTCCTGCCGTATGTTCGCTCTTAGAAACACGGTTGTAAACTGACATTTTCTGGTTGATTAGCTGTTTGGGGCTGGGGT
Source organism: Neurospora cerealis (assembly GCA_009806085.1). NCBI lineage: Eukaryota > Fungi > Ascomycota > Sordariomycetes > Sordariales > Sordariaceae > Neurospora > Neurospora cerealis. The sequence continues at coordinate 838,281 of RAOY01000001.1, forward strand.
CTCAACCTTCACTTCCTCCATATTCGCAAGATCGACGTCCCCTCCTTAATCCGGTACCCGGGAAGATCGAGCACAACCCAGCTCCCTCACCACCACTCGACATACCGTCTCGCGACTCTTCTTTCGCTAAGCTCCGCTCTTTCGATCCTCACATTTTGGTCGTTTACCAGGCGCGATCCGAAACGCGTCATTGACTATGATTGGATTCCCATGACCAACTTGGCCGTGACCGCAGCCCTCTTCGTGCTACCCCTACGAAGATTGTCTGTCTCGCACTCCGGCCGGCGTCGACTACTCGCAACTCTACGCCGCGTCAGTGTGGGAGGTTTGGCTGAGGCCAAGGATGGAAAATTTGGGGATATCTTGCTGGCTGATGTTCTCACCAGCTACGCCAAGGTCCTTGGGGACCTGTTCATATGTCTCTGCATGTTCTTCACGCGGAACGGGTCTGCTACTGACCGACCGGATCGCGGTTACGGCGGCACCTACCTCGTACCACTCCTCCTGGCGATACCAAGCGCTATTCGGCTGCGCCAGTGTCTTATCGAATATCTGCGCATGCGAAATTCCCCTTTCAAGGAGTCCACGGGCTGGGGTGGACAACATCTGGCCAACGCGGCCAAGTACTCAACCGCATTTCCTGTTATCATTCTTAACGCCATGTTGCGTAACGCAAACACCAACGGCACCCCAACTAACAGTCTGTACCGTGCATGGATTGTTGCGTGTCTGCTCAACTCGCTCTACAGCTTTTACTGGGACGTTGCCAAGGATTGGGATCTCACCCTCTTTGCTGAGGCACAGGAACGCAATTCTCCCGATCATCCGTTTGGTCTGCGGCGCCGCTTGCTGATTCATAAGCCCGTGGTGTACTACTTTGTCATCGCGCTGGATCTGGCACTACGGTGCACATGGATGATCAAGCTGCACCCCCATCTCAATACCATCAGCGACTTGGAGAGTTCGATCTTCCTGATCGAGTTTTTCGAAGTGTTCCGGCGGTGGGTGTGGATCTTTTTCCGGATTGAGACCGAGTGGATTAGGAACACTTCGACCGGGCTCGGCGTTGACGACATTTTGATGAGCAACTTTAATACTAGGAACGAGGACGAGGAGTACGTGGACTAATTCCCACTTGCCGTATCTCTGCGGCACGAACCATCAGAACCTGGAGATCCGCGTATTGCCGGTGCGGATGTTTGCTTTGGTTTGGATGGAAAATGGAATGCTGGAAAATCCGAGTATCATATGCCGTCAAATGGTTGGTTTAGAAAATCGGCGTTCAGGTCTTTTTGGTTCCCCCACCCCAGCGATATAGATGTACTCTCTAAAGCAAGCATACATAAATCTACGACTAATCGCGATTCAGATTTTAGAACACGTTGCTTCTTCCTTCGATGTTCCAATCCTACCTTTGTCCCCATCGGGGTTGCTTCCGAGGCTACACAACACATACAGCCGTTGGTACCGGACCTATCACGGCAATCCCGCACCTCAAGAGGCTGTCTGAAATGCTTACTTAGTGTGTCTGTCTGACAGCCCGGCATCTGGCAGAAACGTTTCCAAATAGCATGGACGGTGCGTCATCCAGCGTATCACTTGTAACCCATTCCAGTTGTCAAAAGGCACAGGATAATGGATACAGCAAAAAGTCCTCACGTGGTCGTTACACCCATACGCTTCAGCTCCTCCTATCCGGCATCTAAAAATGTGGAAGTGGTATTACAGAGCAAAGGCCTCGTTCTTTAGACAAAATCTGCCGCCTTCCTCAAGCCGTTAGATTTTGTTGAGGAGTGGCATTTCATTCAGTTTTGACATTTCCCTTTAAAACCCCACCATGTGCTCTCTCGCCTTTGTCCCTGTCCGTTATACTATCTCAACAAAGGGAAAGCCAGCTTCGTGATGGCGGCACGGTAAGTACAAAGTTGAGAGAAAACTCGCTTACTTCCCATGAAAATCTTCACTCACAAGGGACGAAATCCTTTGTCTGCTGGGACCCAACCCCCTTATCCCGGAAGAATGCGGGAGGGATATCAAAGTCACGGAATTGTGGAAACGGCTATAATCCAACACTCGAGGTCTCGAACTCGATTTCCTCGTGCATGATAAACACAGGCTGGGGAGACCATTTTGAGAAGTAGGTTGCTGTTTCAGGTTGGCGGAGTCGTATGTATTCCAGAAGAAAAGAAGCGGTCAGGGAAAACCGAAAAGATGGACGAGACGACGACAGGCCCCCAACGACCCTCCGGTCGCGCCGACATTTCACGTCCATCTTCTGCTGATGAGGCCAACATTACATCGTCATCGCCGCCAGGGTCTCGTTTCAATCCTCCAAAGCCGAAAGACGTAGAAGTCTACGAGAAAAAGCCCCTACCGCCCATTCCGCCAAAGCGGCGGCCAGCAGCCTCGATATCGAGCCAGAAGGACTTGAACAGCGTAAAGGGCGTCCATACGTCGGCGAATATCACAGGAGCCGGTCCTCCTGAAAATATCAACAATCGTCAAAACTCGGGGGACATTGACTGGGAAAAAGAGGAGGCCGAGATAAACTCCATCATCGCCAAGCAGTTAACCCCCAGGGGCGGAACACCAATATCAACGTCAATGTCCCCGGCACCGCGAACACCCAAGCCTCTACAGATTCCTCCAGCAGACTCAGAACGCACTCCAGAGTCGAGTTTGTCACAAGAAATCATTTCACCGCAACCACGATCACCGGTATCGAATATCCTCCAGCTCGACAGTTTCGGACCCATCGAGTCGCATCCAGACTCTCCACCGTCATCACCTACCGGGCAGATTCATAATATCAGGGTTAGACAGCTCTCGGGGCCGGATTCTCTTCCCGAACAAAAGGATCGTTTCAGCAACAGCGAGAACAACGCCACAGACAAACATACGACAGGTTACATATCTCCCGTCAGTAGCCGCAGTAGTTTCTACAGCCAATATCGAGACAGCACCGTATCCGAGGCGGGTTCAGCAAGCCTAGCCGGAAGCAGCGCACCTCGCCGGTACGACAGCCCCGTATCGACAGAACACTCCCCCAAGGGAAAACCAAATCCAAATATCAAGAATCGACTGGTGGCAAGAGAAGCACCATCGCCTATCCCACGACCTTTACAGCCACGTAAGATCAGCGACAGTCTCAAAGGGAGCAGCAACAAGACAGCAAGAACCATGTCTCCAGTTCCCTCAACCAACAGTGATCACAGCGGCGTCAGCATTGCTGAAGCCCGTGAGCTCTACCACGAGACGACCGCACAAATCGCTCGTAACACAGCAGCTGGAGGAGGAGGATCATGGGCATATCCGAATGCCTTGAGCCATCCCCCACACCCAGGAAGCAGCGTCGGGATCCCATCATCTCGATCTGCCGGAGGCCCGGGTCATGCCCACTTTCTCAGCGAGGACGGCACGCCACGGACAACTGGTGATAGGAAGAGGGAAAGTCAGCAGCCGCTACTCAGTCCCCTGCGCTTTGTCCCGGTGCCGCAGCAGCCACCACCCGTGCGACCGCCGAGGGAGGACGAGCTCCCACTGGCCCTGCCTCGTTGGGACTCGGCGGCTGATACATTGATAACCCCAGATCTAGATCGTGTGGAGGAAGGAGAATCACAACCCCGATCCAGACTCCGATCCAGTTCGCAATCCTCGCGGATATCCCATCACTCCCACGCAGGCCCTTCCTCTCCATCACCCTCCTTGGCAAATTCTCAAAGCGCCGCCCTCAAGACGCGGCCCCGAAACAGGGCGCAAACCATCAGCGTGAGCACCTTTGGCCACCACAACGAACTGCGCAGGCAATGGGACTCGGGCTCGCCGCAGCTAGAGGTAGGCGGTCCGCTGCCGCTTGCACTGGAAGATAACTTGGCTTTGATCACCGAGTTCGCGAAGCACGGCAGTCGTCATACCCGCAACCACAGCGACGGCGATTACAGCCCCGGTGGCGGCGATGGTGAGAATCGCACATCTCTATTTCGACGCTCTTTGGTTTCCAAGGTGTTTAGACGCGTTTCGGGATCAACACCAGGAGGAGCATCACCCTCAACTCCCACACCTACGTCTACACCTACCGCCATATCGACAGCCACGGCCACCGAACGGGGCTCCACACAATATCAAACAGCCGCAGAGAGATACCACGATCAGAGTTCCAAGACCACCGCTGCCGTCGGCGCAACACCATTAGTCCATCGGCCACGCACAGCCGATAGCCGCGGCGCCGCGGGGCCGTCGTCCTTCTCTTTTTCGACCGCCTCCTCCTCTTCATCTGCCGTCGGGTTTCTGCTCCCTCAGACTCTGAACATGAGCGCGTTGGCGCAGAAGACGAATGAGCTGTTGGTCGGCGGGCGGTTGGCGAGGAGAACCAAGTCGGGAAAAAAGAGGGAGAATTTGAAGAATAGCATTAGGGTGCTGGGTGATGGGGGCAGGGTGGAGGCGCCGGTTGAGTTTGTTACGGGGATGGAGTTGTTGTCGCCGCCAGAGAGGCCGGCGCGGCAAGAGGGACAGGGTTGGTTGTGAAGTGATCTTGTGGGAAGGGTGAAGTAAGGTTGACTTGGGATATGCGAAAGTCAAAGGGTGGCTGGATCCAAGTGATGATGCGTGGAGAATGAACTATTAGGGACTTTTTCCTGTAGAGTATATGGCGATGTTTTGTACAAACTAACTTGAGCGTCGTGAATTTGCATTGATGCTCAAGCTTAAAATAACAGAATCCCTCAGTTATCTTCGTACCTGGTGGTGCATGCGATCGTTCTCTTGAGCTTCTGTCCACTGGGTGTTTGCATGGCGATGTTGTTGTCAAGCATGTTGGGCTGCGAGTTTTCGACACACCGGGAAGCCCTGGCATAGGTTGGCGCATCAAGCATGACACAGGGTGAGGCCGTTGGAAAAGGATGAACCGCTGTCGCAATGTGAAACTCGTCATTTCAGCACACTGGAGTATGAAGTGGAACTGACTGGCGCGCGTATTGGGAGCTGTACTCTACACATAAAAGTGAAGAACAGTTCGCTTTTAGGAGAACTGAGCAGTGGAGAGAATCACAACTGCCCCTGCACTGAAGGGAATAACTTCAACCTCATTGACGTCGGTAGATCCGCCCGGAGAGACCCACTGAATCACTCCGGCTTCCACCGGTACCGCTCCTCCTTTCCCGCTATTTCCCCGCATGACATCTCCAAAAGGTACCTCTACGTATACCGTGTCATAGAGGTACCTTACTGTACGGTGACTTGTTTCGCTACTTTGACGGGAGAGGAGTTCTAGTCCCAGTTCTCCCACCCCCTTCCCGTCTTTTGCGCCCAACCTCCGTCCAAACAGCCGCGGTTCTCGAGTCCCGTCCTATCTTCCGTACTCCCCGTTACCTATTTCTTACGGCGCATCCTGGTTGATACCATGAGCGCTTCGATCGAAGTGGGCGCACACACCACCGGCGACGTCCCTCAAGACAGCGAAGAGTTCCAGACCATTGCTCAGAGTATCCAGGGTGTACAGGATCCCGACATCTTGTTTCCGTCGTCAACAAGAACCGGTGAACTGCCAACGGAGGGACAGAAAGAGAATAACACTACAATTGAAGAAGACGGGGAAAGCGCAAAGGATCAAGAGGAGGAGAAGGCTATCGACGACGAGGCTTCCTATTATTGGGATGCTTCGACCATGGCACCGCTTAGTCCAGCCTCGGCGGTTAGTACCTATACCTTATTCTTGGCTCCGTGCCGGTTATGTGCTCCCGTGGGAGACCGCTTGGCTCCGGCGCCGGGTGTCCGGTTTCGCACTCCGACTCCGGCCCGGGCTTGCATGTCACCCTGATGTAACAATCGGGTCGGCCCCTTGCATGACTTCCGAGTCTACATAAACCATCACTCTATTACAAAACCGCTCAAGTCATGTCACCTAACACAATTCTACCCTGCAGGCCGCCATTGCCCGGTTAAGAGGCTTTAAGCCCCCTCCCTTTCCGCTATGGGACCGCCTACCATTCAGTCGCCGCGCCGCGGTGCTGTTGCTCCTTTTCGCAGACAAGCGCGGTGATCTCCGTGTCGTCATCACCATGCGCGCCGCGAGCATGCGCAGCTTCTCTGGGCATGCCGCGCTACCCGGCGGGAAGGCGGATAGTGTAGAGGAAACACCATGTATGAAGCGCCGCTATCACGTTCACATAAACTACCAGTAACGAGACCAAAGACCACTAACCTCGGACTGTTTCACACAGATCAAATCGCCCGCCGCGAAGCCTGGGAAGAAATCGGTCTTCCCATGGACGACAACAAGCTCCCCTCGCCATTCCGCATCGAACACCTCTGCTACCTGCCCATGAACCTCGCGCGCACCGAGCTAGTCGTCCGTCCCTGCGTCGCCTTTTTGCATGCCGATGACAAGGACGCGCCAACGGCAGACGAATCCCTGATCCCACGCCTAAACGCCAAGGAAGTCGCCGCCGTCTTCTCCGCGCCCTTCCACAACTTTTTGCGAGCCAATGATGAGGTTGCGAAAAGCGATGACGACGACGGCTCGCAAGAAAAGCCGCCGCCAGGCAAGTGGTACGAGGGCAGCTGGACGAACTGGCACGAGGAACCGTGGCGGATGCACTTCTTTTACGTGCCCGTTAACAACCAGCGGGTAGCCAAGCCGGGGTCACGGAAGCAGCTAAAGGCCGAAGAAAAGTCGTCTAACAAAAGCGCAATCAACCCGGAAGACGACGAGGACTTGCCGCCGCCGACGGCGGCGCTTGCGCGTGGGGACGAGGAGGAAAGCGAGCGGTATAAGGTGTGGGGAATGACGGCGAGGATACTGGTGGACGCGGCGACGGTGGCGTATGGGGAGGAGCCCGAGTTCGAGCATAACAGCCATTTTGGAGACGAGAGGATGATTATGGGGTTGGATAAGTTGGGCATGTTGGGGGAGAAGACGAAGAAGGGGAGCGTGTTTACGCAGGAGGATCTGAAGAAGGCGAGTGAGGCGGCGAAGAAGGCTAGCGAGGCGTCGAAGATGTAGATAGAGGACCTGGAGGTAATGACTTTAATGTGGGAAAGCAAGGGAGTTGGAATAGACGATTTGTTGTTCATTCATAAGTATTTGTCATGCTTTAAATTCAATATTAACACCACAAAGCGCCAGTGGTTTAGTGGTAAAATCCATCGTTGCCATCGATGGGCCCCGCGTTCGATTCGCGGCTGGCGCAACTATTTTTTTTTTTTTTTTTTTTTCCCTTCATCGTTTCAACGTCATATACACACCCATTTGTTGGTCATGATACGGTAACTGTCAGCTATATTTTATCTCCTGAGTATCCCCACGCGTCCCTTCGTATCAACCGCCGATGACATCCAGCAACACTCTAGTTGCACTTCTCGGACCCTTCTAGCCGCTCTTCTCACCAACCGCTATGCAAAGCGGCCATAACACCTCGCCGCTCAAACCATATGGTTTTTCCCTCACGTTTGAGCATCCTGCACCCATGAACACGTCAATGACACCTCTTAATGGCAAGCAGTATCCTTGGTGGCAGTAGTACGGGACCCAAAAACGAAGTATCCCAACGCAGCTCCCAAAGAGCAGGCCAGCATGACCCAGCCGTTGTACGTCATGAAGATGAGCCTTTTGTCTGTGGTCAGAAACAGAAAACATTCAAGCTTGGAAACAAAAGAAGAAAAGAAGAGGGGGGAAGGGGGGAATCTCTTACATGATCATAAACGCATAAAAGTTCTGGATCCCATACAAGACCGACTTGATGGCGTGGGCCCGCTTGGTGACTTCAGCCGCATTTTGCCCTAGGAACCACGGCGTGGTAGTCTCAGCAAGACGTTCTTCTTCTTCATGTTGTGGTTCAACGTCATCATCATCGCGATACTGTTCTCGAGGGTCTCCAAGACAAGATAGATGGTCATCTTAGCGATACGATACGACACCAAACGCAGAGAACATAGCAGATGTGGTAGGTATTCTGTGTTTATGTATATAATTGCGGGTAACTTGGTGACATATTGAGATGAGATGATACGGCAAGCCAAAGCACAGATAGCAATATCGGATCGAAGAGAAGCGAAACGGTTTCAAAGGGACTGAGAAACAGGAAGGGGGGGTGAGAAACAACTTACGAGGCGCAGTCTCCACCCTCTTATTAGTCCATGCCTCATACTGCCTGATACCCTCGCGAAGCGCCTCGTACCCAGCCGCGAGCGCGACGATGGCGAGAAGGGAGACCACGAGAGTGAAGGTCGAGTCGATGCGCCATTGGCGGAAGACGATGCAGAGGTTCTCCGTGTTCCAGGTGAAGAGCATGTTCATGCTACACCTCGGCGGCCCTCCGCCCATCCCAGGATGGCCCGAGTGCATGTCACCAGCGGCGCTCATGTCGCCCTGGCCGGAGTGGTCCATGTGGGTGCTGTGGTCGTGGCCGGAGTGATCCATGATTCGGTTTGCTGCTCGTTGAGATGTTTGTTGCTTCGGTTATGGGAGGGATGAAAAGGGGAGTCGAGGTGAGATGGCGAAGTCGTTGATCGGGGATTTCGACTTATAAGGTACTGTGTAGAGGTAGGTGGCTGTGAGTGAGCGCTTCGTGTCCTGTCAGATGAAAGAGGAAGTGTTCCGTTGGTGGAACCTCAAGGCTGGAATTTCGCACGTTCAGGTACCCCCTGAGGGGAGACACGAAGCACCTGAAAATGCGCCTGCAACGCCCTGCAGCCGGCGAGAATATCGCAAACCCGCTATATTAAGCAAGATGAACAGGGTGCTGGCATCCGAACAACAACACTCACTGGGGAAACAGACTCGTCTCGAATTCGTTCGGCAGGCCCTCGCTGGCATCCCTTCCGTCTGACAGCGGGCATCATCTGGCGGGGTATTGAAGGACAGGTGGGGTACTCTTTGGAAACCCGCCGGGATGAAGTTCATGGTTTCTAGCGCTTCATGCCCTGTTATTCGAACTTCCATTATCTGGTAGGAGACATATCTGGATTTGTACTTCTAGGTGTTGTACAAGCTCATTTTCCAGTCAACACTGAAAATTCGAATACAGTCAAAGGGTATGTGTTTTTCCGGCCCCTGCCTATATCGTCAAAGTGCTGGTTTAAGCTGACAAAGCAGTCAGCTGTTCGCAGTTTGAATCATCCCATCGTCAGCGTCACAGCTTGAGGATCTTGGAGGTTGGTTTTAGGAGAAAAGGAAGACAAAAAGAAAGAAGAAGAAAGAGTCATAGTGATCACAAACACCAATCAAGTCATAAACAATGCTTTCCTCACCAGTAAACCTGCCGAAATGGTATGTATCACCATCAGCCACATGTAACCCCTCAGCGTATCAGCTTGCGCTCACAGCTTACACAGGCTCGAAGAAAACTCTCACCTTTTGAAGCCGCCCATCAACAATTACTGCGTTTACAATGATGACTTTACCGTCATGGTAAGTAGAAACTCAACTCCAGGCAATTTTGATTCCAATCGTGACTAAAATACCCCCGCAGATCGTCGGCGGCCCCAACGCCCGCACCGATTACCACATCAACCAAACCCCCGAGTGGTTCTACCAGTACAAGGGCGCCATGATGCTCAAAGTGGTCGACGACGGAAACTTCAGAGACATCATCATCCGCGAGGGCGAGATGTTCCTTCTGCCAGGCAACACCCCGCACAACCCGGTGCGGTTCGCCGACACGGTCGGTATCGTGCTGGAACAGAAGCGTCCCGCCGACGCAATCGACCGCATGAGGTGGTACTGCCAGAACTGCAAGGAGATCGTCCACGAGGCGAGCTTCCACTGCACCGATTTGGGAACGCAGATCAAGGCGGCTGTGGAAGCTTTTAAGGGTGATGAGCAGCTGAGGACTTGTAAGAAGTGTGGTGAGCTGGCGAATTGGTGCCCCAAGCCTGGATCGATCCAGAATCCGAATGAGGAGTAAATGGAAGGATCTGTAAAATGGCTTAGGAGTTCTGCGCGGTGAAGCGGATTGCCTTATCAAATGTCCGCGCTGCGAGCGTATATGAAATAGAATGTATGTACATCGAACTACACGAGGGTATTTGAGGGTGGGCTATCATTCATGTTCGTTCGGTGTTTACGTCTCGGCATACTCATACGAGCGGGTAGATTCCTCGACCGCAATCTCGATCTTAGCCTCCTCAAGCTCCTTGCCATCCACACGGATACCGGCGCGTATGACATCACCGGGAACAACTGGGCCAACGCCCTTGGGAGTGCCAGTCAGGACGATGTCACCGGCCTCGAGAGTCATAACCTTGGAGATATCGCTGAGGATGCGGGGAATCTGGAAGAGCATCAGGTTGGTGGAGTCGTTCTGGCGAACCTCGTCGTTGACCTTGAGATAGAGCTCGATGTTGTGGGGGTCCTGGATACGGGACTTCTCAATGAGCTTGCTCATGGGCAGGAAGGTGTCGAATCCCTTGGCAATGTCCCAGGGGAGGCCCTTCTTCTTGGCCTCGTTCTGGACATTGCGTGCCGTCATGTCGATGCTGAGAGCATAGCCTAAGAAAGAAAGATTAGTACTTTGACTATGGACATTGGAGTTTGGAAACTCACTCTCAATGGCATCCAGAGCTCCCTTCAAGTCCGAAGCGTCATGGTCTCTCACACGCTTGCCGAGGATAAGAGCAAGCTCAACCTCGTAGTGCATATCAACACCACGAGGCCGGATGACGGGTCCTTCTCCGGGAAGGATGATGGACGAAGGAGGCTTAAGGAAGAAGAAAGGCTGCTTGGGCTTTGCGCTGTTCAGCTCCGTGATGTGGTCCCTGTTGAACGAGTTAGTAATGTTCAGATGCGTTTATGGGGTACTTGTGCACACATACGCATAGTTGCGGCCAATGCAGACAACCTTGGTGGCCTTCTTGAGCGAGGCCATGGTGGTCAATCCTCTCCTGAATGTGAGACTCATGTTTGCGACCGGTTTTTGGCTGGTTATATAGAGCTGTATGAGACTTTAGACTTTGCTTATTCAATATCAGGTTTTGGGGGGTTTATATTGCGTGCTGAATTCAGGCAGTTTGCGGTCATCTTGACTGTGACGCTCTGGAAAAGATGTCCCGTCACACAACCGATCAACCTCCTCCTTGCCCTGCTATTGGCTGGGACTCACCTCTTCGTTCTAGATGCTGACAGCTAGGGGCCTATCTAGTTTAAAACTTGCGTAACGCCGAGAGGGTTCGGGATACGTACGACGGGTTTATCGAGACGAGCACGACGACCGCTGAGACGAAAGGTTAGTGCACTGAATAGCTCTTGCTACAGTACCAGCCAAGGAATCGTCTTGGCAGCAATAGGAAGGTGGAGGATCGTGAATGCGGAGTCGCCGGCTCGCACAAAGATCTCGGCCCCGAACACGGAGGACATGCCATCGTTCAAACATAGCTGTTTATCATTGGGTTTCCTAAACCATTATGCTGAGTGGAACTGTAAGGGCGGGAAGTGGGGACCGCTACTGTAGTGTGGGGAAGGTCAAATCGGTGGTTTAGCGGAGATGCCCAGAATGCCCTGCTGGCAGTCCCACGCGACAACCCCAACCGCATCCTAGCACAGTTGCACCATGGGATTTCTCCAACAAAGGAAGAGACGTCCCTCCCCGTCATCCCGTCCCTTTGAGACCTCCAAGTTGCAAACCGGCAGTCCATTCCTCTGCTGCTTTCTCCTCACCGGGCACTCATTCCAAGGTCGCTACCTTTCAGAACATTTGCGCGCTCGCACCCCGCCACCACACACCATCTGCGCTCACTGGATTCCTTCCATCCGTTCGGTCAGACAGTTTGCAACCAGGCTGGTGACAAAGCGGAACCAAATAATTGGGGGTGGGTTACCAGTATGACGTGAATTTTAAAGCGGCTTTCATATTACAACACTCCCGCTTATCTGCGACCACTTTAGGTCACCCGGCTGCTTCCTCTTGTCTCCTTCCTGGATCTCCCGATCTTCTGCCGCCTTTACCTGCAACAAAAGAAAGACACCTGCACACCGACCACTTGTCCAGATTCATACATACATTCTTGACCCTACGTGATCCATTCGTCCCGACAGCGACTAAAACTCCTAGGTGCCAATATCTTGGAGCCAAACCTTCTTCTACAACTCTAACCACATATTCATTATATGATCGCGAAACGACCCGCATCGGTTAAACGAGTTCAAGGACTGCAGACGAGACAATGGAGAGCATTCAACTTGCCCAGATGTTGGCCGATCTTAGCGATCTAAATGCGGCTGTATGTCTCCTCTCCCTTCCCCACAGAACTGGACGTCCAAGTTCCCCTGTCAGCGTCGCGCGCATGGCACTGCTTTTTGGGATCCGCTCATGTTGGATCATTATTCACTGACACTCGCCACAGCAAGAATCACAGGCCGCACTTGCGGTCGTCAACGCAAACAAGAGCGCCAGCCAGCCCGCTCCGGAACCGTCCCATCAGTCTTTGAAGCCATCAGCCGAGCAGCCTCCCATCCGCCCTAATCAACTCCATCACCAACGTGTCGCTTCCGCAACCTCCCTGCTCTCTAGGGCGGCCTCACCCGCCAGATATGACAAATACGGCCGTCCCCTTACGACGCCCCCCATGACCCGTACGCATTCGAACCATGGGTCCATTCCCGGCACTCCACGAAGAGACCCTGAGGTCAGATTTCATGTCCGATGTGTGGTTCCATAGGAGGACTGGGTACTAACAGCTCCACGAAACTACAGCCCGAAGACGACATTGACCGAGCGCATTCCCTGATGGCATTATACGAGATTCGTACGAAGCTGAAGCAGCAAGACACCACAAGCATTGACAAGCTCAGAGACAAGATAACCGCATTGCAATCCCGCTACCAAACGGAGAAGAAGGATGGCGCAGATGCCAAAATAAGTCGTTTCATCTATCCCAAGGCCCAATCGCCGCCATCTTCGTGAACACACCATGTAGCAAGGTTTCCTTCCGCGTACTATTTTTTTTTTTTTTTTTTTTTTAGTTCAGATCGTTGCATTCCCTCATGACCCATATACAGTCACGATGGCAATCCAGGAGAACAAGCTCAGATGGTTTTGCTTGGGTATGGCTTTTATTTTTCTCGTCTTTTCGGCCCGCTGATAGATTCACTCATTGTGGTCTGTGGACGTGCCTCTCTCCATGAATTCGTGTTTGGCGTTTGGGCAGGATGATCTGTTACGGCGGCTCGGATGGCAAACGGCAATGTCTATTCCGGAAACCCTATTTGGCGTTCTAAAAGCACAGGAGGATGTCGGTCCTTTATAGAAGATATATGAACATAGACTGAGCATTGAATTATGATTTGCTTACGCCTTGAACACCCACTCATTCTTACAATACCCGACACAACTTGCTGTCACTACTTCAACGTCTCCGTGAGTATCTCCCATACCTTGCAGGAAAGGTTTAACATCACCTTGACGAATTGCTTGAAATCAAGAGAAAATCCGTGACCCCGAAGTTGTTCTTCCGGTCTTGAGCCATTGGAACGCAACAGCTGTTAATGTCATACCTAGTGAAATATGAACATGGACAGTCACTTTAGAAGGGATGATTGTCCACGGTTACCGAGTGTAATATTGCCCATCTTAACCACCAAGTCCCAGGACAATTCCAGTCATATGATATTAATTACAACCAGTTTCCATCCAGATCGCATAATCCAGATTCTAGAAAGGCGATATGCGTGGTCGGCCTGCGGTTTCTAGAATAATGCAGCCTCGACCGTCCACTTAAGCTCGAGTTCAACGTCGCAACCCCTGACCCCTGGAGCGGGCCCTTGCAACGAAGTGGACTTCCGACAGCGCGCGTGTGGCTCCACAATCAGTTAGAGGGGACCCACCATAAAACGTCGCGCCCGACGACATCATCTTTCTGTTGACTGTCGCTCGCAGTCTGGTGCAACCAGTTCACCATCCACATTCTTTCTCCTCTCGCTGTTTCGACATTGATCGACTCCCCATCTCAACCACATATCGCAGCAGTATCCTCGAAACATACAGCCCACAATGGCGACCGGAGTGGACGCCAAGCTCTTGAAGAGCACCAAATTCCCTCCCGAATTCAATCAGAAGGTGGACATGCAAAAGGTCAACATCCAGGTCATGAAGAAGTAGGTGCCCCCAGTCGCTGTCAAGTCGACGAGCTCCCATCGCCGTGGTGCACTGGGGACTTGATTGCCAGGAGAGGATGACTACAAGGCAATTGCTGACACGTCGCGTCTCTGATCAGATGGATTGCAAGCAAGGTCACCGAGATCCTAGCCAACGAGGACGATGTCGTTATCGAGCTGGTATTCAACTTACTTGAGAGTGGCCGCTATGTAAGTCGCCGACCATCTTTACAACTACCGAGTTCCTCGCGACAACACGATACTAACGACACGGTGATGGCAGCCCGACATCAAGTCCATGCAGATCCAACTCACAGGCTTTCTCGACAAAGATACCCCGACATTCTGCAAGGACCTGTGGAAGCTTCTACTCAGTGCGCAGACTAGTCCGCAAGGTGTTCCAAAGGAGCTTCTGGAGGCCAAGAAGATGGAATTGATTCAGGAGAAGGTACGCACCTCCATTCCCTTTTTCGGTCTGGCGACCTCTGGTGAGCGTTAGCTGACAGTGCTTCCGACAGCTCGAAGCGGACAAAGCCGCAGAAGAGGCACGACAGAAGCGTCAAGAATTCGAACGTCGACCTGAAAGGGGCCGCAGCGGCCGAGGAGGCGGTATGGGTGGTGGCCGCGGCGACTCCTGGCGTGGAGGACGCCGTGACGACCGTGACCCCCGAGGGAACATAGGCCGAGGTGGCAGTGGTCGATCTCGCTCGCCACCGCGTTTCCGTGATCAAAGGGACCGCGGCCCGCCAAGAGGAGGACTCAAAGATTCATATGTTCCCCGAGGAAGCCCGACATTCAGACGTGGTGGAGGACGACGGGACGACAGGAGACGACGATCTCGGACTAGGTCGCCGTCTGTGCGGTCGAGGTCCCGCTCTCGCTCGCGGACACCCAGTGTTGACGGAAGCCGGCGGTCTGTTACTCGATCCCCTAGCCCTCCTCCAAGACGGGGACGGGTAAGATCACGTACTCGCTCTCGCTCTCCGATCCCCCACAGGGGGCCGCATAAGCGTGTCAGGTCACCATCGCCACGGCGCGGACCCAGATACCGGGGGCGCTCACGATCTCGGACTCGCTCGGTTTCATCCGATCGTGGTTCTCGCTCCCCCAAGCGTCGCCGTTACTCCACTTCCCCTAGTCGGAGCCGTAGCCGCACCCGGAGTCGCAGCCCAAGTCGGAGCCGGAGCATCACCCGAAGCCTCAGTAGAAGCCTGACTCGGAGTCTTAGTCGCAGTCGAACCCAGAGCCGGAGTCGGAGCCGGAGCCTGTCGAGGACTCGAAGCAAGCGCTACAGTCGGTCCGTATCGTCTACTGGATCTTCTCGCCTTTCCCGATCGCGAAGCCGCACCCCGGTTAAGCGAACGCGTCGTAGTAGCCGCAGCATTTCTCCCGATCACCGTCCTTCTAGACGCCGATCACGCAGCAGAAGCGGAAGCCGCAGCATTAGCCCTCGCCGCTCGCGGAGCCCTCGCAGACGCTCTCGTAGAAGGGATGACCGAGACAGCAGCGTAGATGCTACGCCCAGGCCCGGCAGTAGAAGCCGCAGGGCCTCTTCTGCGGCTGCAAAATCTCCTGCGCATGACAGATTGGCTGATGATTCAGGCGCTCAAGACAGAACCCGCTCTCCCCAAGACACCACATCAGCTGCTGAAGCTAACCAGGTACGTCAGACCACCTAAATGAGGCTTTAAGCTTGGGGTGGCTGGCACTGACCGGCGTTCCAGAATGTCAAAGCCTCTTACGAACAGCGCCAGAGAGAGCTGAAAGGAAAAATCAAGCAGATGAGGTCCTCTAGAAGCGCAGAAGGGGATCAGGAAGGCTAACCAGTCGTTTTGAAGATATGAACACAGCTGCTGAGCATCGCCGTTCTGTCGGCGCAAACACACGCGCACCATCATTTGGGCCTTCCGCGTCCTTTTTGCCTTGGTGGATTGGTCAGCCGAGGAGTTGTGAGGTCCTTCCCTTTTCAAATCCCCTCGTTGATGGCTCCAAGCGTCTGAAATCATATACTCTAGTCTTCAGGTCCGCATATAGACACAAAAATGCCTTGAATGGCATGAGCACCGGTGTAACAGGCACATATAGATGAATACTATTATCATGATGTTCACCAGCAGTGACTTTGGTCTGGTCAAATCCTTTTGTGTTTGAGCTCACCCGTGTGCATGCTACGAAGCATTCCTATAATACACATATTCTACAAACGAACTGCGTCAACCCCAGAGTCTCTGCCCTCATCCTGCCGACGATATTTTGAAAACGATTACCCCCAAAGTCAGGCCCTACCTACACCCCATAATTTCAAGCGAACTTCTTAAAACTAGGCCCTGGTACCACAAGTGAACCTTCACTTTAAGGTAATTCCACAGGATCTGGCGAAAACGCCACACTTGACAGTTCCTGCGGTTCCCCCTCATTGATAGTTACCACTCGGACGTTGCTATTGCTCTTTTCCCAGGCACAGTTGCAAGTATTATGGCCGCCGCCGTGTTGTAGTTGTTGTAGTTGTGATTGTTGTCGCTGCTGTGTCATGATTCCCATCTGGTTATGGTTATGGTGATGATGATGATAGCACTGGTAGTTATGGTTGTGTGTATGTCGGTTATAGATAAGCGTGTTGCTAGTGGCAGCAGTCAAAGGCCCAGGACCAAGTTCAGGTAGCTCCGACCTTGATGTTGACGTTGATGTCAGGGACGACGATTTTGTGTGGCCATGGCCATCGCCGTAGAGTAATCCAACTCCTACTTGGTCGAATATCGTCGTTGATGACGATGATTTATGTATGGCATTAGGCCTGGTGTGTGCATTGGTAGAGACAGTTTGACTTGCTGGGGCTGGAAGCTCTTGGAACCCCGCCCCCATGTCCCATAGAGTTGTGCTCGAGGCATTGGTGGAGGGTCGAGGAACATTTGACAACAGCGACAACGACGAAGGAGAGGGGCGCAGTGTGGGCGGGAGCGAGTTTGGTTTTGATCCTGGCGTGCCTGGGTATGGTGGTGGTAGTACTAAGTAGTCCCCGCCGGACCCGGATCTGGGGTTAGGATATGTTTGTTGTTGTGGCTGCCGTTGTTCTGTTATTCGATTGCGATTTCCGCTTCCACTTCCGCCTCCGCCTCCGCCTATAATCTCGTCCAGAAGACCCATGTTATCCCATACGGTCGTTTCGGAACGCCGGCCGCTACCGCCGTGATAGTTTGAGTTTGACTGTCCATCTTGTTGTTCTAGTCCTGGCCCTGGTCCTTTGACAATAGTAGGAGCAATAAGCACCAACTGCCTTATAAAATTCAACTCAGAAACCACAGCACCATGCTCTTTCGCCACAAGCGGTTGTTCGCGGTTGACCAAGTTGCGAGCGTCGGCGATTAGCCGTCCCCAGCGGTTTTTAAAGGAGATCTGAATCTGGCCGCCGCCCTGGCAGCCGCCGTCACGGTTATGATGCCCCTGCGCTTCAGCAGAAGACCCAGAAGACCCAGGCCGCCCGGACGTCGTCATTTTCTCCAGCAACTGACATACTTGGGCTATTTCCCTTCTTGCGCTCTCGATGATGTTGTTGGTCCGCTGAAAGATGGCCGGTTTTGTCCTAAGAAGAGGCAGGTTTTCGTTGCAGAGCTTGATCAAGTCCTCGAGGTCGACGACACAGGCTCGCGCCAGCTCGAGAAAGGGGCGGACTGCGGCTACGATGGAGGCGTGGTCGAGGGGGATGTTGAAGAGGAGAGCTTTGTGAGAGGATGTGATGCCGGGGGGTATTTCCATTGCTTCCATGTTGGTGTGTGGAAGATTAGCCTTGAGGCTGGTGGGAAGTGGTGAGAGTGACGCTGGGGGTTGATTTGAGATCACCTACCTCTGGTAGGCAACAAAGAAAGAGTTTCGACACAACAGGTTAGAATTGGACCTTGAAAATAAAGCGAGAGTCAAATCAAACATGCTCGGACCTTGGACTAACTGTGTCGTCTGAGGAAACGAAAACGAGAAAGCGGGGAAACCTGGAAGAACGGTCGGCCAGGTTGGCCCAATACAACTTCAGCTGCAAGTCTGGAACTCAAAGCTGGGTGCTTCAGAGCCCGTCTTTGACTATCGATATGGGACGGTAGCAGCCAGACTGGTGACAATGGATGCATATGGGCCCCTTTAGCGTACTGACTGGCCCATTCTGAGGGTGTTGACCTGAGAGCCTGATCTAACTTAGCTAGGAATTCCTAGTCGAAAGCAGCTGAGAAGGGTGGTGACACAGGGAGGTGACACAGAGATAGGTAATAAAGGCATTCCTGGAAGCGTCTATGTAAGTAGCTACCGAAATCCTTGATAAGCCTTACGATGAGGACCGGTCAAGGGCTACCTAGACAGGCAAGCAGCCTACAGAAACGCACTTTGAGGGGGCGATGGACATCCTCAAGGCGTTCTTGGTATGAAGCTGAATGCGAAAATTGTGTGACGATGTGACCAAGTCTGGAACACATTATAAACGCCACAGTCGGCGTCTAATGGCTGCCTTCCTCCAACTTGTGGGTCTCACTCTCAAACCAATGCAAAGCCCCCTGCAAGTCTGCGGCCATACTGTGTTTACATGGGAAAGGGGTACAGTGTCAATGACAGCTAGTTCGCACATGTGAGAGCCTCGCCCGTCGCATGCGATGAGGAGGATTGCAGTGTTCTAGCCGGGAAAAGATGGAGGATTTTGTGATCGTCGCTTGTTGGTTTAGAGATTGCCCAACGTTCGAGTTAAGGGTGATCGTGGAAACTAATGACCACAGGGACTTTGGATGCGGTCTGAAAGTTGACCATCAAATGTTGCTGTAGAGGTTGGCCAACGATAGAACCCCATTTGCCTGCTTGGAAACTGCCTGTTTCTCGCCGTCCAAGCAGGCGTATTACGCGCCAAGTGAGATGTCCCTTATCCTCGCATGAGTATTCAATGCCTTCCCAAATTCCCACAGCGTAAGCCGAACTGCCTCTCGTCGATTAAAGCGTGACAGCCTCACTCAGTCCGCCACCCAACCACAGGCGGAACAACCAACGTCCCACTTGTCTGCGCACTTCCACCCAACCGCCTTCCATCTTTATCCGTATGCTTGACCAGACCAGCGGCGCACACTATCTTCCCTGGATAGCTACGAACTGTGCCGGCCACTTGCTCGTGCCCAGCAACGTGCAACATACACCAGCCACTCGGCTGTGAAAACAGCAGGTACCCAAACTTGGCGCACTCGGCAATGACCTCCCGCAAATGACTTTCCTGCTGGAACCGGGCTGTGTCCGAGTCCTCGACAAAGTACCGCAGGAAGCGATTCAGCGCTTGCGCCAGGGCAGCAGCCTGGGGCGCGAGCGCCGCGTCTGATGGGTTCAAGGCTGCCCGCTGGCTGCGTTGGGGGTGCAGCAAGAAGGCGGAGAGCACACGCCACCAGTGGAGGGCTAGGGTGGAAGCTATTCGGATTTTGGTTAGTAAGGGGTTTCGAAAAGCGGATGGCGGGTGGTGATGATGTTGGGAGCACATGGGGGAAAACGAACCTTGAGAATCCACCTGTCTTCTGAGTCCGTGCTGTTCATCCGGGGGAATGGACTGCAGAAACGCCGCAACGGACGTGGGAAGCATGGACAGCGGGCTCCGGGCGCTGGGATCGATGCTCGTGAAGATGACCGTGGATAAGACGTGCTGGAGAGCTATGTGCCTTGTGTTCGGATCCAAGGCAAGCGAGATGATTGTTTCGGCTGAGGGGCCTTCAGTACCAGCCTGGCCCAAACCTAGTTGGGAGAGGGCCGCAACGAGGCTTTGGCGATTTACACGTGTAGCATCCAAGGGGTGGAAGTGATAGTAGTTCTCGACGTGTTGCTGGATGAGGTGGTGTCGGTCGCGAAGCTCGGCGGCGAGCTCCTGATCGGAGAGGGAATCGAGGAGAAAGTGCTTCAGTTGGGGCATGCCGTTGTCGTCCTGGTTCTGCATCCCTGACCCGATCTGTGCGTAGGACGCATCTTTGGAGGGTGTCATAGCAACTTCGGTAACATCGCCATGACCTCCGTGTCTTTGCCTTCGCCTCGAGAAGAAGCAGAAGGCGGCGGCGATACCGAGGAGAATACCGGCGATGAGGCAGCCGATAGCTATGCCGGCCGCTGCACCAGAGGCCACTCCGCCTCGTCCTTTAGCCGGTGCTGGAGTGGTGGTAGCTTGGCATTGAGGATCAAGAATGGTGCTGTTTCCACTGACAGTGAGACTGCAGATTGCCGGAAAGCTAGTATTTGATCCTGACCCTGATACTGCTACCGGTGCCGATGTCAATGTCGATAGGGTGGGCGCTGATGATGTTGATCCCGTGGACACTACGCTCGTGCTTGGTACAAATGGCAACAAGACGGATGCTGGTGCATTCCGGGTTACTGTCTGCGGAAGACCATCTGGGCGGGCTCCAACGAAAGACAACAATGTCGCGGGTACAACCGCTTGGGTTATCTGAGCACTAGCAACGGTAGCTAGGGTTGTTTGGGTGCCGTATCCATATATCGCTGTATATGTGATCGGCTGGCTTTTTTCCGTGAGAGTGGTTGTAACAATTACCGTAGTAACTAAAGGCTGCGCCATAGTGAAAGATGAAGAGCACAATGCCCAGAAGAACTCTGAGGAATGACTGATTTCTTTCCAACTGAAGAGGACCGGGCGGAGGATTCCTTTCAATAAGATGAAAAAAAGAAATGATCAGGAAGAAACACCTGCCCAGAGCCTCGTCGACCCAGGAGAAACTCTATACACTGTGTGATATGCCTGCATATTGTCCAGTGCATTTCAGCTGGACCGCCACAAAACTGACTGATAACATTCGTGCCACAACTTCTCCATGTTCAAGAATGGAATCATGGCAATAGGTAGAGCCAGACCCTCGTGAACGGCCAGTCGCATCTTTCTCCTCCAGCGATTGGTGGTCTTGTCTGTCGGATACGTGCACGACGCTCCCTAGGCAACCACTCCCATCAGCCGGTCATGATGTAGGAAACGAACTTTGACCACTTTAGGCCGCTCAACCTTTGATTTTCTTTTGCCTTCAGGGAGACATACAGGGTTAAGCTCCTACTGGTTCCGTTGCATCTGGAGCTTTGCCTCCGTGATGCAGGCAACCTCGGACTTTTTGGCCTCCTCCCATATCAGGTAGTGAGCTACGTGCTAGCTCAGGCTATCTTCCACGCACTTGAGTTCAAAGGCCTAAGGTAACCCAAGTTCAAGGCAAAAGGTACATTTACCTCAAAAATCAGTCTTCAGCACAAGTTGCCTTGACCTACACCAAGCATTCCGCCAAACCGATCTCAACATGTACTCAGACAGCCCGGCTATTGTTGTCTCCGTCGACCTGGGCACAACATATACGGGCGTGGCATGGATGACGCCCAAGACCCCCATCCAAGTGATCAGCGACTGGCCCGGCAGCGGTGACCGAGGCGAACGCAAGGTGCCAACGACGCTGGTCTACAACGCCAACGGCACTCTCTCGTCATGGGGTTTCATGTGTGCCGACGACGAGCTTGAAGCCGGAGTTCCTGGCGGCGCGAAAGTACGCCGGGAATTCTTCAAGATATTCATGGACGCGGATACACTAGCAGACGCGCAGCAGCAAGGCCTCACCAGCGCACCACAAAGCGTTTTCGAAGCGCAACAGTTCGTGACCGACTTTCTCCGGCAGGTCTACGCCCACGTCAAGGAGTCCATCGAGACGCAGATTGGACGGCGCGGAGTAGGGAACGGCTGGACAGACCTGGCAGTCGAGTTCCTATTTAGCGTTCCCACCACCTGGACGAGTCAAAGTATTGTCAACTCGTTCAAGAAGGTGATCAGAGAGGCAGGGTTTGGGGCTGAAGGCCCGAAGCACTCTGCGCAGGTCGACCTGACCGAAGCCGAGGCGGCGGCTGTGGCCACGCTCAAAACCAGTGCCGTTAGCTTTGGCATGGGGAGTGTCTTTCTCACTGTCGATGCTGGTGGCGGAACGACGGATTTGGCGCTGATGCAGGTCACCTCCTCGAATATGGCAGTCCCGCAGATGGCTTCGTTGCATGCCGTCAATGGTGTAGGGATAGGAGCTACACTGATCGACCGGTTATTTATGCGCTTGGTACAACAGAGGCTGGCAGCCTGTCCGGATGCTGCGGCGCATATACCTCCTGGTTTGCCCTTGCGCCTGGCGAGAAGCCACCAGTTTCGGACAGTGAAGCACAAGTTTGGCGAAAGGGCGTATATGCAAGCGCTGTTCAGGATTTCTATCGAAGGATTGGCTTATAACTTTAGCCACGCGGGCCTGGGAATCGAGAACGGGAGGATGGTTTTCACGCTGTGAGTATCTCTTGTCAGGCAAAACCGTCTAGTGATTCCAAGGATGACCGGCTAACCTCGAAACAGTCAAGAAATGCAATCATTGTTTGACCCGCAAATTGAAGGTATCGTGAACCGAATAATGGGCGAGCTAGAATGGCTCAGAACCATGGGACACTTGCACCAGGTGCAATACATGGTCCTTTCAGGCGGACTGGGCAGCTCAGCTTACGTCCGTGACCAGCTCCAGCAGTGGTTCCTCGCCCACCAACATCCCAACGCGAGCGACCAAGTGGCAGTCATCCCATGCAATGACCCTCAGTTGGTGGTGGTGAGAGGCCTTCTCCTTGACCGGCAACAGAGATGGGAATCGGGAGGAGCCACCTCGGTGTTGTCAACCCGCATTGCTCGAGCAAGTTACGGCGTCATTGTCCAGGAGATATACGTGCCCGCCATACATCCCAACGAAGACGTCCGCCCCGACCCATTTGAGCCGAGCAAGAAATGGGCTGTGAACCAAATCCAGTGGCTCATCAAAAAGGGTGACCAGGTAAACCCCAACGCGTTTTTAGTGAAATCCTTTCAGATCCGGCTTGCCGCAACGGAGACGGCAAGGGCGTGGAATTCTCAAATCGTCATCTCTCACAATGAACCGTCACAGTTACCCAGTAGCATGAAGCAAGGTCGGTACCCGACACCCACTACGTCCAACATGTAGTAAGTCCCTGGCTGACATTTCTTGCAGATGGAGCGTATAAGCTTTGCGAGGTGAAAAGCAATCTGGAGGGAGTCCAGCAGAATCAGCTTGTCAAAGTCAACAAGAGAGGAACTTGCTGGTGCCGCGGGGTCACCTTCTACATCTGTCAATTTGATGTCAGGGTGATTGTAGCGCCGGCTGATTTGAGGTTTGAACTGTGGTTTGGAGGCCAGAAGTTCTCGGGTAACCATGAACCAATATCTGTTGACTGGGACCAAGAAGGGTCCAAGGTGAAAGGGATGTGATTGAGATGGCAAATTTTGTGGTGAATCACGCGGATGGATGTGGTTGTTTTGTTTGCACAAGAGTGGTTGCTGTGCCAAGATGGAGAGTTGGATACAAAAGCCATTGCAGCTTCGTCGCGACTCGTGCAGGTGGTGGTGGTGGTGTGCACGACCTTAGAGAGTCAATAACTTGTCTTCGCGTGTTTTGCATGTGAGTCTGTTAGTAATTGTTAGCGCATACCCCGGTATTTACTCTTCATCTGCCTTTTCGGGATGGATCTCGCCTGCCACCAATGCCACCAACAAACATGGACCTGACCACCTCAACTTCTCGGTAGGTCATAATGTTGCCAAGCAATCTTTACAGTACATATCGCCAATATAAGCACGATACTGATGTCGTTGCCTCGTGGCTAGCCCAGACCGGAAAGACGCTGGGCTGCGCCGCCGAACTCCTCGCTTCCAACTCGGCCTCTCCCGCAAATCCCAACCTCAAAAGCGCCCGCCCCAAGGGCAAAGCCCGAAAATCGGCAAAGTTCCATGCTGCTGCAGAAGCGCACTGGCAGGCTAAAGGCCTCTCGGAGAGGCAGAAGTATGTGCTTGCGCTCAAAAACTTTGTGCCGCTCGCCGAATTCATCGGTACCAAGTTGAGTGAGGCAAAGGTCGTTGAGATTCCGGCCGTTGTTCCAACTGCTATTGAGCGCGCCATCACGGTACGCAAGGGTTTTGCCCAGCTCCTCCAGGAGCATGGCCGCGCCCTGAAGCTTGAGTCCAACGAGAACCACTCCTACTTCGTCTCAGTTTTAGAGAAGGTTCGCCATATCCTCGAGCCTCTGTTCAAAGACTCTTGGGTCAAGAGGGCCCTCCCTAAGCTACCCAAGACAACAGCAACCGCCAATCCGTTTGATCTTCTCGAATTTTATGATGGTCCCGATTTTGACCTCGCAGGAGACTCTACAGGAAGCTCGAAGGAAGCGGCCAAGGGCAAGGAAACAGTCGATGAGGGCGTCATTGTTGATTATGAAGCTGAAGACTCTGCGTCCTCTCTCGTCGCCTTTGCTACCCTCTTTCGCGATGTCCGCGCTCTCCGGATGCAGGTCAAGAGTCTATGGGCTGCCTATGCCAAGGGCGAGCTGTCTTTGCCTTCCGTGGCCGTTGCAACAAACACGGCCATCAATATTGCCCGATTCATGGAGGAAGATGCTGCCGATAGCACCCGCTTGAACAGAGACAAAAAGACCCCCAAGGACTGGGCCCTGTTCTACTGCCAAATGGCTGCCAGCAGTCAGGGCACTGATATCACCGAGCCCACTCCAGGCTGTGACATAAATCTCAGCGCCTTTCCCATGCTAGACGAGTCCATGACCGTTTCCTTCATTCTTCTCGAAGCATGGATCAGCCAGGCAAGGGCGTCAAGCGAGGTGGTGACTTATAACGGCAAGTTTGGCTGGTATGACCTGATGATCGACTACGATTCGGCACCTACGGACGTCAAATGGCAGCAAGATAAAGCGGCCTTCTCGGAGGTTGCGCCCCAATTCGATCTCATGGGAAGGTTCAATACCACTCCTCCAGATGCCCTCCCGGAAGGATTGTATTCTGATATGCCCGTTGAGGACGAACTCTTGCGCGGCCTTCGTCTTCTCCTTACCAGGAAAGAGAAGGTTCTACCTTTCTGGCTCGCGTTTGCCACAACCATTCACCTCGATGTACGTCGCGTTCTGGGACGGCAGTCTGAGAAGCCGTTTTGGGCCATGATGCGGTACAATATGGCCATCGATGACAGTATAACCCAAAATCTGGAGTATTACGAGAACTTGACCATCAGTATGACCTGCCTCTTCAGTCCCTAGAACTTATAGGCCCATTGCTAACTGTGTACGACAGAGGGCTGGGAGCAAATGCACGGCGACAGACAACTTATCAGGCTCCAAAATGAGGCGCGCTGGTTCACTGAGAACCCGCTATACAAAGTTATCGAGTCCACAGGACTTTTAACCTCCCGTAACAACAAAGAACACACCTTCCTCAAGATGCATCCGCTTTTCTGCGGTCTCTGGATTCACTACATCCGCACAACCTACCACCTCCTTGCAACCCAGTTCGAGCGCTGCTGGGGCGGGATCCTCTATACTGGCCATCTCTACAATGCCTTATGTAACGAGAACCTGATCAACGACGCTGCGAAATGGGACGATATGGATCTCTTTTATCGTTTGCAAGGCGGTAAAGACAAGTTTTTTGTCGGCGCGGCACCCACAGAGCGGGACAACTACCACAAACAGCTTTGCATGATGATGGGCTTTTCGGCAGCCAGCTTTATCGCAAGCACCAGAAACAAGACTCGGAAGCTCGTGCCCACCAAAGCAGGCCCGCGCTCTCTCGTGGCCCAGGGTAAGGTATCCTCCATGTTTCATAACCAATACAGGCCAAGCATGGAAGGAATCAAGCTGTCTGTGGACGATGTGCAAGCGATTCTCAACAAGAAAAGTCCGAATCCACAGAAAACACCTCAGGCCACGCCATCGCAACTCATCCACCAGCTGGCCCTTGATATTGAAGCCGAAATCCCTGAAACGTCAGTCGATTATCTTGCAATGCACCGACAATGCTGGGACTTTTTGCGCAGTCTCGAAGGCGCCGTGGATCCGTACTTTAGCCGGGTCGCCGGACCAGGTTGGATAGAGAGGGAGCATCAGCTTCCCTTCGTGGTGGGCTACATATTCTCCACGGTGCTCGACCCCTTGGGGGGAGAAAGCAAGATGACAGAGTTCCTGGCCCTTGCTTCCAAAGTTTACAAAGAGGTGGTTGCACCTTACCGCAAGGACGTGACTTTCTTCCTCGAAACCATCCAGGACTACGACAAAATGCTTTCCCACCCCGAAGATAAATTTCTCGGACCTATGCTGAATGAGCTGTCCCTTGAAGAACCAGAAGAGGAGGAATGGGTCGATTCAGAATTTGAAGAGATGATGGAATACGATAGAGAAATGGACGCTCTGTGCCGCGAGTACGACTCGGAATGGGACGACGAACCAGAAGAACGAACCGCGGCTGACTTCCGACCCAATGATCCCCCTCTTGACCCCCGCCTCCGAGAGGGATTCGGCCCAGGAGAATCGTTTAGAGATCCCTACGTCGAGCCTGGCGAGCCTGTTACCATGAGCGTGGAAGCCATGCAGCGGTGGGTGCGAGTTTCGAGAGCATTGGAACAGAATCCCAATGCGGTCTCACAAAAGGATGCGGAGTGGTTGCGACTTGTCCTGCGGAGCCCCGAGTTCCAGAACACAAGGCAAAGGGCTGACCGAGAACGTCATGCATGATTCCCGTAAGATGTCGGCAGGTTTTGATTAGACTTCGGCAAGTCAGCTCGTTTCGTAGTGCAAAGATGGCAGTATCTGAACTGCTTTTACGCTTGGTCATCAATTGGGCTACAGCACCGGAACCATTACCTCTTGAGTGGTCTGTA
Source organism: Neurospora cerealis (assembly GCA_009806085.1). Classification (NCBI taxonomy): domain Eukaryota; kingdom Fungi; phylum Ascomycota; class Sordariomycetes; order Sordariales; family Sordariaceae; genus Neurospora; species Neurospora cerealis. The sequence continues at coordinate 865,101 of RAOY01000001.1, forward strand.
TCATGGCAGCATCAGCAGGCCTAACCTGAACTTACGTATATGCCACAAACTTCGAATCGGGAGGTCACTCGGATTTTGGGAACGTCCTTGAATATGTCCAGAGGTTGTTCATACGCAACTTGTGAGGGAAAGCCCAGGTAAGGGTAGGGGAAATGGATGGCACACGCATTAAATGGCAGAACGCAACAAATGTAGGTATGCGAAGAAAACAATGGTCGGAACCATGTACGTTGCGGCTGTTTGCACTTGCTCCATTATCTGCAGTTACATTGAACCCTCCGGGACGGTCGACCCCATCACCAAGAGTTTCAAGTAAGCACTACATCGCCGCCGAGACAACATATATCCGCTATCGCCAGCGAACACAAACATGGGCGGCAGAATGAAGAAGTCACCGGCCCGATCCTCACCCATGGAAGGAAAGGATTGAGAACCACGCAGTTACAAGCACTTGGCAACATGAAAGCATGCCGGATATCGAGGGGGGAAAATCATAGGAATCCGGAGCCTTAAAGGTATAATAGGCAGGAGATTCACCCATGAGAACGTTGAGAAGAAGCGCTATCATCATCAGCACCAGCATCGGCTTCTTTCTTCACATGAGTGTATAACAACGCATTAAGCAAGTGGTTTATATGTCTTGATGTGATGATGCAGTATTTCATATGAGATCCACCGAAGTCTCTTGTTCAAGAGTGACTTCTCTAACTATGAACTGGAAAAGAAAGAACCACGAAGTCGCGAGATCAAGCAAACCGGAGATGCAAATCCACGAGGTGGCTTGCAGCAGAACATGTTTTTTGGAAGATCTCACAACTGCTGTGATAGAAGCAAAAGAATCGAGCTCTATAAACACATACGACCATAGATGGTAGAAAACTCGGGATCCCGTCCGCTCTCCCATAGATAAGCTACCAATCGCCTGACTAGTAGTTGGGTCGGTGACGACCAGCGAATCCCAGGTGTTGTATGTTCTATGCTCTTTTTGATGTTTTCATTTTGTTCATTTCATCGCTTTTTTTCTAGTCATCGGACTTCTGTGTTTTCTGCTCTTGAAGTTTGCAGTTTGGGTTTATATCTGGTGTCCTGCATGTACGTATCTTTTTGTATCATTAGGAACCTTTGGCACCTGATCTGGTTGAAACCTTACGTCGTTGTACACTTTAATCACCCAAAGACTGGATGTCAGAACGATAATCTTTCTGAGAACAAAACCATTTTTGCCTCAACTCTCAACTGCATTAAATCCTATATAACAGTCTCCACTAAATGTTAAGACAGAAAGAACAGCTGGAGACGACTGAGTTCTTTGATTAGAAGCAGTCGTTGTTCAGGAGCTGATGGTCAATGTAAACAAAACAGTACAAGAGTACTTTCCTTTCGGCTTGTGTTCCGCTTGCGCCCGTGCGCCTCCGCCAAGCCCGCAGGGACATCAGCTTCCATCATCACCTGCATGAGCCTAAAGAGCTACCCGCACCTTATCCACTATTCGCAGCGTCTCGAACGCGCTGCAACACCCTCCGAACCGCGCAACACCAACGGCATTTCCCCAAAACATCATCAGACTTCACACACAACAAGCGACCCGTGACCGGATTGGAGTTGGCGAACTTGCAATGATGGATAACTCGGGTCCAAAAATGGGTACGGCAGACGGCGCAGCTGGTATCCCATACTACGAAAAGCAGCGACAGCATCTTAAAGAGCTGCTGAACAAGAAGAAGCTTTTGGAAAAACGTCTGGTAGGACTGCCGTCGGTCACAGCCACGAACCAAGCGTCGGACTCGCCCGCTGATTCAATAACAAAATAACAGCTTGCGCAAGAAGAATCCATCTACCAAAAGGAAACCGAGTACCTCGAAAACACGCCAGCGGGCAACATCATCACGGGCTTCGACAACTACACCAAGGGCACCGCCAACGTCGCAGCACAGCGCCGGAAGACGGGGTTGACAGACGCGAACCGTGTCTTCTCGAGGAGTTCGATATCGTACAATCCGGCGGCTGTGCGTCGTTCTGTATTCTCTTCCCCCATTCCTTCCACTTCCACCCAGACACTTCCCACCCACCATCCACCATCCCGCCGTCGTCTTTCTCTCGTTCGCATTCTGCAAAAACGCACTTCACGCTTCACACTTTGAATACGTTTCACGACTGGTCATCACGAGAGAATTCTGTCCAGCTAACTAGTTTGCAAATCCACAGCAACAAGAATCACAAACACCAGCCTCCTCAGCCCCCGCTTCCCACGCCCCGACACCGGTCTCGACAACGTTCAATAACAAGGACGGCGCATCGAGTGCGCCGACGCCCACATCGGCCACGGCCGGGAAGGCGAACTCCAAGAAGAAGAAGGCGACGGCGTCGGGTGCGGGAGTCGAAGATAGCGAGACGGATTCGAGAGAGACGAAGAAGGCGAGGACGAACTTTGGGGCTGTTCGCAAGTGAATCTGTTGTGATCGTGGAAGAGAAGAGTTGGATCTGCGTCATGCTACGGTCGGGTTGCGGTCGGGTTTCTGTTGCGCATGGGTTTTTCGTTTCTGCATAGGAGGAAGTATTGGATGGTACATGGCGTTTTTGGGTTGCTACAAATGGGTTAAATGGATTAAGCAGAGCGCGGCGTTTTGGGACAGGCGTTATTATCAATTTTATTCGGCATTCGAGACAAGTTTTCAAGACAGCGATTTTATTATCTGTTATCTGATGATGACCCGTAAATTTCATGAGGAAGCGAGCTCAGAGAGCTGGAGTGGGGAGAGCACCGCATCTGGTAGCATCCCTCAATCTGCTGTTTCTGTTTCCCAAGCCTAGAGTAGATGCGTTGTCCAGGAACCCTCACGGTTTCAATATTGCGCCCCGGTGAATCAAGGTTTCCAAGGGAGGCTGGTGAGAACCTTTGACTAAGTTGAAATGATGACGTTTGGTTATGGCAACAGTTGCACACTGTTGATGTCGAGATTGTGAAGTCTTCCATGAGAGCTGAGTGCAAGCTGTGTCGCCTGCCAACTGCCAGCATGTGAGTTGTCGGTCCTGACGGGACGGCGGTTGCGGTTGGGTTTGAGTGGAGCCCACTCCCTGCTCTGATTGGGTGGATTGTGGCGGCCACGAGACGGCCCACAGGGAATTGCAAAGTCCATGAAAATTTGCAGGTGCGCACAGACCAGGTGCAGCACCTCTGGGAGGGTATAAAAGATGCTCCTCCCTCCCTCCAATTCGATTTTCTTTTTCTTTTTTTCTTCATGTCGACAATACTTCAGTGAGTCCCCCCTACTACTGGGATCCGCTCTCCTCTCTGGGAGATGCACTTTCGCAACACACGATGCTGACCACACTGCGCTTCACAGGAGAATCATTTCTATAGTATTTGTCCTCTTTTGTGTTCCCTAAAGGAGCCACAGATCCCACCGCGGTTGATGATCAATATCCTCGGCGCCCAACAGTGAGGTCCTTTATTTTACTCTCGCTCTGCCTGCAAAGGTGGCGGTCGCTTCACGGCGACTGTATAGAGAGTGGCGATGATCTGTACCCCGATTTCCAGAGGTCTGCCTTCGGGCGCTTTGGCGGGGTGGGTGTCGATGGAAGTCTGACGCGCTTCCATCAAACTTTTTTTTTTCATTGCGATCTTGGGGCTTCGGCTCTGAGCGTGAAGAAGAAAACTGTCCTTATCTGAGCATCGCGTCGAAGCGCGCTCATTCTCTTCGCTCTTGTTTTGCGTCTGTTCGTTTGCAAATGCGTTCTTGCCCTGCCTGCATATGGTTGCTTCATGCTCGAGTTGCGACGAACCTGCTGGCTGCTGCTCAACAACGGGAAGTGGTCTGTGCTGCGTCGCGTTTGATCTCTCAGTGATTTCGTCCACTTTCGTACTTGGGGCTTTCCGGGCGCCAAGTGGTAGGAGTTTGTCAAGCGCGCCGAAGTTCAATCTCCTTCTGCCAACCACGGCTCACGGAAGGAACTTGAAGACCTATTACCAAGCTTCCGGCCGGTGAAGTTCCCGGTGAGAATCATTGCAGCATGAATCAGATGCACGACATCTCAGATAAGAGGTGTACTGTGGTTGCGAGCAAAAGTAAAACCCCCTTGTCGGTACCTGGCACGAACCAGTACAAGCAGAGGTTCGTGGCTCTGTATGGCCACTCGAGGGCCAGAGATCGTCAGCGACCTGACCCACGGGTTTTTACTTATTACCCATATCACCAAATACGTAGTCTCAGGTAGTGTACATGACGGGGTGGAAACAGAGCCTCGATTACACCATGGGGTGGGGTCACAACTTCCCCTCGATGCCTTGGCAGCGTCGCAGGCTACCCTACAGCTACCTACCCCTCACGGCGGAAGCAGCCTGTCTGCAACCCTCCGTCACGGCGCCTTGTCACTGTAGAAGCTACATCGTCGCATGCCTTAAAGTAGCAGATGCCTAGACTTGAAAGAGGGGATGTGGTCCTTACTACTTCACCGTTTTTGGAACTTAGTGCTTTCTTGCATCCTCCTCATATCAGCCTTTCCTGGCGCGGACGCATCTGATATATCAATAGCAGTATCAAACATGACTCTCACAGCAACCAAGTTCACGCCCGAGGTGCTGCTGTCGGCGCCACGCCGTTCACCAGCTATTCCCAATGCCAAGGGAACCAAGGCGCTCTTCACAGTAAGTTGGGTTGAGTACAAGATGGGATCGCGTAACGCGTAACAACAATCTGGACCACATGTGAATCTGAGAAATGATGGGTGGGGGTTGTGTGTAAGTCCCGTCGCTGACCAGAGCCTTGGGGACACAAAGGTGACCACGTACTCGTTCGAAACACACAGGAAGACTTCCCAGATCAGACTTCTGGATATCGAATCTGGCCAGTCAACACTCCTTGTCGATGACTTGAGCGCTAGCGAACCGACATGGATTGGCGACGATGAGTTCCTCTATCTCAAGAGTGGTGAGAAGGGCAACACCACCGTCTTGGTGGACAAGATCGCGCGCCCAGGATCTCAGTAAGATAACCCTTCGATAATGAACAAGTTCACACCTTTGCTAAGCATAACATGTAGAGCATACGAGGTCGCCACGATCAAGGCCCGTATCTCGAACATCAAGATCAAAGAGCTCACGAACGGCACCGTCGCTCTTGTCTGCTCCGCGTACGCTACCCCCGATGGACAGCTCTCCAACCCCGCGACGGCGAAGAAGCCATATTCTAGCGCCAAGGTCTATACCAGTGTCTTTGTCCGCCATTGGGACGAGTGGCTAGGAGAGGACAAGAACTCGCTTTGGTATACCGCGTTGGAGAAGAAGAACGGTCGCTTTACGCTGGCGGGCCGCAGTCTCGTCAACGCCCTGGCGGGATCGAAGCTTGAATCTCCAGTACCGCCCTTTGGAGGCACTGGTGACTTCGATATCAGCCCCACGGGATTGGTATTTGTTGCGAAGGACCCCGAGCTCAACCCTGCCATCTACACCAAGACCGACCTGTACTATGTTCCGCTCAAGACCTTCACCGAGGAGCAACCACCTTCGCCCCAGATTGTCGAGACACCTGGCCTGGAAGGCTACACCAACAGTCCGGTCTTTTCACACTGTGGTCGCAAGGTGGCGTTCACTCGGATGTGGAGCAAGCAATATGAATCCGACAAGCCCCGTCTGATGCTTTTACCTGATATTGGCGATCTGAGCAAGACTGAAGAATTCTTCGCAACGGATGACGGCGAAGGAGCGTGGGACTATCGCCCCGAAGCTATTCTCTGGAGCGCCGATGACAAGTCGCTCTATGTGACAGCCGAGAAGAACGCCCGTGTCCACCTCTGGGAGGTCCCTTCCAACCCAGCTGATGCCAAGGACACTCCCTCGGTAATCAAGACCGCAGACGGCAGCGTTAACGATATCAGACTCCTCGCCGAGGCCGATTCTTCGTCAAAGCTCCTGGTCTCTAGTACCTCTCTCGTTGATAATAGCTGCTACAGCATCGTCGATCCATCCGCCAACACCACCGATATCGTTTCGTCTAACTCTAAGCAAGGGAAGACGTTCGGTCTGTCCAGGTCGAGCATTGGCGGCATCACATTCAGGGGGGCTGGTGATTACGATGTCCATGCGCTCGTGGTCCGCCCCTCGAACTTCGACGAAAAGAAGAAGTACCCCCTTTGTTTCCTGATCCACGGCGGCCCCCAGGGTGCCTGGCAAGACGGATGGAGCAACCGCTGGAACCCGGCCGTCTTTGCGGAGCAAGGCTACGTCGTCGTGAGCCCGAACCCGACAGGAAGCACGGGTTATGGCATGGCTCTCCAGAACGGAATCAAGGGCCAATGGGGTGGCAGGCCGTATGAGGATCTGGTCAAGGCGTTTGAGCACATTGAGAAGAACATGCCGTACGTGGATACGGACAGGGCGGTCGCATTGGGTGCTAGTTATGGTGGTTATATGATCAGTGAGCTACTCCGGGGATGTCAAAATGCGATGAAGGACCGTGGACGGTTACTAATGTCTTGTCGCAAACAGATTGGATCCAAGGCCACCCTCTTGGACGCAAGTTCAAGGCACTCGTCTGTCACGACGGTGTCTTCAGCACCCTGAATCAGTGGGGCACCGAGGAGCTTTTCTTCCCCATCCACGACTTCGAGGGAACCATTTACGATAACCGCGCCGGATACGAGAAGTGGGATCCCGCTCAGCATGTGAACGAGTGGGCCACGCCGCAATTGGTGAGTTCAACCCTTTACAAACATCAGCATTTTTGGCTGCCTGGCACTCCCACTAACACCCACGCCTTCTCTTTTCCGAAACAGATCATCCACAGCGAACTCGATTACCGTCTCCCCATAACTGAAGGCCTCGCGCCCTTCAACATTCTCCAGTCCAAGGGAATCCCCAGCAAATTAGTCATGTTTCCCGATGAGAACCACGTAAGCAACACCCATTATAAACAGATCCTCAATCGGAATTTCCGTGTAGTGGCAGTCTAGTGGCAGTCGCTGCCATAAATAATCGCAGGATCTGGATCCTTCAAAATCCCAGCAGCGACCACCAGTCCTCCTCCTCGTCACTACGCGCTCAAGGAGCCGTGAAGCAAGCAAGGACCACCAGTCCACCGGTCCACTAATCTACCAGTCCTCCTCATCATCCTCCTCCTAACTACGCGCTCAAGGAGCCTGGAGCCGTGAAGCAAGTGAAGTAAGCGCTTTGCCATCGCTTACCCCCAAGTACTTTCCGTCACCTCCAACAGCCCATTTCTCAACCTCAACGGGACAACAAACTCAACAAACGAAACCTTTGATGCTAACCAACGGCTACCGAAAAAAAAAGTGGGTTCTGAAGCCAGAGAATAGTCTTGTCTGGCATCAGCAAGTTCTGGCATGGATTAATAAGTACTCCGGCGTGGAGAAGGAGACGAAGGAAGCGAAGGAGATAGTTGTTGTGGAGGATAATAGGCAGAAGGCGATGTAGGAGGCGGCTTTGTTGTATTGGTGAACATGAGTCCGTGGGTATACGACTATACGAGGTTGGCTGGGTGGTGGGTGGTAATTGTGATTTGATTCCTTGGTTGGCGAAACGTTTGGCACCTCTAATAATGGAAGAGCACCTCTGATGTTGGAAGAGAACCTCTAACGATGGATGGATACACAATCAGGAGCTCGGAAATGTTTTGCTTTGCGGCTTTTGAGGTTGGATGCCGTTGTTGGCTCGAGGAAGGTGTTGCATATTTTTTTTTTCTATCCTCTCCCCTCTAGTTTAAGCGTAGCGTACTTCGGCGATTCATTGCTAATGTCGCCATTCTTGTTCTTTCCTTACTACTCGACTTGGTCAACGAAGCACCGGATTTCTGGGGATTGTTTGCTTACTAGACCCTGAGTGTACCGGTTGATGCAAAAGGGAGGTAATTCTACACCTTAGGGAACACCGAGGGCGCCGCCTGTTGCTACGACGAAGTGGTCTCGTTATATTTTTGGGCAGGGAATGACTTGAGAAGAGAGAAGGAAGTAATGCTGGAGTAAGATGTCCTTAATGGAGGCAAATGGAGGGCCCGGATCACAAGGAGGATGTAATTTTCACCAGAGGCTTCCCTTTATCTCGGCCTTCACATATGTTTGAGTCCTCAGTTCATAGCTACGCCCCAGGTGTCTGTTTAGATGATCCGAAACTTTTCAGTTTGACTATTCAATTCATAGCTACGACTTAGAAGTAGTCATCTGCGTGGATAATATAAAAACTTTCCACAATGCCAGTGGGTGCAGTCACAACACAAACGCAGCGTGAGACGGGCCTTCGATCTCCAAGGTTTTATGGTCATAAGGATTTCGTTTGAAGCTCCCTTCCGCTTTCCATACAAGGCACGAAACCATCGTACCATCGTCCCTTCCTGCTTTTCCATCTGAACCGTACGCTCTCGCTCCCTGCGACTTTTCCGGACACATAACCAAAAACAACAAGGGAATCCAGCAAGAGATAACTTGAAAAGCATCATTTCAGACCGGAGAAGATGAAGTAATCATGGTATCTTTCCAGTCTTACAAAAATCTGGAAGCGCCACAAACGCCACTTGGTCGCTGTTGACGACAACGACCAAACAAGAGAGATATAATATGCCAGACGAAGAGAGATAATCAACACCAAGAACCAAAAAGAATAAAGGAAGAAGGACATCATCAACAGACCGCAAAAGTGAAATACAGAATAGCCGCCATGCATCTTCCTCTTCGTTCTCGTACTCTCATCCTCCTCTTCCTCTTCCTCATCCTCCTCCACGACTGACCAACTAGACTTGACAAAGTGATATCGTAACCGCTACATCAAGACAAAAGACGTTTCTTTGTACAGGGTATGAGCTTCGAAAATTTGTCACAAACCTTTGACAAAACCAACACCAACTCCACAGAAATTCAGACTCTAAGCCGAGGCCTCGATCGGCTGAGCAGCGGTCTCGATCGAAGGCTGGGGCTCATCGGGGTTGATAAGCTGTTGTTGCTGGGACTGTTGAGCCATCTCACCACCAGCCTCGCGCTCAGCCCAGTCACCCCAGAGCCCGCGCTTGCCGCGGATACGAATGTGACCGCCAAGCGCGCCCTCCTTCTGCTCGACCTTGATGGCGTCCTTGGTCGCAAGCACCAGACACTCAAAGAACATCTTAGTGGCATCGGCCTTGGTCGTCCTGCCCTCGGGCAAAAGATCCTGGAAGACAACAGCGGTCTTCTTGCGCTTGTCGGCGTTGTCAGCGGCCTCAGCGCCGAAGAGATCGCGGAGAATGTGGACCGCGTGCTTGGTGCCGATCGAAACCGGACCGCTGTCGGCGGGATGCACAATGGGGGCAATGGTCTCGTCGAAGTTGGGGACAGGACTGTTGGCATTCCTTGAGCCAGGTCGCTCCTGGTCGTCATCGTGGAAGACAGCGCCGTCGTCGTTTGCAGCCAGCTCAATCTCCGTGCCTTCGGCCGTCTCACTCTGATTGCCGTTTATACTCTCCGCGCGGCCGACAACCGTAGATTCGTCATCGGGAAGCTCGAGGCGGGGCGACTTGCGCGTGCCGTCCTCGTCATCCACCTCCATGTCAGCAATCGCACTATCCCGCTTCCTCTTCAGATCGAAGGGGCGGAAAGTGGTAAGAGACAACATGTCCGAGAGTTCGTCAGCCCAGCTATCACTCCGGCTCTCGAGGAGGACATTGCTGACAAACGCTCCGTTCTTTTGCAGGTCGAGCAAAGCCATCAGGTAGGGATCTTGGGTACCGAAAGACTGCGGCTTGAGGATGTTGTCGCGCTTCGACTGCTGCTCCTTGATCTGGGCATTTGAGAGCATGGTCTGCTCATCAGGCTGAAGAAGCTTTCTCTTCTTGGACCTCTGGGGTGCGATTATCGTGCTTGCGGTTGGGTCCTCGCCGGGTTCGTACATGTCCGAGTTGTTGTGGCGGCTGTATTCCATCTCAACCTCCTTGGCAAACTCGTCATCGATGTCCGACAAGGGAGACTCGGAAATGCGAGCACGAGCCATATCCGGAGCACCTGGGGTAGAAAGGCCTTCGGGAATCTCGGAGTGGTCCGCAACGTTGAACTGGAGGTCGTCATCGCCCATTTGAATATCTCCCTCATCATCGGCGATCCGGACGCCATCACCATAGTCCAAATCAAGTCCTAGTGACGGCTCGCGGGTCCCGCGCTGCTTGCCGGGTCCAGCACTCAACTCGCTGAAAATGTCGTCCTCAACGGCTCTAGCGTCAGGCGCGTCTCTGCCCATTTCAATCGTCGTGTCCATGAACTTGCTTGGCCTCTCGTCAATATCCATACCGAAGTCCAATTCCAAACCGAGATCGTCGTTGTTGGCGAGTGCAAGCTCTTCCTCGTCGACCATGGTGTTGTTCAGAAACTGGCTGTTGCTGAAGTCTTCCTGGAGGTTGATATCGCGCTGAGTGGCACGGACTTGCACCTTGCGAGCCATGATAGGAGCGCCAGTAACCTCTTCGATCTGTGACGCCAGGTAGTCGGCGCTTGGGGGCGGTAGTAGATCGAGGTTATCGTATGGCGTGATCTGATCGGGAAGCATCAGAGATTCACTGTTTTGAACATGTAGGTTGGTGGGAATATCGTGGTTTCCGGTAGATCGGAAGGCCTGTGACAAGTTAGTAGGCGAGCGGAACCCAAGCAAGACAAACTAGGCATACCATCTTGATCTTCATCAAGGCTTCATTACAGTCATCGAGGAGGTACCTCGCCTTGCGACTGTAAATGCGAACGACACCGAGAAGCAGCTGACCGCTCAGCCGAAGGGCCAGCGGTGCATCGTTAGGGGCAATGATGGCATCGACACTGTCTTGGAGGTTGTGCTGCAAAATCTGGACTTTGGAGACTTTGCGCTCTTGGTTGGCCGAGAGCCAGGCTTTCGCCAACGGCCCTGTGGCACTGAGGAGGGTGCCCGACCAAAACATGGCGACGAGAGTTGTTAGGTGTAGCAATGGAACAGCAAGTATACGAGACAAATTGGCGACGAGGCTGGGATTGATAAGCGACCGAGCTATGGCGCCGCAGTGCGTTGTCGGTTGCTGCTCGTGGTGTTTTTCGCGATGCCCAGATAGGTGATGGTGTGGTGGTGTTGATGGGGTGTGGCGGTGGTGAGGTGGGTAGGGGACACGGCAAGCGAGAGCGCGTCGTTTAGAAACCAAAGCTCAGCAAAGCAGCAGGGAATGGCGCGTTGAAATTACAGACGGCAAGGACCGTGGGCGCTACTCGTACACATGTGCAGCGGCAGCAAAGAGAAAGCGCATTCGGGTCAATTGTCGAAGAATCGCACACGAAAGATGCGATTGTGATGCGACAACCAGCAGGGTTGGATGGTGATGATGAAGCTAGTGTTGTTGTCGGGCTGAAGAGTGGAAGAGAAGAGGGGATCTGTGACAAGAGCGGCAGCGAAGCTCCAGGTTCTGACGGACAATTCATGTTTGGACGACCCGGCTGAGACCGGGGTCCTGAGAGTGGGTATCAGTGCACTTGCGGGCGAGCGAGTGGATGGACCACAAAATTCCGACGCCGCTACGAAATTTGAGAGGCTGGGCTGGTGTCCTGCTTCACCAGCCACGTCTGGAAACGGTCTTGAAGTGGCTTGATAACACCTGAATCTGTTCGTCTTCCGAAACAGGGCAACTTAACAAAGGTTAGGAACCACCAAGGAGCCAAGGTACGCTGTGGACGTCAAGAAGTCTCTCCAACCGTCAAGTCGACCCATTTCATTGGTCAGGCTTTTATACATCAACCCTGGTTTGTTTGTTAGCGCGGGACTTCACTACGCACTCTTCGCAACTCCATCGCAGGAACCACGCTAACAAACAAACCAGAGTTGATGTATATGTACCCTCTTAACCTGTTGAAGGCATCCTGAAAGAGTGGTGAAGGTGTGCCTGAGAATGGGGGTGGTCCTTTGGCTGTGGCTAAAACTGGGGAAATGCATAGGGGATCCAGCTTTGGTACGGTACACCCCGGCCAGGTATTCGTCACCTCAACCACCAGCTCACTATGCCTAACTTTGGTGAAAGGGGGATTCGTTGTCTGCCGATCGTTCGGCTTTTGAATATGGCCAAATTTGAGGATCAACCGTGGAGCAGCGAGGGACGGTGGGAGTACGAGCTGTGACAAGCGTCTTCCATCATGAAAATATCGCCAGCTGTCGTCTACTATGTATTGTGACTATAGGCAAATGTACTGATGTAAAAAAGAGCATGTCCGGGTACTATGAAAGGGACGAGGCTCTATGAGGGTGCATACCGTAGAAACTCGGGAAATTGGCAAAAGCTATCTCTCTTTGAGCGCCTGACAGGGAGCACCACAAGCAGCGTACGTATGCACATATGCTCGTTCTGTTAGTGAAATCTCTATAACATTGCCAACCACTATCTTGCCTGCGTTTCAATGTACAGGGCTCAACTTACACCGTACAGTCCCGTCAGTACTATGCGGGAAAAAGAGGTTTCTACGGCAGTAGCTTTTTGCCAATTTCCCTAGTTTCTACGGTACTGCCTCTATGGCAAGCATGCATGTCTGGTGCACCAGCGGGTTCGATATCCATCCCGCAGATAGTATCTTATCAAGAAAGGTACCTTAACCAAAGACTCCCTCTTGTATACGAGTGATACAAGTAGGCACAAGGCTGCGAATACCGCTAGTCGCAACCTCCAGAACTCCATCCAAAAAGGCTTCTCAATCTTGCTGTTTAATGTTGCCCCTTTTCAGCCTCGCGCGCTTCTCCGCAAATAGTCTAGCAAGCAGGAGGAAAGGGCAAAGCGCCGCTGTCGTGGGTACCGAGACATTTGGATGACCAGGCACTTTGACTTGAACCGGCAGTGTTCGCCCACTCTCTCCCACGTCTCCCTAGTGCAGAGTGCTAGAGCGGTGCCAGAGAGTACGTACCCGCCACCTCATCCCAGCGACACTCGGATCGGTCTAGATAATTGGCGAGTCTGGATCCTCGATCGAACTCCATCCAGCAAAAGGGAACCCCATACGAGTGCCCATACCTATTACAGGCCCGGAGCCATACAATAAATATAATACCAGCTAATCCATTCCGTACGCCGTTTCCAAAATCTTTCGGTCTCCAACTCTCAGGGGCCGTCATGATCTTCTTTTCTGTTCACCTGTATTAGTTGTAAACCGCCCTTTCTCTTTCGCCTACCCCTTCGGACGCTCCTTATTCCCCGACCTTGACCACCGTCTGCAAGTAGGTGCTGCCGCTGCAGCCGTGCATGACGTTCGGCTTGGATTTCCTATCCCTTTCGGGCCCCTTTGCGCCCGGGCCTTGTTAAGACTACATACTACCTTTAGTACCGCACTTCACGTCTTCCCCTCCGCCTTTCTCATAATACCTCTCACGGGCAACAACCGTTTCCGCCATCATGGACCGACTCGGCGGGCGGAAGGACAATGACGATGGTCTTCCCTTCTACCAAAAATCCCCCGGCCAGGGCACCTTTGCGACCCCCGAAGAAATCGAGCAGTCGCGGTCCGGCTGTAACACACCGCGACACCGCATTACCTCTGCTGAATCAAGAGTAGGCTGCGAGCCCCATGCCATCGTGACATTGACACGCCGAGCCAGAGTCCGGGACGCTGACAGACGAGCAAACAGGGCGTGGCCGACGACTTCTCCTACATGACCCCCGCCGAAGCCGCCACCCACCTCGACACCTCCCTTACTCACGGCTTGACTCCCGCCGAAGCCCTCTCGAGACTGCACGATTACGGTCCGAACGAGATCCCACACGACCCTCCCGAGCCTCTCTGGCTGCGATTCGTCAAGCAGTTCCAAGAGCCTTTGATCCTCCTTCTCCTCGCCTCTGCCGGTGCGTCTATGCTTGTTGGAAACGTCGACGATGCCGTCAGCATTTCGGTTGCGGTTACCATCGTTGTGAGCGTGGGCTTTATTCAGGAATATCGTTCCGAAAAGTCCATCGAGGCACTCAACCATCTGGTTCCTAACCATGCGCACCTGGTACGAAAACATACAGGGGCCAAACCGGTTGATGGTGACGATTCGTCCGATATTGGCGATGTTGCTGGCTCGGTTACACCGCCCGAGGATGTTCTGGATGCGAAATCGTCCAAGGTCATGGCTGCGCAACTGGTGCCTGGAGATCTGGTTCTATTCACTACCGGTGATCGCATTCCTGCCGATGTCCGAGTTACCAAGGCAACAGATTTGACAGTCGACGCTTCCAACCTTACTGGAGAAAATGAGCCTGTCAGAATCGTTGCCGAAGCCCGAACTCGTCGCGGAGCCCCTGGTCCTGCCACCGACAAAGATAACTCGACCAACGTTGTATACATGGGCACACTCGTGAAGTCCGGATATGGGCAAGGCGTTGTCTTTGCTACTGGAGGAAACACACACTTTGGTACCATTGCGACTAGTGTATCTGGAACCGAAAGCCCTCGCTCGCCTCTGCAACTGTCTATGGACGATCTCGGCTCTCAGCTCAGCAAGATGTCTTTCGTCATTATTGGTCTAATCTCTCTCGTTGGCTGGCTGCAAGGAAAGAAGCTCCTCGAGATTTTCACCATCTCCATTTCTTTGGCGGTGGCGGCTATTCCCGAGGGTCTGCCCATCATTGTCACTGTTACTCTAGCTTTGGGAGTGCACCGCATGGCAAAGCATAACGCCATCGTGCGCAAGATGCCCAAGGTTGAGACTTTAGGATCTGTGAATGTTGTGTGCTCAGACAAGACCGGTATGCCCAAAAAAAGACTTGACAAAAGACGACTTAAAACTAACTGTGACTAGGAACCTTGACCACGAACCACATGACTACTGTCAAGATGTGGTTTTTCGGTACCGACGACGCTTTGGACGTGGATTCCGATGATGAAGCTACCGAGACCAAACCTGACCCCGCCACGCTTAGAATCCTCCGTATCGGTAACATCGCCAACAATGCCCGTCTTGCTATGCAGTACACCGAAAATGGTGCTGGGGCTCGCGCCGTTCTCTCCTCTACTCAAGGAAAGAATGCCACTTCCACGTATACTCGCTGGGTCGGCCAGCCTACAGACGTTGCCATGCTCGACTTGCTTGATCGCTTTAAGGAACACGATGTTCGCGATTCCATTGGACCTCGCGTGAGCGAGACTCCCTTTAGCTCTGAGCGCAAGTGGATGGGTGTTACTATCGGCTCGGAAGGTGGTAAATCGGACAAGGAATTTGCCTACATCAAGGGTTCTATCGACAAGATCCTTGATGCGTGCGATACCTATCTTTCCAAGGATGGCCGGGAATTCGTTATGGATGCCAACAGACGCCAGGAAGCGATTGACGCCGCCGAGAAGATGGCCTCGCGAGGTCTTCGTGTTTTGGCCTTTGCCAGCGGTCCTGTCACCAAATCCGCCAAGAACAAGTCGCCTGCCACGAGCACTGTCGAAGAACAGTACAGGGGTCTCACCTTTGCTGGTTTGGTTGGCATGAGCGACCCGCCCCGCCCCGGCGTTTCGAGGTCTATCAGGAAGTTGATGCGTGGCTCTGTTAAGGTGATCATGATTACGGGTGATGCTGAGACTACGGCCGTTGCGATTGGAAAACAGCTTGGTATGAGTGTTGCTACACCGGTTGCGGGCGCAGCCAACACATCGGGCGTCAGATCTGTCCTGCGCGGAGATGAGATCGATGCCATGACAGATGAAGAGCTGGCTGCGGCCATGGACCATACCACCATCTTCGCTCGCACGAACCCCGATCACAAGCTAAAGATTGTCAAGGCTCTTCAGTCCCGTGGCGATATTGTCGCCATGACGGGTGACGGAGTCAACGATGCTCCTGCTCTCAAGAAGGCTGATATCGGTATTGCCATGGGCAAGCACGGAACCGATGTTGCCAAGGAGGCGGCCGACATGATCCTGACTGACGACGACTTTTCTACTATTCTTCACGCCATCGAAGAGGGCAAGGCCATCTTCAACAACATCCAAAACTTCTTGACATTCCAGCTCAGCACAAGCGCTGCTGGGTTGTCTCTCGTGCTTCTCTGCACTTGCTTGGGTTACAAGTCACCTCTCAATGCCATGCAAATTCTTTGGATTAGTAAGACCTCCCCTTTATTTTCAGTTCCACCGACCTTTGCTAACCGTCTCTTTCCAGACATCATTATGGACGGCCCTCCTGCACAGTCTCTGGGTGTCGAGTCTGTCGATAAGGATGTCATGAACCGTCCTCCTCGCCGCAGAGGCGATGCAGTTCTCACCAACCCTCTCATTACCCGTGTGCTTACCCAAGCTTTCATCATTATGGTCGGTACAATGCTGGTTTACAAGCACGAAATGCTCGGGGACGGACAGGTCACCCGTCGCGACACTACCATGACCTTCACCTGCTTTGTCCTCTTCGATATGTTCAACGCCCTGGCCTGCCGCTCGGAGTCTAAGTCCATCCTCCGCGGCGAAATTGGGCTGTTTTCGAATACGCTTTTCAACTGGGCCGTCTCGCTCAGCTTGGCAGGGCAGTTGCTTGTTATTTACTTCCCCTGGCTGCAGGAAGTGTTCCAGACCGAGGCGCTCGGGCTCCTTGATTTGGTGTACCTGATGTTGCTATGCAGTACGGTTTTCTTTGCTGATGAGCTGAGAAAATGGTGGAAGTACGGGGGAAGGAGGCATATGGGTGTTAACTATAGCCAGGCTGTATAAGGCCGGTGTAAGAAAGAAGGGCAGGATGTCTTAGACTAGAGGTGGTACATGGTAAAGGTGGCCACGTACCAGGCTTTTATGATGAACTCATACATACACTACAATATTGGATTATAAATAGTAATATACCATCGACCTTTAAATGGTCAGATTTGGATACATAAGGTATGGTGCTTTCATTGAGATTCATGCTTCCATATGAAGTGTCTCGTGGGCTCTCCCATTTCAGCGGCATCGTCAAGTGGCCGGTGTTGGGGTCACGGCAGGTAGGTATGTATGTAAGATACCCCTGCAAGTGGGGCTCAATCACCGCCTGTCGTCTCTGATGGCCCCCGGAACCCCGGACTGCAGTGACATCTGTCCCTCCCGCTAGAGCCTCGACGTCCTTCACCACATTTATAGCTTCGAAACATCGAAGCCCAAACTTACACGACCACGCAGGGCATCAAGTGCAAAGCAGCGATGCGTTGCCAGCGTCCACACGGCAATACCGATGTCTGCCCTCTCCAATGGCGTCGATACCACTGCTTCGTCGTCGAAGATGCCCTCCACAGCTCCAACAAGTACAGGAGCCACAGCAGTTAGAGGTACCCCAACTGGCGCCATCAGCAATAATATCACCACCACCACCATCCCCTCCTCGTCGAATCCCTCCTTAAGCACCGCGAATGCTACGAACAAATCCCACGATAAGACAGCACCGCTCTCCCTTCAACTGCCAATAAGGAGCATCATCAACCCCCAAAATGGCGGCAACAACAATCTGAACACAGCAGCAGCAGACCCGGCCCTCGCGGCCCTACGCACCGCCTCGTCCTCGTCCGACATCCGCACCGCGCTCGCCACCCTCCACGCCCGCGAATCGTCCCTGACGAGCCGCTTATCCTCCGTCCTCGCCTCGCACCAGGACCTTGCCCGCTCGCTCTCGCGCCTCGACAACCTGCGCGCCGGCCTCGGCTCCCAGGTCATCGCCGCCCGCAGCGTCAGCAACAACATGCTGGCCGGCGCCGCCGACACGGCCAGCCACCTGTCCAGCCGCGTGCGCCAGCTCGACCTCGAGAAGCAGCGTGTCGAGGATACCCTGCGCGTGGTCGAGCTGGTGGCTGAGCTGAAAGCATGCGTGGCCGGAGTGGTTGGCAGCATGGGCGCACCGCAGGACTGGGAGGCTGCGGCGGGGTATATTGCGAGGGCCGCGAGGGTGCCGGAGGAGATTGTGAGGTCAGGGTTCGCGGCTGCGGTGGTGCCGACTGTTGAGGTGCCTGATGCCCCTTGGGTGACGCTGGAGAACGCGAGGGAGAGCTTGTGCGTGTTGTTCTTGAGGGAGTTTTGGAAGGCGGCGAAGGAGGATGATCCGGCTAAGATTACGCGGTTCTTCAAGTTGTTTCCGTTGATTGGGCGGGGTGATGTCGGGTTGGATGCGTATGGGCAGTATGTCTGCCAGGGCGTGGCGAATAGGGCGAGGGCGATTTTGAAGGATGGTGTTGGGACGGTGGGAGGAGCGGCTAATGCTAATGCTCCGGCGACGCTTCGGCCGAAGAAGGACGGCATCTTCTATGCCAATGCATTGAACCTGCTGTTTGGACATATTACACAGATCGTGGATGGCCATGGCGGGCTGGTGGAGAGGCACTATGGCGGGGGCAAGATGATCAAAGTTATTGAGCGGTTGCAGGGCGAGGCAGATGTGCAGGGCGGCATCATCGTGGACTCTTGGAGTGATGAACGTGGTGTTGACCGAGCATTGACGGATGTGAAGAGTTATCCATTCTCGTTCCTTGTGCAGAGCTTCCTACCCCAGAACCGTGGGTTTGGAGCTCCGCCACGCCTGAACTCGCCTGCTCCCGGCACCGATGGTCGCAACAGCGAAGATGAGGGTGTCAGCATGAGGGAGGTGGATGCCCTACTCAGCGAGATTGCCATCATGCTGAGCAGGTGGTCTGCCTACTCCCATCTCCTTGCTCAGAAGTGCATGGTAAGTTTTTCCACATGCTGTTCGCTGAGAAACCGAGCTAACTTTGATGTCTTTCAAGGAGCCTGGGGTTCCAGAAGATGCACCACTAACCATGCCCGAGGTGCTCACCAAGTCCAATCTGAGCCGAAAAGTTTCAGGCAAGCTTGTCATGCCATATAATGTTCTAACCACTTTCTTCTTCCGGCGATCTGTTGAGAAAGCATTCCAGCTAGACGAGTGGCCAACCGGATTGTCCTTGAGGATGAGCAAACCTATTGACAGCAGCCCACCATTCATCATCTCGGCAGTTGAAGATGTCATGTACATCGCGAACACCGTGATCATCAGATCCATCTCTACGTCTCAAAGAGGCGTTATAGACTCTGTTCTCCCTACAATATCGAGCTTATTGGGCTCGGACTTTGTCGGTATGATTCAGCGCAAGATGCGCGACGAGTGCTACCCCAAGCCTGTGATTCAAGGCGGGTTCCCACCAGAAGACAAAATCATCCAGTTCATCGTACTCATCAACAGTCTTGACATGGCCGAGGAATACCTCACCCGCATCATCACCGGCATCCTGACTCCGGGAGAACAATCAGTCAACGGCGGCACCGGAGCTCCCTCGCAGGCCAGCTCTCTCAGGAACTCCTTCCCGTTCAAGAACGACCTCAAAGAAGTGACCACCCGCCTGACCAACCTCCATCACTCATTCACAGCAAAGGCCACAGAGCTGCTAAGTGAAGGAATCAAAGTCCTCTTCAGCCAAGTCGTCCGACCACGTTTGCGGCCTATTCTCTCCGACACCTTCCGCGACGCCGACTACACCATGACGGAGGAAGAGCTCCTCGACCTGTGCGCTGCGAACGACGAAAACGAGGACGACGTGCTCGAGCAGGTGATGCGCCGCTTCGAGGAGGGCTGGGACGCCCTTATGAAGCCCATCGCGCGCCTTATGACGCCCAAGACTTTTAGTACCGTCCTGGACCACACGGCGCAGCACCTGGCGCGCTGGCTGGAGAAGCGCGTGTGGAGCTACGCGGGTTCTCAGACTAGGGGAGCGAGCCCGTACGGCGCCATTAGGATGGAGAGAGACTTTAGTGGGATTATTGGCACCATCAGCAAGGGCAACTATGCGGTGCGCGAGGTGTTTGGGAGGACGTTGCAGATATTGATGGTGGCGAATATGGAGGATGAGGAGTGGGAGGAGCTGATTGTTACGGATGGGGCGGCGGGCGAGGATGGGGAGGATGGTATGTTGTGGGTGCTTAGTGAGGATGAGAGGAGGAAGGCGAGGACGATTGTTAGGGTGGCATAGGTTCTTGTGATGTTCCAAAAGCATCCCTTCCACAGCACAGCGCCTGTTTTTGTTGTTACCAACCATACATAATATATATTGGGCGTTTCTCGTTTCGTTCGACTACCAACGGAGAAAACAGTACGCTTGCGGTAAAGGTCGCTCTGGCCTTCGTCGTCGATTTCACAGCTCCCGCTTGGAAGTAGCCGGGCCAGAGGGCCAAGCAACTACCTACCTCGTCTACATACCACAGCTTCCACGCTATTAGCAAAGCAGCTTTCGATCTCCGCTTCATTTTCTCATACTCATCATCGACAGAACTGGGTAAACCAACAGGTTGAATCAAGTTACCTCGGCTTTCAGGTCAAGCTTACATACACACCTTTCGGATGCTCTGGATGCGGTGGTGAGATGCGTCCCAAGCCCACCAAGTCAATGAAGGTGTACAACCGTTACACGCCGTCTCAAAGATAGACAAGAAAGATGCTAAGTATGCTCTGTCTTTGTTTCTTGTTTTACTGTGTAAAGGCCTTGTTTGTTCAGGAACCCCAAGGGATGCGTCCTCTTAGATCCTCGTGCCCCTTTTCTTGTTTTCAGTCATCTTCTTTTGTAGTGTATTCTTTATTGTAACCTTTGTGGCGTGGCTTTCCGTCGTCGGACCGCTTTGTCGCGTTTTCGGTACCGAGGGCCATTGATCTCTTCTTTCAATTGTATATACATTATATACAGTCCAATACTGGTTTGTTTGTTAGCTCGAGACCTCAAGTCAGCTTCCCTAGGAGTTTTTATATCTAATTAATTCGTTTCGTGCCATAATCAAAGCGTGATCTTACCTTGAATATACTATTATGAAATTCAAAGTGTCATATTGAATCGTATTAATGGCTTTCCGAGCTGTACCTAACCATTCATTTTATCCTTGTAAGCTGTGGGACAAACCCGGACAGATTTCGTCCAATAGACTAGGAGTACCAAGCTGACAAACAAACCAGCATTAGATTGTGCATCTTCAGAGTTCTTACACTACTAACTATCGATCACGAGTACGACGCTGAATAAGAGTGAACAACGAAGATTCTGCAAGCAGCGCGGCAAAGACATCATGATAATCCGTGTGTGGGGGGGACAACGGGGAAGACAGCCACTTTTGGTAAACCTCTTGAGGTTGCATGTTGCAGAGTTTGTATCTTCGATGATCGATGGATTTGTGAAAGTTTTGAGGGAAAGAAAAGTATGCGATGCTTGCGGTTTGCCACTTGCTAGTTCGGTTGTTGGTCGGTTGGTTGTTCAAGATGCACGGAAGACTTGGAAGAGGCCAAGAGGATGCGCGTTGGGTTGGGGAAAGCCTCTCCGCACCCTGTTGAATCCTAAACGTACCCTGTCCCACCCAGAAAAGTTGGACTACAGCTGGATGACACCTGACATTGAAAATCCCGTTTCTACCCGCTAAATTTCGTATTTTCAATACACACTAGCATTCCTCCAATTTTCGCTCTTTTTCACACGGCCATTTACATGCATTTACACCACCCCTTTGCACGTATAGATGCCAATGATGCCCATACCCATGCCTAGAGTAAGGCACGCAGCTGTATTAAGGTAGTTGATGACGAGGAGGATGAGGAATGATGAGGAGTTGGGTAGATGTTGGGAGGAGAGAGCTTGAGAGGTACGGCGGCGAGAGGAGGAAGTATAGCGGCCCCTATCGAAACAGCGAGTAGCGTACTACACTACTTAAACACTATAAAAAGTATTACCAGATTTCTCAATACTATGAAAAGTATTACTAGATTATTCGTTTAGGAAGATATGGGAAAGATATAGCTGTCTCGTAGACTTAAAATTTTTAGCAGCATGTTAGGAACATTAGAAAATTCGAAATTACCTGCTAAAACAGCTAGTATTATATGATAGCTATTATTTAATGGGATAGGGTACGTCTAGGAATGGGGAGAGTGCGGGGAGGCTTTTCCTTCTTTTGGTCTTTGTAGGTAATCAGCTTACGCATCACTCCATCCCTAAATATAGAAATCTGCTTACTTACTTAAGCTTCTCTATTATTAGTTTGAGGTTTTGTTTCGTTCCTGAAGATAAAAGGTACATAGGGTATGATATATTTGGGATGCATTGCAGTGAAGGTGTGGAAGGTATAGAACTATAGCTGGGAGGGTTGGACCATATAGGTACAGCGGAGCGCTTCTTTTAGCATCTAACTTTCCATTGGCGCGATGACCGAGTGGCCTAAGGTGTTTGACTCGAACTACCATTCGAGGTCTATCAAATCTCTTCGGAGGCGCAGGTTCAAATCCTGCTCGCGTCGGCACATTCTTCTTTTTACATTTTCTTTACATGTCCGCAACTTCTCCTTTTAACGCAAGGGAAGCTGTCCGTTTTTCTCTCTCTTTGACATCGATGTTTTTCCTTTGCTTTTCCGTCTACTGACTTCATAAGCATAACCTTTTGCGGCTGGATCTTCGGAGATTTAAAGGTACCACAAGCGCTCTTGCACAACGCCAATCTAATCGTCCGACGCAGTAACACAGAAAACGTGTAGATACGAGAAGGAGCAAATCAGGGGTCGGAACGCCGAATCCTCCTTCCAATTTTCTGGAATGTCTTGAAAATCGTGTCTCGCCGCTCCTAACAAAGAGGGTCATTCTCCCTTGCAGTCTATGCCATGTTCCCAATTCTATAACGGACGCACGTCATTTCCTGTGATACCCAGGCGAATTGCAAGCCGGCTATCGCCAGCTCCAAAAAAGGTGGAACACCAAGCATCCTGTCATTACCGGTATCTCTAGGCGATATCAGTGTATAAGAACGGCCGAGGGCCTGAGACAGACCGCCCATGACCAAACCCATACAAGGAAGTCCTGTTCTCTTTCTCCTCGGCTTGTCATGTATGGTGTCATGTACACAAATCTGGCGGCGCACTCCGCATGGAGTCTGATCCTGCTGTGAATGCGTGGAAGACAGGAGAAATCAGGAGGGCAACAGCACGGCAGCAAGCATGCGGGTGGCATCTGACGTGGCACGCATACAATGGTGAAGGATGCCTTCTCTCATTCCATGTCTTGACGGTGACTCTCTCGCAGGGCTGGCGACCGTAACGGCAAGCAACATGCTTCCAAGTTTCCAGTGGAGTCCTCTGAGCCGGCTGCAACCTCACCGCATCCGGGGACCCAAAATAAAAACTTTTTAGCAAAGGATCGTAGGCTCGCTTGGAATTCTGGGCTGCTGGATGCATGCAATGCAAGAGAGCCTTGCGAGAGCCTGGCCGGCGCATGCCAAGTCGATGGCACGGCTAGTCAGCAAGAAAATATCTGGCATTCATTTTGGTAAATTGCGATGGTCAGGGAAGAGGCCGGATCGCCAGCAGTGGAATTGAATTGGATGGTGGACACGGGCCATGATGGTGGGTGGATGGTGTGCTGGATGCGGTGGGCTGTGGTGCGGGTGTCTCAGTGGCCGATGGGTTTGCCGTCCACGTCTGTTCCTTGCAGATTTTCAGGTACCAACCAATCAGACCGCACCGGCTCTGCATGTTGCAGGGTACCTGACAGGGGTCATTGTTCCCGCCTTTTTGCGATTCTCGCTGGTCGAGCGGTTTGCGCGTTCGCTCGGCACTTCCTTAGGTCCAACATCGTCCTTTCTTCATCGTTCGGCTTCGACGCCCAACAAGGGACAGGGGTGGTGGCGATGCCCGGGGCAACAGGACAGAATCCCTGCCATCTCTTTGAAAGACGGTTTGCCATTTGAGGGTTCGCCTTTGAACCCAATTTTATTGCGGTCCCCCAATCCCGCGGCGGCCCCAGGCTTGTCAAGGCTCCTCCGACAGTCGAGTGACAGGCCTCTGAGTGCCAGGCACAGCGTGACAGCGGGCACACATCCAGCTGAGTGCCGCATGGCAAGTGGCACTGGGAGTCGGCGCGGAAAAGACTTTTTCTCCCGGCGGCAGGGACTGGTCAATCGAGTCAGGCAAGTGGTGGAAGGAAGCCACAAATTTAGCTCATCGGTTGTGTCCAAGCGTCCCCTTGGGAAGCTGCCCTTGGAAGGGACCATCAGTTGATTCAAAAGGGCCCGTTCCCACATCCTTCCCCAGTTTATGCCGCTCTCTCGATCTTCCTGCTTTCTTTCCCCTTCAACCACCGCTATCCCAGCAATCATCACACTCCTTTGCTTGTCGCTCCGGCTTCAGCCCCACGCTCCTTTACAGCACATCACAATTATCAACGTGTGAGAATCCCGAGGATCTACTCTACCCACGTCCTTCGACACTTTCAACGCCGGCTTCGTCGAAACAGCTCAGCCTTACAACAAACACAACAACAGCACCTTCACAAACAAACATCTTCAAAATGCAGTTCAAGAGCATCCTCACCGTCTTGGCCACTGGCCTCTCTCTGGTTGCCGCTCAGGCTGACGCCGCTGACGCCGCTGACACTACTATGACCTCTACGGCTACTATGACTTTGACCGTCACCATCACCTCCTGCAACCCTACCGTCTCCAACTGCCCCGGCAACGCTCCGGCTACCAGCACCAGCACCAGCTCCGTCGAGACTTCCAGCGTCGTCCTCACGACCTCGTCGGCGGCTCCGGTCGAGACTATCTCTTCTAGCTCGATCGTCGTCATCCCCAGCACCAGCTCTTCGTCTACTCTATCCTGGTCCTTCCCTCAGGTCAACTCGACCACTCTCGCTGGTCCTACCGCCAGCCAGCCTCTCACCTCGGCCTTCACCACCAAGACCCAGAGCGCCGTTGTCACTGCCAGCCAGCCCGCTGGTCCTTCTTCCCCCGTTACAGCTGGTGCTGCTGGCCTTGCCGCTCAGTCTGGACTTTTGATGTCCGTCCTCGCCTTGGGCGCCGCTCTCTTGGCTTAAATGTCGTGATCTAGCTTTGTGGCTGAGTCATGTACATACGAGACCATCTGTTGCATACTTCATCGTCATCATCATCACCATCATCTACGCGCCATTTACTGGAGCGTATTAACGACCGCATCCGAATTTTCTTTCTTTTCTGGTACTACTTTCGACTTTCGATTCTGACTACGCACGGATGATACCCGTATCTTTTGATTCTTAAACAATGGGGGATGTTATATGGCTTGGGGCTCTTTGGCGGGGAAAGGATTTCTTTGTTTGATACCACAAACCCGGCAAACTAAAAAACCTTTTTATATTTTCCTTTATCCTCAGACACATATTTGTTGATTGGGGCTACTGGTTGGCATATTCTTAGAAAGGTTTTAGAAACAGGGAACTCGGCACCAGGGGCTTATTGGTTTGGACCTACTAAGCCAACGGCGTCGGGGTGGAAAAAAGGGTGTCTATAGAGAAAGGTTTCATGTCGCATGCGATATGTGCGGCCGAAAATGGAATGGGATATATAAGTCAAGACCTGAATGATTCTCCTGTGTGACCACCATGTTGCGATAAACACTTTTCCTCCCGACTGACATAACTGGTCTTTGCCTCTTGTTTCATGTGGTGATATCGAGTTCAGCCCTATCGTGGAGGAAATACCGATGGACGCTAGAATAGGCTTTTGAAACCTTGTCTCAACGCAGTCCGCCTCTGCCATCATGGAGTCAGCTCGCTCGGGTACTGGTGATAATCTCACAGACGTAGTGTAGGAAGGCTGATGACTCCGCCCACGAGATAGAAACTAACGTCGTCGATCATTCTTTCGTGTCTATCCGATCAGCCTCAGTGTGGATATTACATACACGGACGCCGCTTCCAACCTCAGCTATCTGTACATTGTCTGACGCCCAATTGCTCTCAGATCCTTCTGCAAGGCTTCTGTTCGTCTACTCGACCCCATCCTTCCCACGAATTATAACTCGCCGTGTTCATTTCCGATGGACAACCAAGAGACCCCTCCGTTTCTGACAAAGTCTCTCCATTCTCCGTCGTCATGTACTTGATAGCTTCACTCCACGTCCATCACTCGCGTGCTGCTCCCATCTAAGCGTCCCCATCCACTGTGGCAAGCCATGGCAAACCCAACAGGAACATACCCATCGTCGTCGCCGGTATAGTGTTCTGGCTGAGGACTGTATTGAGGAGCCGTGATGGACTTCGGCGGCTCTCCAACTTCGTGATAGTGCAGTTTATCTCCTCTGGATCCCGTCTTAACAGTTTCCCTTCGCACAGTTTGCGCATAGGCTTTGGGTTCCCGGAACTACCGCCCTGCACCCGTGTGTCGCGTGGTGATCACAGGGCTTATCGGCCATGATGGCTTTGATCTTCTGTTATCTATCTTCATTATCAGCATTAATCATCGCTATCTCTCACGACATGCGTACCTTTTCTCGGTATTTTGTTTGTCTTCCTTGGTGGTTGGCTGACTTCGCGCAAAGCGATTACTGCTTGCCGAACTGTCGAACAGTGGAGGAGGAAAGCTGTGAGAGCGAGCGACTGAAGAGAGCGAGTGTGGCAGACAGTCAATGTCGATGAGAAAGTTACCAGGACCTTATACCGACCTAGCATCAACACGTATACATTGCACCTACGAACAAGAAGGGGAGGGATTTTGAAACCTCTTATACTTTCTCCTTACCATCGGTATCATCCATTCCCCACGTCTGACTCGGATCCGAGTAGGTATGACCTTGTCCAACATGGGTATGTAGCAACAAAGGGTACCGAAGACGTGGTTCGCTGACATACGCTATCTGTTGTACCACGTTCTTTAACTGTTGTTGCTGTTTCTGTTGTCGTATGCTCGCAGGAAACGCATGTCTCATGATCAGTGGGAATGGGAGGTGTGACGGGTAAACGATTCTAGACTTCCGATTCGGTGACCCAGGGTGACCCAAGGTGACGCAGGGTAGTGTTAGAACAGATTTGACGTGCAGTCAAGGGCGGTACTACGACTGCAATAGTCAGATTAGGTAGTAGGTAGTGTCGGTAGTCTAAAATCTCGCCAACATCAGTTGAGTATTACTACAAAAGTATGCATTGCATGCTTCAGTTCTCTTCTGGATCGGATGCAGAGCACATAGGGAGGTGTGCTCTGATGATGGGGTGTTACATCCGTCCATTCAACAAGGTTTAAGCATCTCAAGGCGGTGTAGAACTGTAGATATGGCAATTGACCAATGGTTTTATCCTTACCTTGTCTTCCTGACCTCCCATGGCCATATGTCTCCCCGGTTTTTTGGAGCTATACACCATCTTTCACCGAACTTCAATCAATGGGTTACTATAAATGTCACATTGATATGGTCACATTCTGAGTACTCACCGACACGAACGAACATGTCGAAACGGTGCAGCTGCGAAGTCGTATTCCGATTTCAGATTTGAATGATCGAATCAAGCTCGGCACAACAGGTCGTTCCTTCCAAACGCAGTCAACCTTCAGTCGTCTTCCTATCACCTATTCCACCCACTTGACTTCATTTCTCGCCATGTACTTTTGCTTGCTGTTGTCAACAAGGTCTAAAAGTATGCTAAGCTCGTGATGTACACCACCACATGAGCTATCAGAACATGAACTGGTGCCGGCCACACCAAGTCATCGTGAACAGCGAAGCATAGGCACTCTCATAAACAACGAAAGGAATAAATAAAAAGAAAATCAAAAGCCAAACCCGAGCTTTCTGTTTTCTGAAGTCCTGCCGGAAAACCCCTCGAATCGCGGACTCTTGGCTGGGTGCCGCCGTGTGCGGTATTGCAGATGAATGTTCGACGATTGGATGATATGTTCAGTTTCGAGTTGTCAAGTAGATGTGAGGGAGTATCGTGAGAAAAATTGGCGAGGATGTTGATGGTCGGTTGAACTTGAGTAGGCAAGAACCCCCACTGGGGGACGCCTTCCAGGCGATATGGCGTCGGAAGCCGGGATGGGAAATTGTTATTTCAAGTCCCCGGCGTTCGCGCTTTGGATGAGAGGAGACAAAAAGAAATGGACTTGAAGAATAAGAGCACATGACTTGGTGCCGATGTGTTAAGGAAGGAGACCCTTCAAACACCCATGGTGACAATTGGAGTCACCATGACCGATTCAATGGTCTTTTAGGGTTGATCCTTAGCATGAAAACACCAACTGTCGTCGATCACCGGTGAGATTGGAAAATGGTATGAGCCTAACACTGTATTATTTATTTGTTCCATCCCAGAAAGAACACTTTTCCACTCTACGTCACCCGCTGGGTAGCCGTATCTCTCTGCCCGGGGACCAAAATCCCCATTGCATGGCCCTTCATCCACTCCATTCAAGTAACCCCTACGCCCCAACTCTCATCATAATCGTCAACCACCCAATTTAAAGCTGGCTAGTCCCCCGAAAGTTAACGCTAGTGCTCTTCTGGCCGGCAGCCGCCTTGTCGAGCTCAATGTTCTTGTTAAGCTTCTTGGTCTCTTCGGCGATCTTGGCCGAGTTGTCCTTGCCTCCCTTGGCCTGCTCGATCTGCATGGCGAGGGTGAAGAGCTTGAGCTTGAGGACCTTGTTCTTGATCTTGCCGACCTGGAGCGCCGCGCCGGCCGTGGTCTTGGTGCCGCCGGCGGCCTTGATGGCCTCGTTGAAGCCACCCGCATTGGTCTCGGCGTTTTCGGCCGTCTGGCGCGCGGCTTTGATGATGGCCAGGTCGGCGGCGGAGACGGAGGCCAGGTTGTTTTCGTCGACCTGTTTGCGGAAACTGTTAGATGCGTGTTTTGGGAGGGAAGAGTTGTGGTGAAAAGCAAGATATGAGGAATGACTTACAGGAAACTTGGCCTGGACTTCGGCCAGGGCATTACCGCCAACGCCGCTGGAGACTTGGAACTGGGAGTAGCTTTGGGCAGAAAGAGCCCGCTTGCTTAAGCTCCGGGTGTCGACCTCGCAGGGCGCAGCGAGGGCGGAGGTAAGGAGAGTGAAGACGAAGGCGAACTTGAATTGCATCTTGACTATTGGAAGAAATATAGACCGTAGAGGTGGTATAGAAATGAAAAGTGTCTTGGGAATGGAACGTAGAGAATGTAGAAAGTACAACTAAAGACAGCACAGCTGTAAGTCGAAAAGAATGTTATTTTAAGTGAAAGGCTTTGATAGAGAATGGGAATGAAGGAAACAAATCGGTCACTCTCTCGCAGGATGGTCTTGCATCTTATAGAGCGCGTTGATGACCACCTTGGTTTGAAACACATTCATCCGCTTGAAGCACTACCCGGCCATTGTGATCTACCTTTGATTCCTAATTCCAATTGAAAGCCCCCTCGATTTAATTATATGCCTGCCTCTCAAAACATGTTTCCCCGAGTGGCACTCATGGCTCGTAGTCGTCACATATGCCATCCAAACCTCGTAAAAAGCCGTTCCAAAGGTGAATGTCAGGGGAGGGTTAAGGTGGAAAGATCCGGTGCGTTTTTACTGGGTTTTTGTTTCATTCGCAGTCGGTGGTTTTCCCATGATCCCAACTATACTGGCTTGGTGATATCGGTGCCGGGCGGTTAGAGTTGCCATCTGAGTGACTTTGGATATGGTTGCCCAATTGTAAAAGTTGACGATGCCAAGCGATGTCTCGACAATGTCGCACCTTTTAAACTTCCCCTGACGCCCCTGCGCGAACGACTGCCTCATACCCCTGCGTCATGGGGGTGTTGTTGACCCCTTCGGTTGCGTCCCGGATTGCCTCGTAGGGTAGGATTGAATTGCTCCAGTTCGACCAAAGCCAATCTCTACCAAAATGGCGCTTCCTGGTCTTTGGAACTGTCATGGTATTATTTATAAGTAATCCTTTGGTCCCCCGTATTTGACGGCGGTTGCCCAAACATTGATCGATTAGACCGAGAAACATGAATGAAGCCAGTTCCAGTCCACGACACCTGTTTTACTCGCGATCACCCCGACAAGAGCGTGATGGATTTCAGACAGACATCTCTTCTGTCGCATGGTTGGTGATGATAGCGAAGCACACAGATGAAGTGTAGAGGGGAGTGGTGATGCAAGGCGAGGAGGATGACAAAAGGACTGAGCCAAGAGCCAGAATCTTTACAGAACGCGCTCCGACGAAACTCAAACCCTTATCAATTGCCAGACCGATGATTGCATTCGAATCACATATCGAACACGTAGACCACGATATCGGAGGAGCGTTGTATTTTTCACAAAGAAAGAAAGAAGGTTTGGGTGGAAATGCATTTCCGCCAATGCCGTCCCACGGGCCTCGGCACCCCATATTTAACCCCAACTTTACCCCAACTTCTCGGGACGGCAAGGACGGGTCATGTACCAACGCTCCCTCCCCCCCACCTTCCCCAAAACAAGGCAAATCGACTGCACTTCCCCTCATTAACAACAACAGCTTCCAAATCCATCGATCCAATCACCTCTTTCTGCCAGAAGCCCGCTGATATCCGATTCGATAACACGGCATCTTGTTTCACCTTGGGAGCAGCCCAATGCTCTACGAAAGAGAAGGAACATGTTACATGCCAGATAGCCAGTCCTACCTCTTTGGTTAGTCGACTGCAGCTTGGTTTCGCTGTTGGTATCCAAGCCCGGTCTGGCCACCCAACTGAGTGAACCCAGCGGCAAGATCCGAGATCGCTGTGCCTCTTAAGATAGATCCATCCCTTCCTTCCTTGGAGAAATATGGATTGGGCTCCTTCCGTCTGGTCTGAACTTTTGGAAACAAAGCAAACAACCACTTGCACTCTTCTCACCTTGTTTGTTGTAATAGTATAGTGAAAACCTCATCTTGTCGTGTTGCCCCTCACTACCCACCAAGTCCCAGCCGTTCACGATGCCTTTCACTTCGCCCTTCAAGGATTTGGACATTCCCACCAACGTCGATGTCTGGTCTCTCGTTTTTGACCGACAGAATGTTCCGTTCCCGACCTCCAAGAGGGTGATGACCTGCGCCGAAAACACCAAGCTTTCGTACACATGGGACCAAATACGGGCGGCGTCTATCGACTTTGGCAAGGGCATGAAGGACATTTGGCGTTGGAGGAAGGGTGAAGTTCTCGCCTTGTATACGCCAAATAGCATTGATGTAAGCCGTTGCCGATACTTTTTTTTTTTTAAAGAAAAAAGAAGAAGAAGAAAGAGAAGGAGAAAAGGCTTGCTAACATCAGCTCGCAACCACCAAGACCCCAATCGTCACTCTCGGCGCCATCTGGGCCGGCGCCGTCATCTCGCCCGCCAACCCGCTCTACACCGTCGAAGAGCTCGCCTTCCAGCTCAAAGACTCGGGCGCCAAAGCCATCGTCACGCAAGCTCCCTTCCTCAAGACGGCCGTCGAAGCGGCTAAGAAGGCCGGCATCCCCAACGACGGCATCATCCTGATCGGCCAGCACAGCGACCCTTCGGGAAAGTTCAAGCACTTCCGCAACATCAAGTGCGTTGACTTCCCCGCCCGCTTCAGGAAGACCAACATCAACCCGGAGAAGGACCTCGTTTTCTTGGTCTACAGCTCCGGCACGACGGGCCTACCCAAGGGCGTGTGCTTGACGCATCTGAACGTTGTGTCGAACATCTTGCAGAGCGCGGATGTTGATGGGAGGTATTGGTCTGCGACTGGCGGGTTGGATGGTGAAGGTGATAAGTTCTTGGGCGTGCTTCCGTTTTTCCACATCTATGTGAGTTCCCTCTCCGTCGAGTCTTATTCCTGGAAACCAGGTTAGATCTAACCCGATGCAATCACCACTATTACAGGGTCTCACCTGCGCCCTCTTCATGTGTCTCTACCTCGGCTGGGAGATGTTCGTCGTCGAGCGCTTCGACCTGGAAAAGGCCCTACAAACGATCCAAGACCAGCGCATCACGGGCTTCTACGTGTCTCCTCCGGTCGTGCTGGCCTTCGGCAAGAGCCCGCTGGTGGACAAGTACGATCTCAGCACCCTCAAGGTCATGCACTCGGGCGCCGCGCCGCTGACGAGCGAGCTCACCGAGGCCGTGTGGCAGCGTCTCAAGATCCCGGTCAAGCAAGGCTACGGCCTGAGCGAGTCCAGTCCCGTGGTGACGTGCCAGACTGTGGATGAGTGGGCCAAGTTTATGGGTTCTTGCGGCAAGATGATGCCGAATATGGAGGCGAAGTTGGTGGATGAGGAGGGCAAGGAGGTTGCCGATGGCGAGGTGCGTACTTTTGTCCCGACATCCCTTTACTGATCAGATGACGTGGAGTGACCTGGTATAACTGACAATGTTGGACAGGTTGGCGAGCTGTGGATCAAGGGACCTAATGTGTTCAAGGGTTACTATAAGAATCCAGAGCGCACAAAGCAGGCCTTTTCAGAGGATGGCTATTTCAAGACCGGAGACATGTTCCACATCGACAAGCACGGCAACATGTACTGCGTGGATCGTCTCAAGGAGCTGATCAAGTACAGTAAGTCATTGCTTTTTCTCACCCGGTACGTGACCGAACAGACGTGGACTGATCACTGATTTTATCTTTCTTCCAGAGGGCTTCCCCGTCCCACCAGCTGAACTCGAGGGCCTCATCCTAGGCCACAGTGATATAACGGATGTGTGCGTTATTGGTGTCGAGGACCACAGCCAAGCTACCGAAGTGCCTCGGGCGTACGTCGTCCTTAGGCCAGGCGTGGAAGCCAGCGACAACAAGGCGCAGGAGATCATTGACTACGTCGCCAAGCAAGTTGCTCCTCATAAGAAGCTCCGCGGAGGTGTTCGATTTGTTGCAGAGGTGCCCAAGTCGCCCAGTGGAAAGATTCTTCGGAGAATGCTGAGGGACAAGGTGAAGCAGGAGGAGCGTGCTGCGGGATCAAAGCTTTAAAAAGGGTGTAGTTGAGAGATTATTGTTGAGAAAATCGATTTTTGGATACCGTACGTTTATAGAATCTGCCCTTTTCTGGCTTCGGGTTGATGTGATTTCGATGCCTACGTGAAAGATATGTCAGTAGGTAGGTTTTTGTATACTGTACCGCCCACCCAGAGGCGAGTATCTAAGGCGCTCTATTCATACCAGGAGGCGCACTCTCTTGAATGCGCTCACCAACAATATCATACACGATGTTACCTGAACACTTACAACGAACGGCCTGTTGCCCATTTTACCGCACCATTCCATTCAACCATCATCTAACCCATCCTCTCCGCCTCCTCCAACAGTTTCTCCACGCTAAACCTCTGGTCACCCCTCGCGAACCAATCCAACAGATTCCTGCGCTCGTTCACCCTCTGCTGGCCCTGCTCGCCACCAGTGCCATCCCAACCGCCGTAGAACCTCTGAAGGCACATGAGCAACCACTGCGCATCCTCGGGCTTGACGCCCCTGTCCTCCATGATCTGGCCCTGCATCAGCACGACGCCCTTGTCGGCGCTAAAGTCCATGTAGTGCGTGACCGTCGTGTGCGGCTGCGCGAACTCGCCGCGGTTCTTGTACTCGGCCAGCTGCGTGAACAGCACCGTCGACGTCGACGTCGCCGCGTCCCAGGTCCACTGCAGGAAGTGGATTTCCGCGCCCTGTTCCGGGTGCGGCACGGGAAGCACGAACTGGGGGCGCGAGCGCGCCAGCGTGTCCATGGCTGAGTAGGTCTCTGACGGGATCACGGCGCACAGAGAGTGCGGGTTGGTGGCGTAGCGCAGACGCCAGATGGCGGAGAGTTCCTTGATGGGTAGGTCGCGGACCTTGGTCATATCGAGGATCTCGGAGAGCGGTTTGATGCCGGAGCCGAAGCCGGAGCCTGAAGATCCTGATTTCTTTGGCGTTTCTGGCGTGGCATTGGAAGGAGGTGTGGCGGCTTCCGTTGTGGTTGTTGTGGTAGCATTGGACTCGGCGGCATCAGCAGCAGCAGTGGGGGTAGCCGGAGCGGGAGCACCCGGTAGTTTAGTTGCAGCGTCGGTTTCCTTGCGCAGGCGCTCAATCTTGTCCTTGTATGCCTGTTTGAGGGCGTCGATATCAGGCAGGCCCTCCTCCTTGGCCTTGCTCTCCAACTTTTGGCGGTACTTCTCGATGACACTGCGCGGTTGCTGCGTCGTGGCGAGGAAGCGCACATCGTGAACTTGAGCCCATCGTCGTTGGTTGGATGCGCGCAGCGTACGGACGTGAGAGCAGGGGTGTGTGAGATGCCGAAGCATGCCCGCAGTGCGAAGGGAGGTCATGTCGGTGGTTGATACGCAGCAAATGGCAAGCTCTTTGAAGAGTCTTGGTCCGGAGGTTGTAAGAGGAAAAGTTCACTGAGCAAGATGAGCATGAAAAGTTGACGTCAAGTTAAAGCCGTAGATGGTATGTGACCCTAACCCTGGGGTTTAGCTGCACCTTTCAGTGAAGCTCGGAGAATCACCACATGAGGCCATCACTCGCGGTCAATTCAATCACGGCGCCATGTTCGGGCGTTATACTGCCGCTGAGATGTTCAACTGGTTTGGATGATGGTTACTTGGAAGAAATCAAATGGATACGACAGCTTTCTCAAACTTGACCTCCCAGATAACTCGCCCCCTCATTCCCTCACTTGTAGTGTACATATGTAGGTCGTATGCAGTTCTTCCCAGGGTTATAATTGTGCA
Organism: Neurospora cerealis; assembly: GCA_009806085.1. Classification (NCBI taxonomy): domain Eukaryota; kingdom Fungi; phylum Ascomycota; class Sordariomycetes; order Sordariales; family Sordariaceae; genus Neurospora; species Neurospora cerealis. Next base: position 899,444 of record RAOY01000001.1, read on the forward strand.
GTGCACTTTCATTAGGGGCAGCTGAGTTGACGCGCCTCGTGGAACCAGAAATCCAGAGCGCCATCATGTGAAGCGGTGCAGAATGCTGTGCTTCACCACCATCCTGGACCATCAGACCTCACAAAGTAAAACTTCTCCCCGCGCGTAAATCAAGGCATGCCTAATGGAGATCCGGTAGGGCTGCGAGGCTGTGGGCTGCGAGTCAGGATCGCCAGGGTCCAAGTGGAAGATGGAGAATGCGGGGGAAGCTAGTATGGTTGCTGGGACTTGAACGGACCTCGTGCTCGACCTGTCGGGTGTGTCTCCCAGGTCACCCACTCGTCATGGCCCACGATTGCCTTCCCCGCCCTTCCTGGGAGTCTGGGACCACAACGGGATGGGTTCACTGATGAACTACCGATGAACCATCGACGGAGCGATGGCGGCTGGATTTGATCTATCCGCCCGGAAGGATCCAACCTATCGGGTCGTCCTTGACTTTCAGCCCCTCCCCCCCCTCCTCTTCTCTCATGCCGCATCGAAGGACACGTTGACCTCTGAACCCAACGACGACTTAAGTACAATTCGGTCACTATTCGCGGCGCACGTCGACATCATTCTGCTCTTCACCTCATTGAACAGTTCACTCACGAATGCCGGACAAACCAGATGAGACCACAGAAGAAAAAAGGTATCGATATTAAGACACAAAATGTAGTCCTCGCTAACAAATCTAAAACACAAACCGCGCCTGTAAACCACTTCAATAACCCCTGAGGGAAAGGAGGTGGGTATGCCAAGATATGATATACACAAGGAGGTAGCTCGAAAGTCTATGCCCTTCCTCATCTAAACCCTCAATACCTTTTTCCAGAATCCTCTTTCCGCTGCAGGCTCATCATAACTGTTTTCCCATCCACGAAACATCATGGCACGATCGTGGTTGTATCGCTGACCCAAGAATTTGTTTCCAAGAGCCCCAGAACCAAGTCATGGTATGACTCGATTGGGCGTCTTCCTCTAGTCCGTCATGCTTGTGGCTAGGTGCTGGGAGAACTAACTTAGGCATTGACGGGCTTGAAGACCCAGCGCTCGGAGTTCTCGGCGAAGGGAACACCAAGCTCGAAGAGCTTGACAATGACGTTGGAGAAGTCCTTGAAGAAGAGCTCGTTGTCGGCGGCGTACTTCTCAACCCACTGCTTGAACTTCTTGTCCTGGATGAGGGCAATATCGGCGGGGAGCATCATGAGCGACTTGGTCTTCTTGTCCTCATACTGCTTAGGGCCGTTCCACTTCTTCCACTGCCACTTCTCGTCGAGGAGGAGCTTGTAGTAGTCGTTGGTCATGACGGTGGGGGAGAAAGTCCAGGGGCCGTCAAAGCCGGAGCGGTCTGCGTGGCAGCGGCCGAGAGCGTGAGCACCGGAAAGAGCAACGATCTCCTGATCGTTGAAGCCCATGCGGTAGAAGATGTTGCGGAGATGGTCCTGGGCCTGGGAGGCATCAGGAAGACGGCCATCGGGAGTGCAGGCAGCAACATCACGGTCCTGGCGACCAGGGCGGTAGGGGATGTTGGGGCCAAGCATCTCCTGGATGGCGCAGACACCGGCGAGGATCCAGAGATCGGAGTAGGTGATCCAAGGGAACTTGGCTGTTCAGGACGTCAGTAAGTTGAAATCCCACGATCAAAGAAAGGATGGTAGCAGCTTACCCTTGACGGGCTCGAGGAAGTCACGAGCAGCCTTCAGGCCGGCGTTGGCACCGTGGTCAGACTCGGGAGCGAAGCGCATGGTGGCACCGTTGGAGCCACCAGTGCCGGTCTCCTTGTCATAGGTACCGCTGGCGTGCCAAGCGAGACGGACGAGGACGGGGCCGTAGCTGCCATCGTCATAGTCCTCCTTCTCCTCGAGGCGAGAGGCAATCTCGTTGTAGACGGCCTGGTAGTCGTCGAACTTGGGAGCAAAAACCTTGGGGGTGGCGGAAGCGCCGTCCTGGTTGAGATACCACAGACCGCCGGCACCGAGAGCACCGGCACCGATAGCCCAAGCCCAGATGTTGGAGCCACCGGACTTGGCCGGCTCAGAAGAGTAGAGACGACGACCACCCTGGCGGAAAGCAGCGCGGGGCGCGGCAGTGAGCGCAGGGCGAGTCGAGGTGCGCAGAGCGCGGAGAGTGCGGGTGGCAGTGCGGGAGGCGGCCATCTATGCGGGGGGAGATCCAGTTAGCATCATCATTGCTCTCGATGTTATCATGATGAGTCCTCCCATGATGGTGTTGAAGGCGGGGAAGAGATCGCGCATCACTGGCATCGCCGAAGCTCAACAGAGTCCGAACGAGAAGAGACGAGCAGACGGTTGAGAACGGGAGCCAAGAGACAAACGTCTTGTAGAGGATAGATTTCTTGATGCGTACCTTGATGGTTCTCAAAAGCAGCGAGGACGATGGAGAGGAGGAAAGAGGCAGAAGGATGAGAGCAGAGCAGCAGCGACTGACAACAACGAGGGGAAGAAAAAGAGGGAAAGGAAGGAAGCGAGGACGACGAATTCACAGAGCACTAGTCTACAGCTATCAAATCGGAGGATCAGGCAGGTGGGATGGTGCAATTGTATCCTTTCGTAGCTCGGCTGTTGCCCCGGAAAGACGAGGCCCGGGGCCACCCCGGTGGGGTTGTGGTCTCGACATGCCACACGGGTTCCAGCGAAGCAAAATGACTCTGGAATCATATCGAAAAAAATCAATCGCATGCGCGTTGACTCGCTCATCTCTTTCAGGGACCCCGTTCAGGCTGTTCCATCCCGTTCAGGCGCGGCTGTGGGCAATTTCTAAGCCCTTCCTAGAATCCTAAGGGGGATTTGAGACCCGTCGAGTGGCTTGAGCACCATCGAGATCCCCGTGGTTCCCCATTGGACCCCGAGAGTGAAACCCGCCGACAGACTCACGCTGCCGGCTATATCCCGGCATTTGTCACCAGGTCTGAGCACACTCGAGAGGACAAGAGGCGGCAACCGCTGACTAAGGCAGTGACAATGCCAATCAATTGTCAATGGCCTCAGAAGAACGTGCTCAAAAGCCAAGAGATACTGCGGAGCTATATCGGCGTCCGAGAACGTTTTCTAGATCGTAGCTTACGTATGACTCTGGGAAACACAGATGGCAACCCTGTGACAGAATTTTGCCTTCAGACGAACGACAGTAGCTGCGATGACTCTGACAACAATGAGTTATCAACAGGATACTGTGGTACAGATACCGTCGGTACCATAGCCAGAAATGGCAGACAGTTTGCACCTGGCACATGTCGAAATTCAGCCGCGACGTTGCCCCATCATTGGCTCCTCTTCCGGTTCGGTTGTCCTAAACCGAAGCCCCTCCACAACCTCCCAGTCTTTTGTCCGCTGTAAAATGGGGTATCGGGGGCGCAATTAGTGCTTCTAGAAAAGCAAACTAATACCAGTAGCGCGGGGATGTCTTGATAGCGATTCTTGAGTCCATTCTCTGACACGGCTCGCACGGGTACACGTGGCAAACCAATTTGTGTTGTCAAATCTCCAATTCTCCAGATCGTCTGAACCACCACACATTGTCCGAAGATTCCCAACCCAAAAAGTTTAACAGGTGCTCAGTAAGCGATGTGGGGTCCTCATGTCTGAGCTTGTGGCATGCCGAACGCACGGTGGAGGTACTTCAGCGTCCCATAACAAATGGATGGGGCCGGCCGATCATCACAAGTCACCCCCAACCCCTTATGCAAAGAAGGCAGGTCCTTATGTAATCATATCCCGACGCTGTCTAAATTCAACGTCAAGCGGTGACTTGTACGAGATGTTCGGTTTTTATAACGAGACTCCTTTTACTTTAGAGACGAATACCTTCCAGGTTGTATATCGCCGATTCTTTTTGATATGTTCTTACAGGGGTTTTTTTTTTTTTTTTTTTTTTTTTTTTCGCTGCTGTTGTTGCGTCCGTACCCGTTTGCCCATGGGATTGCAGTGTCACTGGAGGCTCGAACCGTGAACAAAAAGTTCACGGGCACAGAGTGGCGGGTGGCGGCGAGTTCCTTGGGCTCCCCTGCCGATCGCGGAACCTTCTTGGCCTCTCGTCCACAGCCTCGGACAACCTTGTCCGTTGTGCAATAATTGTAGCACTTGAAGTTGTTCCAGGTAGCCTTGTGATCTTGACCTGCCTCTTGACTACAGCACCTCAAAAACATGGATCATCAGATGTTTGCCGCTAGGTATCATGCCTGTTTGACATACGGCCGAGCAGACATAGCCTTTTCCTGTGCACGAAATGGACGCCGATTGTCATGTTCAACGATGATCAGAATTACTAAGGTCCTCTATCTAACGCAAGGTCAATTTTGTTCGCTATTATCACAGAAACACAAAGGGCCTCCCCCGTTATTTGGGTCCTGATTCTCTCATTGTTTGTTCAAGGTTTGTTACCAGCCGCAGATTGCTCGAGATCCCTCATGATAATCTCTTTCACGATACCAGATTGCCAGACTGGAACGTGTCAATACACGATGCCATTTTGCTAGACTGGAAAGTGTCGATAAAAGATGCCAGCTCGCCATCACTAGAACGTGTCGATAGGTTGAAAGTTCGGAAACTAGTCAACCTTGCTGCTGAGGCCTTGATCGGCCTCTTCTGCTTCGCACTGGTCTCTGGGCAAGTCTAAAAAGTCAAAGGCTACATGACGCATACAGGGGGGGGAGGGGAGGGATGCCGATTACTCTTTTCGTTCAGTTTGTCGATATCCGAAGATCAGCGGAAATGCCATGGGCGGCAGGACTAGCCCTAGTACCGAGGAGTAGCGCCGTGTGCTTAATTAAAGCTAGCCGGCCCTTGAGCGTTCGGATCGGGATCCATATGGAGCTGGTAAAAGCTGTAAAATCTGGTCTCGGCCTTCTGGCGAGTGGGTTCGTCGAGTTCGCCCATAGCAACACCGTTCTCCTTACCACCGAGCTTGGCTTTAGTAATGACCGAGATCGATTGAGGGCTAGAATTCAAAGTTAGCATAACAGTCTACTGGTGTCGAGCTCATTCTTGGGAGGAAAACTAAGACGTACCCATACAGTTCCCGGTCGAGGGCCAGAAATTCTTTCATGGCCTTCTTACCGCCACGGTCCTGCAAATAGTTCAGGTATACCTGACACAACTCTTGCTTGACAGCTGGGGACAGGCGACTCTTGCTGCGGATGGTTTGGATGATGTCCTTGATCCTCTCACCATGCTGTTCCTCAAGCTCAGCATTGGTGGGCTGGCCCAGCTCAAACTCCAGCCACTTTTGCCAGAAGTGGCGGCTGTCCGAATACCACTGGACGTTCTTGGAGAAACAAGCGCGGGCTTCCTCGCTCGATCCCTTGACCTTCCACAATAGATAAGCCCACTCGGTGACTAAAGCGGCCTTGGTAAAGATGTCCACTGTCGGGGAGTCAATCTGCGCCTTGTATACATCAATGGCGGCGTCCAGACCACTCTGGCGGCGCTGAAGGTTAGCCCACGAGACAATGGCCTCAACGCAATCGGGCAGCTTGTTGAGGATGGCCGCGTGGATGTCGCGGGCAACATCGACACGTCCGGACATCTCCTCGAAGTAGGCATACTGAAGCCGAATTCCCGGCCTACTAACCGGGACATACAGAGTCGTTGCGCGGAGGTAGATGTTGCGAACTTCCTCCTCCTTGCCTTCTTGTGCCGACATCCACCGAGCGTAGCGGAACCAAAACTCGTCGTAAAGAGCACAGGTGACCAAGCACCTCTCGTACAAGAAAACGATCCTGCTGAAGTTGCCCTCAGATTCCTCGAAATCGAGATACTTGCGCCAGTTGGCCAGCTGTGCATGCTCAAGCTCTGTGACGTGGAAATAAGGTCGTTTGATCTCTGATTCAAAGGTCCAGCGCTTTGTAGTCTCGGCCTGTGTCTGCTGGAAAACCGTGTACAGCTGCGCATCAATCTTGGCCCGGATGTCACGCTCAATCTCGGGCTCACTCTTTTGGATACCGTAGGGGGCGCTCTCGGCTTCGACTTCTGCCCGGTAGCGGGCCAACGCATCGGCAGAAACTAACTCCAGAAGTGGACGTGTCTGAGCGAGGGTCCTGAGCCGCTCGAAGTAGCGCGCATATTGGTGCATCGGAATCCGAATGACCCGGTTCAGGATCGCGACGATCTTGTCTTGCGCCTCCTGTCTCTCTTCGTACTCGAGGTACTTGTCCCAGAACGGGTGGGCGAGGAAGTCTAGGCCGACATGGGTAGCGCCGCGCTCGAAAAGCCTAAGGAAGTGTCAATAAGTGCTGCATGACTGAGCATGGGAGTGAGGGGCGGGAAGGAAGGGAAGTACAAGAGGGGAAACTCGGTGTAAACGAAGCATCCATCCAAAGTGACCAAACTGTTTCTCAGTGGCATACGCGAGCGGGGAACGGGCAAAGAGGCAAGACGTGAACGAAGAATATCTGCTATGAAGAGCAGAGCCTGGTATGAATTGTGAGAGAACTGTTCCAGCATAGGATGGCTGCCTTGTGGTTGCTCTCACCGTGTTCGTACGGTCGCGAATTCGTACTGGTCCCTCTCGAGTCGACAAAGAGCCGCGCACGGCTTTGCAATTTGCTGCGGGTAAGGTGGTCTTGAGGGGGGTGGGGACGGAAAGGATTTAGGAACTTACTCTCTCACGAGATGGGGTGTATGAGTAGTTTCCATCTTGAAGGAGCAATACTCTGTCCACAGATCGACCGAATTGGTGATGCTGGCGCATCCTCGCTCATACACCTAGACATGCCCATTAGAACCAGACCCATCAGCGAGAAGAGAGGCGGCTTATGTCCGTACCATTTCGGCCGACTCGGGACCCGAGATGTTGAATTCAAGATCAGCATACTTCTTCCAGTAGCCGAACAGCAAGGGGAACTTGAGGAGGAATCGATCGTATGTGGCGCGGAGGGTAGCCAGAGCCTGCGGGCTCGAGTTTCTGTTGAGACCGCCTTCGAGTCCTTCGCAGGCGCGTACCAGTTTCTCCCAGTTCTCGAAGTTGTCGGTATCGGCATCCTGAATGCGATTGAGATGAGCTCTGGTTAGCGACTGGACATGATGCCCACAGCAGCGGATATCTGCATTGACTTACCACCTCGGTATTAAGCCTCTTGATTTCGGCGTTCTCCTCATCAGAGCCGCCATAGTTGCTGAAGTCGCCCATTGTGGTTGATGATGCGCGGCTGACGGGCGAGGCTGTTTCGTGTGTTCCCAGATGCAAAGGTTACTGTTGGTTGAGGATTCACGACTATTCCTAGAGACCGGTCGCGTGGCAGATAGTGCAATCGCAATAACGTATGATTTTGTGACGATGGAGATGATGAACGGTCGGGTTTGTGATAGATACAGTCCTGCGCATCCAAAAATTCACTGCGAGAATGAAGGTTGACCGACGGTGAGCAAAAAAGCGTGGAGACAAGAGACAAGGAAGTGGACGTGGAAGGCAGCGGCGCGCGGGTCGGACCCATGGAGGACGGGAATTCGAAAGTGAATGGAGCTCCAGAGAAGGAAGGCGTGTCAAACTGGCAAACCTCCAGCGGCGGCAGGGGCATGCAACTGACGGCAAGCTGGGCGAGCTGGGCGAGCTGGCAGGCTGGCACAGGCCGCCCGCAACCCTGTCGGTACGTATCCACTCGGAACGCAGCGAGCCTCCACCGTGGCCTCTGTCTAGCCAATCACATGGTGCGGAACGGATAGAGATTAGGGTGCGATAAGATAAGATCCTGAGACCGCCCAAGAATAAAACGGGCAAAGTTTTGCAATGAAACTTTGGAATTTCTTCTTTTTCTTTTTTTTCCATATGGCTAGTGATGATGACAAAACATAAAATTATGATAGGAAGAGGATGAATTCTCCCAAAGAGGAGAGCATGATCTCACCATACGTTAATCTGAAGCCATCAACTACACGAGCTTTCTTGTGGCATTGCATGCTACTATCTTTTGTTATCTTCTCGTACTCCTCGTTTGCTTTTTCACCTCCAGCATTTTGCTAGCTCACAATCACATCACCTTTCTGTGTTTCAGAGTGGTTTGAGGCCGCATTTTGCGAAGCTATCCCACCCCTCCGAGATCTTCAGAGAATCTCAAACTATCTCCAGAAATCACATGAAGTCGTCACCTGCTGCAAAGCGAAACATGCTATGTACAGAAAAGATGTCAGCAAGCATACTCTTTGAGAAGAGTTGAACACGTTGATGGTATCCGGGTATGCCTGATGTCGTTAAATCGCATTGTATTTGCCCTCGGCCTTCAGGTTCGCAATCGTGTAATTCCCGTTGTCTTCCCATGCTCTCCTCAGTCGGTCTGAGTTGACAAAACTAAAGCTGGGGTCAAGGGTGCTTCTCCGCTCCTCGTAACATTGGACTTGTTGCGCCTGCGGTGTATGCGTGCGTCTGATTGTCCGACTGCACCTACTTGTATTCAACGATGAAGGCACCGCAACTTCCCGTGCCTCCTTAGCTTGGGGTTAACTGCGGCTCTTGTGACAGGGCTGACAGCCTGACGGCGGGGGCCAGGGCATAGCGTAGTGGGAAGCTTTTGCGGCCCAGGCTCGGGGCAGTACATAGCGGAAAGTGGAGGCAGCTGAAAAGCGATGCTCAGGGGGCAAGGGGTGCCCCAGACCGACACCTTGCCGCCGTCATCCGGCTCCCCTCCATCGTGCAGTTCATCCAGGAAGTCCCATCTTGGACGGCGGTACCTTTCCACATCCGTTCTTGAAGACCACTCTTGTCTCTTGCTGCCGTACATACTTACGTCGAGATCTACATTTTAAACCTAATTCAATCTCGTCCCTGTTTGTCCGCCTCGACATTTAGTGACACTGACGGTTCCCGAGTCGATAGTCTCTCGCCTACACTACATCCTACCCACGAGAGCTACCGTTCTGCGACAGCCTATCGCCAAAGCTGCTCAAGCTTTTCGTCCTCAACGACCGCACGCCTTGCCAGTATCCCATGCTGCTCCATTACTCGCTCTCAACATAGCAAGAGGTCGCTTGGGCCTACCGTTTCGCTTGCTGCTTACTCGCTCGAGCCTGACCAGTCGTCGACGTACTCCTTGAGAACAGCCCCGGACGGAAAGCATACCTACTCGGAACTTTGCTGCCAGGTAGCCTCCACCGCGGAAGCGTCCACGAGCCCACGAAACCCAATATCTGAAGGATCTCGACATGGGAGCTCTAGCCTACGTTAAACCTCCGCCGTAATTAATCTGCATCCGAAACAGCTGCTATCGAACATGGACTACAACAGTTCTACATCGTCTGCTCTTTGGGCGGGCCAATCGCCGTCTCTCGACAAGTCGAGCCAAATCCTTATCCGCGAATACCCTCACCGTGCGATCGCAATCGCCTCGGAATCCCATGCTCTCATCCTTCGACATAGTCAGAGCACCAGCGAAGCCATTGCCAATGGCTCTCTCGCCTCCGTTGCCTCCGCTCGTCCACGATCCGGCAGTTTCGACAACATCCCTTCCAAGTGTATGGTGGAATTCACACCGCGGACAGACAAGCTATTACTCGACTACCGTCCTTTGACATCACGGCCAATCTATGGAACACTGGGAATGATCTCAATTGGGCCGGACGTGTTCATCTGTGTCATCACCCAAGCCTCAAGGGTCGCTACTCTTCGTCCAGGAGAGACAGTGGAAAAGATAGAGAGTGTGCAGTTTTTCTGTCTGAACTCAGCAGCTTACGATGATGTTTTCATGCTTGATGTTCACGACGAAATGGATGCTGCGTCAGTATACGGCCAACCGCTGGGCCGGAGGGACCCAATGGAGCATCCATGTGTCGAGTTGCAGAAGCTTCTCAGTAACGGGACATTCTACTACAGTACAGACTTCGACATTACCAACCGCATGCAGGACAGACCAGCTGATGCCGTAACGTTCGATATCGACAATTTCGACGAGTCGTTTCTCTGGAACTCATACATGATTCGCCCGCTTGTGGAATTCCGCTCCAAGCTGCAGGAACAGGAACGAGATGCGTTGGATGCCTCGCGGATCCTAACCTCCGCGATTCGAGGCTTTTGTAGGACATGGGCCATCCCTCAGATCTCGGCCCCTTTGAGGGCTGCCAAGACAGGCCTCCCTTCATACTTGACCATCATCTCGCGTCTGTCGTGTAGAAGGGCAGGCACGAGATTCAACTCACGAGGCATTGATGACGATGGAAATGTTGCGAATTTTGTGGAAACTGAGACGACGTACTGGAGCCCTTCAGGCGTTGTGTTCTCATATGCTCAAGTACGCGGCTCGGTTCCTGTCTTTTGGGAACAGCAAGCCGGGCTGCTGCCAAACCAGCAGAAGATTACCATCACACGATCACCGGACGGAACGCAGCCGGCATTCAACAAACACTTCTCTGATCTGGAGCAGGCATATGGTGCTGTCCATGTGATAAACCTACTCAGCGTGTCGAAGCCAGGAGAGTACGAGCTGACGTCGCTGTACCGTACTGGTATTCGGAACTGCCCCCTTAGCCGGCCAGAGGAGGGACAATCACGCGATCATGCTCTCCTTAGAGCTACCGAGTACGACTTCCATGCTGAGACGAAGGGACCCCAAGGCTATGAAGCAGCAAATGAGATCAGGCGTTACCTGGAGGGCTCGGCCGACGGCTTCGCATATTACCTGGCCCACGAAGCGGATGACGGCGAAGAGAGGGCGGGCCCTGATAAGCGTACACCTTCGCCTAGCCAACGCCGCTATGTGGTCGTGCTACAACAAGAGGGTGTTTTCAGAACAAACTGTCTGGATTGTCTCGACAGAACGAACCTCATTCAGACGATAGTATCACAAATGGCGGTAGAGACTTTCTTGGGCCATCAAGGCGAGGGTGCTGCGTCGGACTTTTGGTCACGACATGCCAATCTTTGGGCTGATAACGGTGATGCTCTGTCCCGTATATATGCCGGCACCGGTGCTTTGAAGAGTTCCTTCACTCGGTCAGGCAAAATGTCTCTTGCCGGAGCTATCGCCGACGTCCGCAAGTCGGCTACCCGACTATATGTAAATAACTTCACGGACAAACAGCGGCAGATGACCATTGATACTCTTCTTGGCAGGATGATTGGTCAAGGGCCAGTTCATCTATATGACCCGATCAGCGATTACGTGTCTATGGAACTACAACGGCGAAGCAACGAGTTCTCTACAAACGAAAAGATTCGGATGTAAGTTTGATCCGTGTGTCGGTTTGATGTTGCATGGTGCTGATGTAGACAGTTTAATCGGAACTTTCAACCTGAACGGCAAGACCGACGGTATCGACGAAGACTTGTCGTCTTGGCTTTGTCCCTCCGAACTGGGCGAAGCTCAACCCGAAATTGTTGCGGTTGGGTTCCAAGAAATCGTCGAACTTAATCCGCAGCAGATTATGAACAGTGATCCAACCAGAAAGCAGTTGTGGGAACGTGCGATAAAAGCTACTCTGGATCGACACTACAACGGGCCTGATGATGAGAAATACGTGTTGTTGAGAAGTGGCCAGCTCGTGGGTGCCGCATTGTGCATCTTCGTTAAGGCCTCTGCTCTCCATAACATAAAAAATGTTGAAGGCAGTGTCAAAAAGACAGGGCTTTCGGGAATGGCTGGAAACAAAGGAGCTGTTGCGATCAGGCTCGATTACGCAAACACACCTATATGCTTCGTGACAGCACATCTTGCGGCCGGTTTTACCAACTACGAGGAGCGCAATAGAGATTATGCCACGATCAATCACGGCCTCCGATTCCAAAGAAATAGGGGGATTGACGATCATGGTAAGCTAACCACACCACACAAACTGGCGGCCATGACTAACACCTGTAGAATCTGTCATATGGTTTGGGGACTTCAACTACCGCATTGGACTGAACCTCGAAACCGCCAAGGACCTGGTCAGGAAAGGAGCCCTTGAGGAACTATATGCGAACGACCAGGTATGTCACCCAATCGATGCGCCTTTGAGTCATTAAGCTGACCTCTTGCAGTTGAACCTCCAAATGGTGGCTGGCCTTGCGTTCCACTACTATTCTGAGGCACATATCACGTTTAACCCCACGTATAAATATGATATTGGTACCGACACCTTTGATACATCGTAAGTCTGACTGTTCGAGGTTCGCAATGGCCATGGTTTCTAACGATCTGCACAGGGAGAAAGCACGTATACCGGCATGGACGGACCGCATTCTGAGGAAAGGACACAACCTCCGCCAGTTGTGTTATAACTCAGCGCCATTGCGATTCTCAGACCACCGGCCAGTATATGCCGTCTTCGAATGCACCGTCAACATTGTGAATGAGAGAATGCGCAACAAGATCAGTCGTGAGATATACGAACGCAGGAAAACGGATATTGGCGGCGACATGGCCAACTTAGCTGGGGATGAGTCCGACGACGAGGATTTAATCGGATACGATGCCATCGAGCCTGGCCTTCCCCCAGCCAGCTCCGATCGACAGAAATGGTGGCTGGACAATGGCAAGATGCCCCGATCAGCCATCCAACCACCAAAACCCGAGAGTCCCGCCTTCCAGACTATTCTTAATCCCAAAAGGCCAGCCAATCCTTACATGCCCACTGACGAACCTGACTGGGTCAATATCCCAAGATCTGAGTCAAGGCTTTCCTCCTTCTCGAGCCTCTCGACATCACCGTTTGAACATGTCAACCATTCGATGCTGCTCTCTACTTCGGCGTCAAATTCGGCACCTAGAAGACCTCTCCCTCCTCCATTTGATCCGTCGAACCTTCCCGCAAAGGTTGGACGGTTGCAACTCAACGAAGATGGGAAGAACGGCAAGTCCGACACTCCTCCACCACCCCCTCCTCCACGAAGGCAGACCGGTATGGGTGCTCTAGGGTCTACATCGGGACCTGGCATGACCACTTCACCAGTGACTAGGAAGCTTGTAAATACGGCAGCGACAGCAGGAGCAGAACCAACACAAGCAACAGCCACACCGCCACTCCCGGTCCGTTCGATGTCTGTATCGTCTCAACACACCATTAAGCAGAAAGCTGCGCCGCCGGTAGCAAAGAAACCTGCCCACTTAGCAGCACCATCATCACCGGGGTCCAGCACTTCGGTACCTGCGCCTATGGAGGACACGGTGACACTCAGTAACTGGAAGCCTCTCCAGCCAGAGCGTTCTCCGAACCCGTCTCTTTCAGGACTGCGAGGATCTTTAGCCAAGGCCAACGGAAGCTCATCGAGCTTCACGTCTCTATCTTCACTCAATGATAGAACTGGGGATAGCAGTGTGCCGCTACAGCCGCCTCGGCGCGTCAATACAAGCACGGGATTTGCGCCTCAGGCACGGTACACGCCACCTGGAGGTGTAGGTCTTGTTGGGTTGGCCGATCTTCGGCAAAAGACACAGGTTCCAGGACGGAAGCCTGTGCCTGTATCTGCGCTTGCGCTAGGGCCAGCGCTTGTTCAGAAGGCGACGAAGCCTGAGGCTCCGCAACCGCCTCCGCCTAGGAAATCACAGACTGTGAATCTTCTGGATGATGATGACAGTAGTGGCATGCAGATGGGAGGATGGCAGGCACTGAAACCTTCATGAAGGAAGGACTGCACGGGTTCACAGGACTTGACCGAGGTGATAGGTGTTTGGTTCAGGATGATGTTAGTGGTTTTGGTCGGCTTTTGGCTATAGACAAAGAAGCATGAGGCACGCATACATTATATACATCAAACACTTTTATTACTGGGCTTTGTCTCTTCGGATGAGGCGTGAAAAAATCGGACATGAAACGAATGCTGAAATGGTATCATGACAGCCTCCTGAATGCGCCAAGAGGGACATGGCAGCACGGTAAGGGAACTTGTGCAGCGGGATCGGGTCGATCAGGGCATGTAATCCGATTTCCTGTCAAGAGCGTAGATGGACATATCCTCTCTTCCGCTGGCGTCCTCAATGCACGTACGATGATGCTGATATCAGTTGTCGTTAAGATGAGCTGGCGAGGGCATCAAGATAATCGATGGAGCCGATGGAGTGGATGTACACTGCAGCATAAAACGCTACGGAGGATACCTACGCGGGTGACTCCGTGTTAGTGGGCGTGATGGCTGATGACCAACTGGGGTCGAAGATTTGCTCTGCTTCAACAAGGGGGTGCCAAGAGAAGACAGAGCCACACAGTACCGGCACAACCTGCCGCGGTGATCACGACGAAAACACTGAGAGATCCAGGCAGAGTCGCCAGATCGACAGTGTGATGATGTCCGGGTGGACACTGTATCTGTACCAACACTGCAAGGAGGCACGAGTGAACAGTTAGCGAAGGGTACACATGTACGTCATAGCACATGCCGTGTTCCCGTGTCTTGCATCGCTCTTCCAGGGCTTTTGCAATTCGATGGGCGGAGTCGACGAGTGACCGACCAGACTCGGAGTGAGTGACCACCGGAGCGACTGCTTTTTTGTTAGTGTCTTGGTTGTCGACAACACTCACCCAAGCACACACACCGTGTCTCACACGAGGACATGGAGGGATGACCCTCTTGGTGCCTTTCCCCCTTTCCCGGATGATCCCAAGCCCTTAAGTGGAAAAATAGGAAGAGACGGCCGCTGCTATGGAAAAGGATACGAATGAAGCGACAGTCCATCGTCCAACCTTGGCACTCCGCCCAAGCCCGAGACGAACCTGAAAAAGCGTCTGAGAGCGGGAGTGGCAGAGCTTGTCGAGAAATGCCAAACCGAGACTAAGAACTAACGATCCAACCTCTTAGACTGTAGATTAAACTCCTCATTCAAACCCCGGACATTTTCAGGTCCAGAGACAGGGGGTCTGGGAGGGTTCATTCGAGTCAGTACAAGTCACAAATCGCGGTTCCTTTCTCCGTCCGATGGGAATTCCCTTTTTGTGCCTTCCCGGTCAACGTACCTCTACTTTCCTTTCCAACCTTGTACACGGCCTCCCGCCTTCTGGCACTTTTCAACTTCAACGAGGCTCGATCTTCTGCAACTCCTACCGGGTCGCACCGAGACGCGGTTCCGCTTTCCACTCACACCCTCATCCCGCCATTCCATACTTAACTTGCGTCGAACGACAGGAACATCGAGTCGACTTCACCCATCATTCCGATTTCTGTAGGTGCAGTGCAGTGCACCGCAGCATAACGCAGCGCCAGCGGTTGCAGGGCCGTGTGTGATCTCAACCCCATCTTTTCATCTTCCCAGTCCCAGTCATATCAGGCTCCAGGTTGCTAGCCAGGCACCCTCTCAACTGCTCTCCATCCATCAGATCGTGACCCAACAGACCCCATCTCTCATCAAAGGGGGGGATTCCACACCGCTGTCACGGGCCACGGTTGACCAAGGACGACCAAGGACGGGAAAGCGGGCTCCTCTAGCTCCGCAAAACCAATCCCAACTTGAAGACTGACTGGCGACTCCCTCTAGCGATTTACCATGATGATGGCGACTTTCAGCTGATCGCCTAGTTCGCCCTGTCCGCTTTCTTCTCTCTGTCTTCAACGCCCTAGAGCCCCGTTCTTCATCCCTTCCTTTTGCCGACTCCGAAGTCCCAAAAGTCGGGGATACACCCACGTTTAAACCTTGAAGACCTCGAATCCTTTTATTGCGCACAAGATGGCAGCTACCAGGAAGTAAACGCCGTCTGCCTCTCTGTCTTTCGTCCGGCCAACCTGGAACCCGAGCATCTGGGTCAAGCCGAAGGAGGAAAACAACTGCTTCTTCACTCTCTATTTACTCTGGCCTGTTTGACCTACCACGCAGCACTTCAACCACGAATGCTCACAATTGTGAGCTTTGTACTGGCGATTCAGGTTGCTGCTTGCGTCACAAGCAGTCGCAACTTCCTCACCATCATCGTTCGACATTGACGACATCGCAAACGCAAGCACTCGGCTGCACATGTTTATACGTTGCATATCACGACACGAGTGCAGATCAACGACATCGAGGGGCAGAGAGATTGGTTGGGTTTGTTTGCGCTCATCACAAGCATAATCTTCCATCATCATATCGACCTGGACGACTTTCCCTGCCGACAGTGACATCAAACTGTACATCTACTCTTACTTGCGCCATCTCGATCTCTGAATCCCGCCTATACCGAACTTGTCAGTACTTATTCGTCGATCCTGTCGAGCCCTCCCGCGACCTCATCTATCATACGACCAAGCACCATACGATTGCCCCAAGAACTACATCCAAGTTTATTTGCGAGATCTATATCGGACCAACCCTAACCCACCCTCTTCCCGGTTGACAGATCACACATCCCTGGTCTTGAACCGGCCATCTCCCTATCGGTAACCGACCATCGCAGATCGACGAAGGACGAAAAGCGACCATGAACCACTCTTACAGGGCCGTGTCCTCGCCGGGAAGGCTTTCGATGCCCAGCCCCGCTGCTCCCCTCGCCCTTTCAGATTTCATTCTCCAAAGACCACTCTCGCCATATTCCTTTGCCTACGATGGACAAGCGGCTGCAAGCCCAGACGCTACCTTGGCCGAGGGCGAACACCAATCGTCACAACCACAGCTACTAGGCGAAACAAGCAGAACGAGATCAGCAGCAACAGTACCGATGGCCAAGCTAGGAGGTGATAGTCCGGCCAAGTATCCGGGAGTTTCAACTGTCTCGATTGGTGCCCCAAGTCCAAGTCAGGAAGCTGCACGGAAGGAAGAAGGAACACTGGAATCTCTGTCAACAGCGACGCCCTTGGAGTCTCCACCGCCCGTAACGGCTCAGAACTGGTTGGCGACACGTCAACAAATTATACCCGGGCGCAATGTCAAAAAGGCCGACTGGATCCGGGGATGGAGCGAGTCTGTCGTTAACCTTGGGAATACGACATATTGTTGCTGCTCAGAAAGCTTCCCGGTCAGGGGCCGCGGATGGAAGGGCAAAGGGGGTGATCTCACGAGCGGGGTGCGAGCCATTCTGCCTGTTACCAGATCCTTCTCTGGCGGCCTTGACACCGCAGTGAATATGTGTCGCAATTGTCACCGCCCAGCTTCGCCGACCCCCGCCACAGGAGATTTCGGCCCGCTTAATGTCGACGAGCCAGAAGAGAAGGTCGGACGGAGCACGCGAGCAGAGTTCACCCGAAGACTCAGTGGCCTTCTTCGCCGGGTCATACCCAGTCGAAGTGACAGCGACCGCCAGGCATCACAGAAGCATTCCGACAGAAATTCCAACGCCAGATCGACGCCCGTGGGCGGTGCTTACGCTAACAGACAGCAGAAACCCACGGCATCCCCGGTCAAACCGTCGCGTCTGTCCGGTTTCAGTGCTATAATGTCGAAGGAGGCCCCTCATAATCAACCGAAGATGACGAATTCGTGGCCAACAACTCCAAGACAGCCAGCCGTGTTGAATGGCACTCGCGCCGGCCATAACCAGCTGCAGTCGGAATCAGACGACGAGTCGAGCGATTCTGATGACCCCCCTGGAAAGATCGGATTGAAAATCAGCTATGCACGTCTGCAGCGGGCAGCGAAACTGTTGGAGCGCAACAAGTCATGACGGACATATAATGACGGATGGAGGGATGCACACCGGCTGGGTCTGATGTGAGAAGATCCAGCGGGCCCGGTGGTGGTGTTTATCCGAAACAGGAAGGGGTCTCGGCCGAGGAACAATGCAGCATAGCGTCATGCACACATATACCGGACGAGAGGGAACTAGAAGCGGGGGATATAGACAGCACAGCACAGCACAACACAGCATATATGGGGTTAATACGGCGCAAAATGGAGTTATGCTCTTTTCTGGGGTGTTTTGTTGGTCCACCAAGCCAGGATGGATGTGCTTTGTGTGAAGGAGAAGGGAGCATCAGGAGGTCGGCATTTTGGAGAGGGGTTAAATGCGTGAAGGGGTGTATGGATGGCCGACATGCCTGTAAGGAGCTTGGGATATATAACGGCGTATGCACAGTCGGGACGAAAGATCCACGAGTGTCGTCCCTTAATCTCTCTTCCGAGTGTTGGTTAGGAAGAAAGGAAGTTGTTTAGTTGGTTGGCTGGCTGGTTGGGGCTGGTTTTGATACCCAGGTTCATCCAATGCATGCACATGGCATATATGGGAATGGGAATATTGTATTGTGCTAGCATGTCGGATGGAAGAAGGATAATGCACTGTACTACACTGACTGCACTACACAAACCCTGTATTGACATCACGGTTATATAGATATATTTATATTTATGCCTCTAATTTTCTCCTGAGGAGGTTTGGCTCACGGATTGGGACTCATAGATCTGTGTATAGGGCGTGGTGGTCTGGGATGGATTGTAGGGCAGGCAGCCTGTGAGGGTATTTGTGGGAGAGGGACACGGTTATCATTGCATGGATACATGGTGATTATCTCTAATTTGAGAGATGTGAAAACAGGAAGGGTAAGGAAACTGGCTAAAGTGGCAATAAAGCTAGGGAGCGAAAGGCTCATGGTGATACCACCATTACTAAAACGTAATGATGTCTAACATGGATCATATCAAATGAAGTATGTACGGACTGCTAAGCAGCTATGATAATGATCAAAGACGTAGCATAGATATCTTTGGAAAAACATGAAAGAGCAGGACGATTCGACACTGCCGGAAACGCTCCTTCTCTTCTGTGATTCTCCGTGTTTGCTGTCGACGTAGAGGAACAGCGAGGATACAGCGAGATGACTGAGCTGAGATTGAAGGACTATGACTTAAGTGTATACCATATGGGAATGAGAGTGTAAGTAGACAGTAGACGTTGAATTAACTGGTTGCAGACTCATTCTTCTTTCACCAGGGAACCTTATCAAAGTAGCTCAAGTCAAGGTGAGAGTGTTGGCAAAGAGGTTTCATAACTTGGTGCTAACCCACCCAGACTTGTTCTTTCTCCCTTTCTTAGTCTAGTCTGGCCATCTCCTGCCTTTTTCTTCTCTGTTCTGTTTTGCCCTTCCGTCATCATATCACAATTGTACAAAGAGAAGTTGGGAGTCAAGTGAGCAGACTACGCACTAACAGTGTTTCGATCGCTGTCTCAAGTCCACGATCAGTTGATGAGCTCTTCACAAGGTGAAATGAATTACTATGTAGCCAAAGGAAGCCATCAACTGCTACGAGCCTCCAAGGCGGTACATAGACCAGAGCGAGATTAGTTGACTACCTCCGTTCAACGTAGCCCAGTCGACATCTGGACGAATGTCAGAAGGAAAGACAATGGACGGCGAGTGAGCTGCGCTGTAGTGTCTCTATGTACTTGCCTGGTAAAGGTTCCTGGTTTATGTATGAGAGACATAGAAACCAAGTGAGCTTCTTTTTTGCAATACCGGTGTCCAACTATTCTCCTAGAAGTGCAGTAACTCATGTCGTTCATGCCCTACTTCCTCATGGATGTGATAAGGCATTGTACAACACTGACAAGGACCATGAAGATGCTGTCATGATACGTCAGTTTTGCCTAAGCTGTAAGTGGGAGAGATATCGACATATCGTTCTATCCATGACAGTTGTAGGGACAGGGAAGAGGTGTAGCAACCAGCTAACACTCTTGATCTCTTTTTGTCCAGGTTGGAGTTCGTTCACATCTGGAACTTTGGCTCGTGAACTTGAGGTTGACTGAACTGGAGATGGACTCTCATATCCATCGCGTTCTCTCTCTTTTCTCTTCGGATAATTTCTTGAGTTGAGGCTTGAGAGCGGTGCCATACCCAGGAGCCTTTGGTAGTGTGATGAAGACGGTTGCAATCGATGGGCGGGCTCTACCTAAACGTGATGACTGCGGATGAACGTCCTGCGTTCAAGAAAACCTCACTCAATAATTCAGAGGGCGGGAACCGGTTGACAACTACCTATGTTTACTTGTTGTCCTGACGACGTTCTCCATAGCATTCGTTCCTCGGCGTCGTTGAACCATGATGGCACAAGGCGATAAAGTCGAATGTAGGATCCGCAATAACAGAACCATGATATGGTACCACAACAGGAACAATGACACGACGCCTAGACTCATCAAAGAACAGGAGAGGGCCATCCGAGGTTCACTTTTCGTCACGAGTTGTCTCAACCCTCACGTTAAATAGAAGTAGTTTTCCTGTGGGCTGGAGCGTATCGTGACATCGCAGTCCTGTGCCTTGTGTCACCATCACCACAACCTCTCGCTAGATTCAGTTGCCTTGAAGCGTTGGTTGTCGCTCGCAATCTCATTGCTGGAGTCGCGTGACAAATGACCTAAAACAGGGGAGGGGGTAGATAGGGTTCCCAGTCTGTCCAAGTTGTCTATGGATTGGCAGCCAAGCCGTGGCAGTTGGCGTAGAGCCGTGGAGGGGTATTTGCCAGTCAATCAGCAGCAAGAAGACGGTCTTTTAGGGGAGTGTACGTTCCCGAATGGTATTGTAGGGGTCATTAGGGGTCATTTTAGGGGTCCCTGATGATCTTGTGAGGGACAAGGCCAGGGTGATGAGCGAGGGAGATCCGAACTGGGAACCAACAATTGCTCGACCACAGGAGATGTGAATCCGGACTGATAAACTGGTCTCTGGGAAACATAAAGATAACGACCGAGTTACCACCAGCCATTCGGTCTCGCTAAACACAACATTGAAAGGATGTTCGATGTGAAGGGGGTTGCAACACAGGGCTGTGTTGCTGTGTATACTGGGTGACTGGGTGCATTGCATGATCTCGAATTTTGTCCATGCCAAAGCTTGGGAAGTACACCACCAGGGCCGCCTCACATATATCGATAGCCATGGGGGAAAAGGCAGCAAATGGAGGGGGCGGGCAGGAAGCAAAGCCTTGTGATCGAGACGTCCAGTAGTGAAGGGTAGGTACACTACCAACCTCAAGGTATATCTAACGGGGCGCAACGGGAGCGGGAGGTGGTGGTCAACCCGCCCGGAGAAGGCTCGCAGTCTTCTAGCCGTTTCCATGTCCCCTCCTTTTGCACCCAGTCTCTGCCCAGGAAATGATCGCTGGCCTAACAAAGTTGGAGACGCCCAAAGGACACTGGCTAGGTGCCGCGAAGACCCCACTCTATCGCTCGCTTCCGAACAATGGGACATGGAGGAACGAATGGGAGTTGTAGTGTAGATAGCCTCAGAGCCAGAGTTGGCCCATTGCTGTGACATGTCCACTAGATGAAGCGTATTTTGGCAACATATGTAGACACATGCTGGAGCGAGAGGACCGATTGCCGCCGATGAGAGCAAGCGCACAGACCAAAGGGTACTTGATAGGGGGTACTTATTGGTTGAAGTAAATTGGCAAATTGGCCGGCAGTCTAGCATTGGCACGAGACAACGTGTGCCATGAGGTGACAAAGAGGCAGCGAATTGGGAACTCCCTGGTGGTGCTAGTTCCAGGAAGATGAGGGAGGGGCTGCCGATGGCGGGGCTCTGAGTCAAGGTTCCAGACTCCAAACAGAGCACGCCGTCCATATCCCGATATCCTGCTGGGCCGCTATCCGGATATGATGCGTGTAAGACATAGCAAGATGCAACTGCTGCACATGGAAACGCCGGGCTTGACTAGACAAGACGTCGACGATGCCGTCGACCGCAATTCTCTGGTCTTGCCAGCCTGGGGCATGGGGAATTGGAATAAATCACCAAGACAACCTAAGGTGACAGGAATCCGCCGCAGTGGATGGCAAGTGGACTCTGTACAATCCCGGCAATGTATAGGTGAGATTGAAAATGTGACTTTTTGAGCCGCCGCTTGGCGTCGAATGGACAACACACCACTGGTCAAGAAGGAAAAATGAGACTTCAGAAAACTTCACCTCGTGGTGGGGGTGACGTGCCAGAGCGTGATATCCTGTTCGTAGTATGTTACTGACCATGGCGAAAAGGTTGCAAATGCAAACAGCTCGCGAGCTTACCTAGGTACAAGCTGAGGCCCGTCTGCAAACATGAGAAAGGGTGAAAGGGTAATACATAAACGGAAACACCCCAGCTTGTGGGTTGTTGTTTAGTCGAAGCATGCCACGCCATGGATCAGGATCATGGATGCTATGCCGTGCGGACGGGACTGAGAGAAAGTGGTCCTCAACGTCGGCCACGGGCACCACCACTCGCAACACCACTGCGCTGGAAAGAGGGCAAGTGCGAGCCTGATGAGACGATGCGGCCTTGTTCCCTGGTTTGGTTGCCAAATTTGGGAGCCACGGGAGCTTTTTGGTTTGGGCCTAACTCCAGAACTCACCCCCTCCGAAAACATGGCTGGACTCGGGGGGGAAGACGAGAGAACAAGGCGGACCTGTGGATGTCGGAGTGCGAGAGTGATCCCAAGATGCCCTGTGCGCCAGGGTGGGCACACGCAAATGTCAAGCAATCGCATAAAGGCCACTCTGATTCTCGTCCCAATTGCCCATCCACCTGTTAGCGAGAGACTCCCGGGCCCTTGCCTGTTTGGCCTGGTCACCGCCGGAGCCGTTTGGGCGGCTAGGTCTCTTGCTAGCAGCCAATCGTCGTTTAATTCGACCTTGGCCCCCGAAAAAAAGCAGGCCCCCCCCAGCACGACTGGCTCGCACTAGACTGAGCGGGGATCGGGGGAATCTCAGGCCCTCTCCCTAAAGCCAAAGTCCCTTTGCCTTCAACCCAGCGACACTCCTTCGAACCTGCCCGCTTCCCAATCTTATCACGTCACAAGCCAGCAAAGCAAAACCACCGCAGTCTTCCGGTCAAACTATTTTTTTTCTCCCTCTCTTTCCGCTTTCTCCTCCTCCATTCTCAATCTGCAACAGTAGCGATCTTTTTCCGCACCCTATAGCGAACCCAATAAACAAAATGGCCAACGAAGTAAGTCAGCTCCAGCCCGCCGTCAACGCCGGCCTTCGGGCGCAGACGGCCTATTCCCCCATTCCTCGACACCGCCTTCTCCCCGGCGCCGGTCATGGCCAGCAGGATCGCTACGCTCGTCGCCCCCCTCCGTCCGGCAAGGTGCAACACATATGCTAACGTTTGCCTTCTTCTTGGTGTAGCGCGAGAGGTGTGTGTGATTCCGCTGCCTGCTGCCCGCTGCCCGCTGTTCGCGCGGGCTTCGGCATCGGTGTACCTGACCCCACTGGCAGCCTGCGTACTGACGAGACGGTGAAATCAACAGCAAGACTTTCCTCGCCCGCCTCTGCGAGCAGGCTGAGCGTTACGATGAGATGGTCACCTTCATGAAGGAGGTCGCCAAGCTCGGTGGTGAGCTCACCGTTGATGAGCGCAACCTCCTCTCCGTTGCCTACAAGAACGTCGTCGGCACCCGCCGCGCCAGCTGGCGCATCATCTCCTCCATTGAGCAGAAGGAGGAGTCCAAGGGCTCCGATAAGCACGTCGCCATCATCAAGGAGTACAGGCAAAAGATTGAGACCGAGCTCGAGACCGTCTGCAAGGATGTCCTCGAGGTCCTCGACGAGTCCCTTATCCCCCACGCCGCCACTGGCGAGTCTAAGGTCTTCTACCACAAGATGTATGTATTTCAGGCCAAACCCCTGGCCTTGGCGATCGCTGATCGGTATTTCTTTACAGGAAGGGTGATTACCACCGTTATCTTGCCGAGTTTGCTTCCGGCGAGAAGCGCAAGAACGCTGCTACCGCGGCTCACGAGGCTTACAAGGTACGAGCTTTTGAAAATTCGCGCGATTTGCTACCAATGCGCTTTTGCTAACTGGGTGTTTCACTGCCATGTAGAACGCTACCGATGTTGCTCAGACCGAGCTCACTCCCACCCACCCTATCCGCCTGGGTCTTGCCCTCAACTTCTCCGTTTTCTACTACGAGATCCTTAACTCCCCTGACCGCGCCTGCCACCTCGCCAAGCAGGCTTTCGATGATGCCATTGCCGAGCTCGACTCGCTCTCCGAGGAGTCTTACCGCGACAGCACCCTTATCATGCAGCTCCTCAGGGATAACCTCACTCTCTGGACCTCGTCCGATAACGGCGAGCCTGAGGCCGCTGCTGAGGCCCCCAAGGCTGAGGAGAAGGCCGAGGAGAAGGCTGAGGCCGCTGAGGAGAAGGCTCCCGAGGAGCAGTAAGCGCACTTTTCCAGACCGTGGTTTCTTTCGCCATGACGGGTGCATGCCCTCGCTGGTCGCCTGAGGTGTACCGGAGTGGCACGGGAGCGCCCGTCTTTTGCGCAACTGGTCTTGTGTTGCTTCTTGACTTTGATAGCTAGGATTTTTGTAAACTCGGAGCTGGGCTTTGTTCTCTCTGGACTTGACCGGCTGGCGGATGGAGCGTGAAATATGCGGCACATTGGTCATTGGCTGGGCGGGGGCTTCGCTAAAGGGAGTTGGTTGATGCCGGGGGCCACTGAAATGCAGGGCATGATAGTCGTTTCTCTTACGGTCACGTTTCCTATTCTCTTATTATTATCCTTTCCCCGTCGTCCTTGTCGCCACGTACCTCTCCCTTCCACCTGCTTTTTCTCGGATGGGAAGAGGGTAAGAGAAGGAACAAGAAGGTCTCTATTAAACAACCCCCCCAAAAAGCCAAAGGAACTACACCGTCCCACTTGGCGAGGAAAACAAATGATACTCAAATCAGAGATATATCCCTGTCCTCTCATGAGGACGTTCACGTACCATAATTGTTTTGCGGTGCTTCTAAATGCCCTTACACTACCTGCCCTCGCTGAAAGTTTGTTTTGTAGACTAAGGAGGCTCAGGCCTTGAAATCACTTTATACCGTGGGTGCGGAAAACAACATAATTATCGTTCCACTCCCCGGGAGATCAAGATGGTGTGCCATGTAAGTGTCACGTCCCATAGCGCAATGCATTAAGACAGACACAGCATATCTATCAACCGGCTTTCTTCCATAGCGCGTCAAGGGAGTTAGGGAAAACGACCCCCAGGGTCTTCCAGTAACCGCACAAGGATCCAGCCCAATTTTTAATTCATGGACCATAATCTTGCTGAATGATAGCGCCTCACGATAATCGTCCTCGATAAGAAATTCCTGGTGACGGCCTTCTGCCTGAACCCAACTTCCAGGAAGACATGCAATTCAAGCGTTTCTTTTCATGATCATCCATTAACGCAGACGGTTTTGCTTTGGTAGGATATTTTGACTTAGGGGACAACAATGAGCATGCTCTTGCCCTTTCGATCAGTTTAGTGCTCCTCATAGTTTTGCCCGAGAAGCGACTATCCTGCGGATCATTTTCACAGAACCCCTTGGCGTACTACAGTTGTCTAGATAAGTTCACACACAGTCCCCCCAACTGGGACCTAATACCATATCACCCCGTCCAGCCATCGAGACACTGTGTTCAACACAAGAACCCTTCCGCTACCTAACGCCTAATGTATGCCATCAACCCATTAATGCCTCGGCCATGATAATTCAATACCCTATAGGAGTCCTAACACGGTTGTTTCCCCAAGGAGTTTCCCAAAGCCATGATGACGCCCAAACACCCATTCATAACGTTCCGTTGCCCTGGAAACAAACAAGTGTGTCATCCATGGTTTGTGACGCCCGCCCCTCGGAAAAAAGAAAGGAAAAAAAGGCACGCGATGATATGCACCTACTACCACTTTCACAACTCGCCGTCACCAAGCACAAACGATTCCTTCGTCTGCGTCAAGTTATACTTCTCCCTTCCCCAATCCGCCGGGTCACCGCCGGGGACGCACAAACCCAGTCTCCAAAAGTAATCTCGGTGTGCGAAGAAGAGCTGCCAGAGCTTAAGTCTGGTGGGGAACATCCTCTTTGTCCTGGTCGTGGGTGCTGTTGCGGTTGACTCGCCGCCGATATCAATATCATCATTCCCCGCACCAGCATCGCTACCGTCGTCGCCGTCATCACCATCAACAACAGCAACACCAACAGGATCCCGATAATGAAAATCAAGATCAATCCCCTTCGCCGCCGCCAGCGCCAGCAAGTCAGTCACCTCCAGCAGACTACCATCGAACCATCCGCCGCCATCCGACTTCTCAGCCCCCGCCATACACTCCGGATCGTTATCGCCCCGACACAACCGCAGGTCCTCGGGAGCAGGCGGCAGGTCCGGCTTGGAAATATACACTTCGCCTGCGTGCGAGCGGTATCCCCATTCTGTCAGGGGGAGGAGAGGGACGGGGTCGTTGATGTGGGTTACGCGGCGGTAGGCTCTATTTTCGCGCTCATCCTCGTCCTCTTCAATATCAAGACCGAAGGCTTTGTCCAGGTAGTCCACCAGGGCTTGGTTGCCGATACGCGGTTCGCCAAAGGTCGTCACCCGGACGTCTTGCCAGCCTAGCGAGAACCGGATTTCCAGCGCGGCGAGAGCGGCGACGGCGCCGCCGAGGCTATGCCCGACCAGGTGGACAGGGTAATCGGGGTGTTTGGCGCGGGCGGCTTTGAGGGCGGGAAGGACGTAGTCGCGCGCGCTGCGCCAGGAGGCGAGGAAGCCCATGTGGACTGTGCAGTTGGTGCATTTGTTGTTCTCGTCGTTATTATCGCTTCTTCCCTTTCCAACATTCCTACCCCCACCCCCATCCTTATCCTCATCATCATCATCCGGCGCAGGATAAGGCACATACTCCTGCGGCACCGTGCTCAAATCAACAATCGTGTTAGTGATGCTATACGTCCCGCGAAACGCCACGATGATGGCCGGCTCGCTGATGATCACAGTCCCCCCCCCGTTCCGCCCACCCCTCTTCCTCTCGCCGTGGTCGACCGCGATGTACCCGCAGCTATCGCTGAGCAGCAGGCCCGTGTTCCAGGTCCGCTCGAGCCGCAGCGAAGGGAAATCTTTGCAGCGGGATACGCACGAGAAGGGCTTGGAAACGCCGGTCGTGCCGACGCAGTAGGTGATGTCCACTAGGCGAGCCATACGCTCGAGGGAGGCGAAGAATGGGAGTGAGACGCCGCCGCCTTGTTGATGGGGTGGACGCGGTGTGTCGTGAGCGTGAGCTCCTCCATCGGTATCTGGGGCGTGGCCTTGGAGTGCATTTAAAGGGCGTTGTTGAATTGGGTCTCCTGGGACGCCTAACGGGTTTGCGAAGACACTCTCAACGAAGTGAGATGTGAACGGAAGGAGGAAGAGACCGAGCTGGTGTATCAGATGCATTCTTGTAGATGAACAGTTGCATGCTCTGGATGATTGTGAAGCTGTCGAGCCCTTTCCGACCAAGACTCACTATTATCGTAAGGATGGCATAGAGTAAGTATCAAGAAAGTAAGGCCGGGAGGCCAGCTTTTCATCAGAAGAACTTCTCTTGCACAAGATGTCGGTCAAACATGGTCTCCGGGCGGCGAGAACGTACCGCGTGACCAACACTGGACCAGTGACTGATGAGCGAACCGAGAAGGATGACCAGGACGTACGTAAATGATTGATAGGGCGGGAGTTCAGCTGTTACTATCCTTGAAATAATCTTCTAGGATCTGTGAGTTCAATAGCTAGGGCTCGAAAAAGGAAGCGGACTCGCGATGTAGAATTGTGTAAGATTCTGAAATACGTTAGAGTACGAGTTCTGAAAATGAAGAATTGGAGGTGATGATGGATGTTGGGCAGAGTAAGCGGAACGGAAGAAGAACAAAAAGCGGAAGTGGTGACGTTGACTTGTTCCAGGCTTCAGGGACGCCCCTACACTGCAGTTTCAGTGGTCAGATGAACGGGAATTGCCATGCGAGTGCATGCCTGCCCGCCGTGGAGGGAGCGCATAAACAGGGGTAAGCGAGCGCCACCGCTGCAACACCCCGCAATATCTCAGAACTTTTAACTTGTTCACTCAACTTACACCTCTTCCTGTCATGTCAAGCAAGGGGAACCTGGTACCGCTCCCTCACTGACGACAACCACCTTGGACCTGGTTTGATATTGATATTGTGTATTCATTCCTCATTAACTATCGTTTCCCGTATCCCATCCATTCCCCCCCGATTACCACGTATGCTTTATCCCATTCTTCATCAACTACATAGGCACCCGTGATTCCCCTTGTCTTCTCCACGATTCCCTTTCTCTTCTCGGGATCTAGTTTCCTCCTGGGGGTTCGATGGGGTCGAGAGCAGTGAAATTTCTGAGGATGGCAAAGTCTAGAGAGAAGCATTGCGACCCTTCTCCGAACGGGGTAGTGTTGCTAGTATCGACGCAGCTAAGCCTGGGGGTTATCTGGTCCAAGGCCATGAAGCCCCTGCTTTCATTGTTAGAGATCTTATGACGTCTTCTGATGATGATGGGTACTGCAAGTGTCTCTAATGGGAAACTTACGACTCTGGTGTATTGGGGCATGCCAGCTCGATGATAGACAGCGAGCTCGTCTTTTGGATCCACTGGAATTGCACGGTTGGGTTTTCGCAAGCATATCTGGGGGCTAAGCCCTCTGGTCCTACGTTTGGCTGAGTTCCATTGTAGTGACAAGACGTTGCGATCTTTGTCTCGTCGTCTGCGTATTGAAAATCGACGACAATCGGATGGGTGTTGCCGTTCTTTGGTGTCCAGACCTGGAGCGACGTGATCTTGTAGGAGTCTGGGAACGGGCATTGGTCATCGCGTGAGGAGAGGGACTTGAGTTTGTTCATAAACGAGGGCATCGAGGGCAGAGAAGCCACAAGAGGGATAAGAGCCACGAGGGCATGCAGGTTCGTAATAAGCATGATGGCGGTGTGAAGTCGAATATTCGAGTGATCCTGCTGTGTAATGGGGATGTCTAGGTCGTGTGGATGCAGGTGTGGTTTATATCTGCTTGAGTTGACAGTCGTGCAGATACGCAGACACGGAAGGAGCAATGCCAGAAACTAAAATAGCTCAGGAATGATTAGTGAGCCCATGCCTTTATAAAGGCAGGAAGAGCAAATCCATTGTTTCTAGCCCTGCCCCGTTACTCAAGCATACGCAGCAGGGAACGGTGCAGGGAACGGAATGCTGTGAGGTAGATCGTCTTCACACCGGTACAAACTACCTTGAAGATCCAATCCACACAGCATTCGGCAATGAGAATACCTGTAAGGTCACCCAAACCGGTGGCAGTCAAGCACTTACGGCGTACCAGGAAGTGGCTATCCGATCTGCAAATCTGGCAGGACATAAAGTACTGAGGTGGGCAATGATTGGAAGTGTCAGGCGCAGATCTGGCTGCCATGATCCGGACAGGACGGATCAAGTTCCAGTACGTATACATGTACATCAACTTCAGTCAAGCAAGACTTGCTCTCTATCAGTTGATACACAGTACTGCCGAGATATTCTGTATTATGCTCGGTTGACATCGGTCTTCCGTTACTCTCCTTTGCACGGTCTCGGAAAATTTTGGCAGATTTTTGGTTTGGCGTGTTTGAAGTATGCGTGTGCTACGATATCCCCGGGACAGCAAGGGAGTTCGAGCTCGTTCAGCATGTTGTCTACTGACCCTGCCAAAGGGAGTTCATCGGCTAAGGCGCTTCTTGACAGCACTGAAAGTCCCATGCTTGGCTCAGGTCCTCAGTATTCGAAGTTCGTCATGGCGGATGTCCAAGGAATACCGACAACGAAGGAATGCCGCGGGAAGAGCATAGTTTCGGCTGCTGGTGCTCCCAAACCGTTTGTGGCTCCATAGCCTACCCGTCCTACAACTGCTCCATCCATCACAACGTGATCGAAGGCTGGCAGGCTTGCGTGCGTTATCCAACAACTACTCCAGACCCGAGAATTGGTCCGGGGTGACAGAGCATCTGCGCTACCGCTCTGATACGACCTGTCCTTGTGGTCTATGTTTGGTGCGCATACCCTGCAGTGAATACAAGGTCAGACCGCCTATAGGAACCTGAGCTCGGGTAGCTGACCCGAACCGTTTTCAGACTTCACCAAGGTCATGCTTTTTGAAAGGGCCTTTTTCGGTTGGCCCTGGACCCAAACAGCCTCCGGGGTTTAAGGATAGAAGAATGCGGACCGCACAAACACTATCCAAACGAGGCTGGGATCTCCGGGTAATGATCTGGTATTGAGCTCTCGATGCTTTCGCTGGGGAACCCTGTCCAACGACATCTCGTACACATCCGTCGTGCCAACACCGTAACACCGAAAGGAAAGCTGGCGAAGGGGTTTCAAGTCCGGGCAGGTGTCTGCCTTTGCTGAGTGTAATGATCTTGGGGTGGTACTTTGGAGATGACAAAGAGAGCTAGGATGCCTAGTGTTTTCTCGAGTAACAAAATGGTGAGGCAACCGTCTTCGTCTTCGTTGTATGAACAAGCTGGCTGTCGAAGGGTCCTCTCGACATAGGACAGGGCAGTGCAGACGGGATAGGGAGAATGTCAAGCTGGAGGTTACAAAGGTTGCCCTTGCGGCAGTCGAATTTGGAGGGTTAAGAAACATTGTAGGGGTATGAGGTGCTCTGGTTCCGCTTCATGCTGAAGAGTAGTTGTTGATGTATTGTGGTGTTGAAACTGAGTTGTAACCAGGTGTTCTTCGACTTACATAAGCCACAAGCTACAATTGCACTAGCCACAAAATGCGACCATTTCCCCCCACATACCAGCCACACCCACAGAACATTTTCCACTTTTCGGGCGGGTACTTCAAAAATCAGTCGCGAACTTTTATTCTCCCAAGTCCCCTCGACGTTCAGCCGACGATTTCGAGCATCCGACAACCACCCTTTTCGGAATCACCTCTCCAACCAACCATCAAAATGGCTGCTGAATCCAAGACCGGCCTCGCCGTTGGCCTCAAGAAGGGTCACGTACGTCTCACCTCGTGGAGGATCTCTGCGTTGCCTTCCTGAAAACAAAAAGGGAAATCAGGGCTATCGCAGACGATGGACACTGCATTTACCCTCTTGTTTTCAACAACCCCAACACCACCTTATTACGCCGAACGATTGTTCGAGAAACGAAGAAAGGAACTGTGATCGCTAACCGGGACTTTACTCTTTTGCCCAAATACAGAAGACCACTGCTCGTGTCTCCAAGCCCCGTGTTTCCCGCACCAAGGGTCACCTGAGCAAGCGCACTGCTTTCGTTCGCAGCATCGTCCAGGAGGTCGCTGGGTACGTTCTACCAATTTCAATCTTTTCACATCGAAGCATTCGCGCCAAGCAGCAGTTATCTCGACAAACCCGATCAAGCACACACACAACAGTTCGACCGACGGAAGATGATGGTTCTTGGGTGGTACACGGACATGCGGATGTGTGCCCGTTTCTGCAAGAGGTCGCAATCTCCGTTGGGAGTACTGGACCGTACGCTTGATCGGGTTTGGAAGGGGGACTGTTGGGGCGCATATGTGCGATATCCGCTTGGGCGAACTCACGCTAACCTTTGTCTTTCCTACTACAGCCTTGCTCCCTACGAGCGCCGCGTCATTGAGTTGCTCCGCAACTCCAAGGACAAGCGTGCCCGCAAGCTCGCCAAGAAGAGGCTCGGTACCTTCGGCCGTGCTAAGGCGAAGGTTGAGGACCTCCAGCGCGTCATCGCTGAGGCTCGCCGTGCCGGTCACTAAATTGGTTAATCCCAATGGATGGACTGCTTGGAGAGCGTGATTAAAAATACCAAAAAGGAATTCTGCCTCTTGTCGTTTCTCTAGCATTGTTCGGCGTGACGTTGGTTCGTTTTGTTATGGATCGTGTCTAAGCGCTTTTCCCCTACGGACTGGTTAGGAAATAGCTGGCCTCTGGGAATAGAAACGAAATGACACCATCTTGATTGACAAGATGCTGAATTACGAACAAACCACACTCTCCCACTCTCGGACTGTGTGACCTCACATTTGTCAACGTCAACTTTGCTGGGTGCCATGATTGTAGGATATTGTATGTCCATTACGCTTTACAAGCTCTCGCTGCCATATCGACGGTGCATAGAGAGGCTCTGGCAGATTATCTACCCCCTATCCATTTCTTGTACAATTACCTCCCAGAAAACGTCCAACGATGCAGATGACTGCCACTAGAAAGCTTGTATAACTCGGAAGCACACAGTGAAAGCATCGTCCAACTCCAGGTCGTCGCGAGCTGCTCATTTCCTGCCAGGCAGCTTGAACAACTTCCCCAACTTCTTCTTGACAGCATCGGAATCCAGACCATGATCGCCCTTTCGCTTCACCTCTTGTCCGCTCGATGACGACGGTCCAGCCTGGACTTCCTGCTCATCTTCACCTTCATTCTGCAAGATATCTGGTACCACCACCTCCTGCGCTCGACTGGCCACACTGCCCTTCAAGAACGGCGACTTGCGCGCCTCTTCCGACACCGCGTCCTCCCATACAAGATTCAACAGTGCCCTTCCCCGGAGCTTATAGTCCGCCACCAGCCTCTTGTTGCCATCTTGAACCGCAACGATCGGATGTGTGCCCGGGAGAATTAGACGGAAAGGCTGATCCGGACGAGCCATGACACCCTTGACGGCCTGGTATAGGAAAGCGCCGGTGTGGTCTGGCGTGACTGTCCACTGCGCCGACGTTTGGTCCGGGAAACGGACCTTGATATCGACCCGCGTGATCTTGGCGAGTCGAGCTGCTTCCTCAGCCGCATCAGCCGCCAGTTCAGCATCGGACTTGAGTCGTTGGTTTTGCGCCCGTTGCAGAAGCTGTTGTTGCCGTAGCTGAGCATGGGCGATGGTTGGCTCGTACACAGAATCGTCTACCTGGACCCGGGCGGCGAGCGGAGTGGTAGAGGACGGGGCATTGAAGACGCCCGTAGGCGCAAGGGGGTCGCTGGGTTCGCCGGTAGTGGTCGTGGTCTCTGAAGAAGGAACGGCAGGAGGAGCGACTACCTCATCGACGATGTCCATCGGGTCGGTCTTCGGGACTGGCTCCGGGGCAGGGGCGACCGGGGCCGCGGCTTTGGCTGCCTCTGCGGAGCTCACCTGTAGTTCTGGCTCTGCCAACGTACTCTCCTTGACGGGCTTCGGCCCAGCAGCTAGAGTCAGATCTTCTATAGGTTCCTCTATCGCCGGTGCTGACCCAGTCGCTGGTGCTGAAGGTTCGCCTGCCTGTGTCTTCGGCTGATCTGGTTCCACCTCCTTGAGATATTGGCCGATATCCTGCATGGCCTCATACAGGGTCTTGTCGGTGTCGCGGAAGGAAACCCGCAGAACGATGCTGCCAGAATTGATACCGCATTGGGACAGCGTCTTCTGTAGATCCTCCATCGAAGTGTACTCCCTGCCCATGATGTTCACCACTGGCGCCTCGAAGTATAACTGGCCGCTGGTTCCCTGAGGGCCGGTACTGCTCTTAGGCGTGCCTCTGCCGGTCAGGTTTAACCCCTGCTCCGCAACCTCGAACTGCCGCATGACCTGCCACAGCGTCATGTCACTGGATAGCTTCTTCGTGTACCGCTGACCGTTAACATCGAGGGCTATCGACACAACTGCTGCGCTCTTAGACTTTTGCACAAGTTCGAGCTTGGCGCCAGACACGAGACCTGACGTCCGGAAGGGACCAGACAGATCGATCAGCTTTTGCTTGTGCCTGTATGCAGGTGTCAGTTCAACATGATCTGGCAACTGGGGATCATGGGGCCTTCGTTCTCACTTAAGTTGGTACTTCTCACTGTTCAGGTGGAACTTTTGACAAGCTTCTCCCAGAACATCGACCAGGTAGGTTCCGGGCGTGACTTTGACCTTCGTCCTCTTCAGGTCCGTAGAGACTACTTCAACGTGCGCCGACATACTGGCGGCTTAGACTATGATTGTGGGGAATAGTGAGAAAAGACGTGAACGATGTTGCTCCTAGCGTTGAGCCGGCGCAACAAAATTGGTATGATGAAGGTCGGTGTGGTTGTGAAGCTTTATGGTTGAAGTGGTACGAGAAGGCCGAGACTTTGATAAGTGTTGAAGCTGTCCTTTTGAGCTGAGACGATTGTGTCCTTCCAAGGAGCAGTTACGTAGTTGCTTGTGGATGTTATGTTTGGCGGCTGTTCTTCAGGCAACCCCGCGTAACGTAATCGGCAAATCTCAGCCCGGCAAGGAGGGGTTATAAGGCTTCAAGTTGAGATAAGACCGGATGATAGAAAGCCTGATATGTACTTTGTCAGATGGTATATGAACACCGAAAGTATGGAAGTGATGAGGCGGCAAGTGAGTGTCGTGTCTTCAGGTCACCGTCGTTTCGTCGAGTACACAAATGCATACTACTAGGGAGCTTTCTGAGAGCTTCCACGGCCGGCGGGCATCTTGTAAGCTCAGGAGGGGCAATTACGCAGTACGTTTGATGGCAACATCCACCCAGCAACGGGGAAGGGGAGAAACAGCCGAGTTAGGTGGCAGGAGCT
Source organism: Neurospora cerealis (assembly GCA_009806085.1). Taxonomy (NCBI): domain Eukaryota; kingdom Fungi; phylum Ascomycota; class Sordariomycetes; order Sordariales; family Sordariaceae; genus Neurospora; species Neurospora cerealis. Next base: position 933,581 of record RAOY01000001.1, read on the forward strand.
GCCACCTACAGAGCCGCTACAAACCAAAGGAATCCTATCGCATGCCCCGTGCAGTGGCAGCTACAAAGGTACACAGTAGAACCTGCCCTACCAAGGCACCCTTGTTAGTGGACACCTCCATCCAGTCCTCCGCCCAGCCAGCCGCGCCAGCTGCGTGTTGCCTTGCCCTGTCCGTCTCGTCAACTGGAGCTTCCCTTGCCCGTTCGAAGGTGAGCTTGACAACGGAAACAACAAGCTTCCAAAACACTTTCACCAAACGTCACCAATACATCGCGAACACCCCGCACGGCGAAGACGAACAGTCCATCCTACTTGGACCATACTGCAGTAAACGATACCAGCCCCATCGCCGAACATCCCTCCGTCTTCCGAGCAAGCAACCATCACCACTTGCATCACATCCCAGGCACAAGATGGTAAGCCTGCCTGACCACTGCGACATTTCAAATAAACCTATTTCCGAGGAACACCAACAAGATCTCAAGCTAACCATGATGCCATCAAACAGTCGTCCCCCTTCTCGATAAGTACGATATCCCAATACCCGATTCTCTACACCTTGACCCCTCCACCTCGAAAGGCATAACATCATCAGCGCACCTTAACTAACCACCGATCTTCCCCACCCTCCACAGACGGCGGCGCTGCCGTCGCCATGGTCGGCAAAGACTGCGTAGCTATCGCGTGCGACCTGCGCCTCGGTCTTCAGGCGTTGACAGTCTCGAACAACTTCCCCAAGATCTTCCAGTACGGCGACGTCTTCCTTGGGCTTACCGGTCTGGCGACGGACGTGTCGACCGTGTCGGACCTGTTTCGGTACAAGGTGAACATGTACCGACTTAGGGAGGAGCGCAACATTGCGCCCCGGACGTTCGCCAACCTCGTGTCCAGCAGCCTGTACGAGCGCCGCTTTGGGCCCTATTTTGTCAGCCCCGTTGTTGCTGGCTTGGATCCCAAGACGGGCGAGCCGTTCATCTGCGGCTTTGACAGCATTGGGTGCATCGATTTCGCGAAGGACTTCATTGTGAGCGGGACGGCGACGGAGCAGTTGTTTGGCATGTGCGAGAGCTTGTGGGAGCCGAATCTGGTATGTCGTTTTTGCGAACCCACAACCCGACCCTCCAGAGACAGCACTGGTTTGGCTGTTTGCGTGTTTGGTTGTCATAGAGAGAGGCGTGGTACTAACGATGACAATTACCTAACAGGGACCCGAGGACCTCTTCGAGACCATATCACAGGCTCTCCTTAACGCCGTCGACAGAGATGCCTTGTCAGGCTGGGGCGCCCATGTTTACATTATCGAGAAGGACAAGGTCACCAAGAGGCTATTGAAGGGACGACAGGATTAAGCGGGACGTTCGGGCATAATGATGATGAATCTGGGCCAAGAGTAATCAAGTCGCATACACGCTAATGGATCATCGGTACCCTTGGGCTCTGTAGAAGAAATACATTTGCAACATGACACAATAGCGAGTAGACGAGACATCTGTGCTTGTCAAACTGGTTATCTAAAGACGTCAATTCCGTCACAAGTTATGCATGATGTATTACGCTGGGTATGTGATCTATTTGTATAGACAAAAAAGTTGTTTACGTCTAGATCTAAAGCTACCAGACCAGGTCAAGTCGAACACCCCGAACCTAGAGATCCTTATTCTTATCCAAGGGCGCCGAGCTGGGGGTGCTCTGGACAAAGAACTTGCGCTCCACGACCTTGAGAAGTTCGTCAAGAAGCCTAGATGAGAGATATTAGCGTGCTGTTCGAAAAGCAACATAGGAAGACGGAGCAAGGAACTTACACAACAGGTGCGCTGATGACGACCACGGCCTTCCACTCGGCCCAGTTCAAGGGCAGAATCGAAAAGAGGGTCTGAAGGATGGGAGTGTAGAGGAGAGCGAAGTGCAGGGCCATGGAGAGACCGATAGCATAGACGAGCATCATGTTCTTCCAAACAGGGAACGTCAAGAGAGACTCGCTGGAGGAGAGGGCGTTCATGGCGTTGAACATCTCAATGACGACCAAGATGGAGAGAGAGACGGTCGAACCGGCCTTGGCCATATCGTTCGAAAACATGGCGCAGCCAATCTCAGGGAACTCGGTAGAGCAGCGGTGGAAGTGAGACAGCTGGTAGAAGCTGATCTGAGGTCCCTCAGAGTAGAACATGAACCACCAAGCGTAACCGGCGACCGTGGCGAGACCGACGTAGGTACCAATGACGAGATAACGGAAGAAGAGCCATCCGCCGATGAGTTTCTCGTCACGCTTTCTGGGGTTGCGACGCATAATATCGTGGTCAGGGGGGTTGAACGACAAAGCGGTAGCGGGGAGACCGTCGGTGACCAAGTTCACCCACAGAAGCTGGACCGGGATCAGAGCCTCAGGCATACCGAGAGCGGCCGTCAAGAAGATAGAGACGACCTCGCCGATGTTGGAAGATATGAGGTAGCGGATGAACTGCTGGGTGTTGTTGTAGATGGCGCGGCCTTCCTCGATGGCGACCTCGATAGTGGCAAAGTTATCATCAGCAAGCACCATATCAGCGGCAAGCTTCGACACGTCAGTGCCGGAACCCATAGCAACACCAATATCAGCCTTCTTCAGAGCAGGAGCGTCGTTGACACCGTCACCAGTCATAGCAACGACCTCACCGAGAGACTGGAGGAGGTCAACCAGCTTAGACTTGTGAGTAGGCTCCACGCGAGAGAACAAAGAAGCAGTCTTGGCGGCCTCGAGTTGCTCACCAGGGCTAAGGTTATCGAACTCGCGACCAGTGTAGCTCTTGCCAGTCAGATCCTCGTTAGATCCAAAGACACCGATCTGACGGCAAATGCTCTCTGCGGTGTTGCGGTTATCACCGGTAATCACGACGACGCGAATGCCTGCATCCTTGCACTTCTTGATAGAAGCAGCAACTTCAGGGCGAGGAGGGTCAAGCATGCCGACGAGACCGATGAGAGTAAGGTTCTGCTCGAGAGAGGCATATTCGGCGGTAGACTTGGCGGTATGACGAAGAGGGTTACCGGCGACGTTGTCCAAGCTAGCCAGAGCGATGACACGCAGACCGCGGTTGCCATACTCAACAACCTCCTTCATGAGGAGGTCGGACATGTTACGATCCAGATGCACCTTCTTGCCACTGGGACCGAGAAGAGCGTGAGTGCAGCGTTCGATGAGCGATTCAGGGGCTCCCTTAACGAGAAGCTTCTGCTGACCATCACCCTCAACCAAGACGGACATGCTCTTGCGGTCACGGGAGAACTCGTAGGTGGCAAGGCGCTGGTACTTCTTCTCGTACCAGGAGCTAGCGTAGTGAACGCGATCCTTAGGAGGGCAATCAGAGGGGGCGCAAGGACCAATCTTCTCAGCCAAAACACGAAGGGCGCCTTCGGTAGCTTCACCCACGTTCGAGAAAGTACCGGTAGAAGGATGGTAGTCAAGACGGGCATCGTTGCAGAGAGCGGCGACTTCGGTCAACTGAAGAATGGTAGCGGAGTTTTGAGCAAGATCAGTAACCTCCTTGCCCTGCGACTTGATAGCGCCCTTGGGTTCAAAGGTAGTTCCCTCAACATCTAGCTCCTCCAGATCAGTACCATCCTGGTTGAAATAGACAATCTTGTTAACGCTCATTTGGTTGGTGGTCAAAGTGCCGGTCTTGTCAGAGCAAATAACGCTGCAGCTGCCCAGGGTCTCAACAGACGGAAGACTTCTCACTACGGCGTTTTTAGCTGCCATCTTGCGAGTTCCAAGGGCAAGGCAGGTGGTGATGACAACCGCAAGACCCTCAGGGATAGCCGCAACGCCAAGGGAAACGGCAATCTTGAGGTAGTAGATGGCACCCTTGGTCCAGTTCCCATGGCTGGGGTCGGCAAAGTTGGGGATGTTGATGAGCCAGACGAGAACGCAGATGACAGTGATGACCTTGGCGAGCTGGTCTCCGAAGTCATTGAGCTTCTGCTTTAAGGGGGTGGGCTCGGAGATCTGTGCGGTGATGCTCTCGTGAATGTCGCCGATAGCTGTGTTTGAACCAGTCAAGACAACGACGGCTTTGGCGTGGCCAGTGACGACAGTTGTACCCGAAAACAGCATATTGACCTGATCCTGCAAGACCGCCTTGTCGTCGCTAACGACGGCCTGGAAGTCTTTTCCAACGCTTTCACTTTCTCCGGTCAAGATAGCCTGGTCCACAGCAAAGCTGTTGCTTTCGATCGAGATCAATCTGCAGTCAGCAGGAATACGAGCACCAACAGCAATGTCAACGACATCGCCTGGCACAAGCTCCTCGGCCTTGATACGGGTAATCTGTCCATTGCGCACCACATTGGCCTCGTTGGCCGAGTATTCTTGCAAAGCAGCAATCGCCTTCTCGGCACTGCTTTCCTGGGACACTCCAACAACGGCGTTGAGAATAAGGATTGTCAAGATGACGGCGGGGTCGACGAAGGCGCTCCAGCCGCCCTCCTCCTCGAAAAGCGCGAGTACGAACGAGATGGCGGCAGAGCCCAGAAGGATGAGAACCAGCTGGTCTTTGAATTGTTCTAGGATAAGCTCCCAGATGGGTGTCGCAGGTTCCTCGGGGATGGCTGAGGCAGGCAGAACGGTTAGCAAAGGTCATTGATAGAATAACTAGAGGCTATGTTATAGAATATCGTAGAGAAAGCGCATACCATTCTTCCCATGCTTGGCCCTAGACTGAGCTACTTGCTCGTCACTTAGACCGGTGGCAGGGTCGACACCAAAGGCGCTGAGGACCTCATCGACGGGCTTTGCGAACGCGGCCTCCATGTTCACAAAGGTTTGTTCGAAGTTGCGAAAAGCAAAGCGTAACGGCGCTGTTCGGCGGAAATCGAAAAGTGAAGGCTCCAAAGAGCTTCAACGAAAGATTGGAAAACGCCCCAGCAGTCTTGGAGCTAAAGTCCACAGTCTTCAAGAACAAGGCCTTGAATAGAGAACGGTAAGAAGACACGCTTAGAGCAGTATCATGGAATCAGAGCAAGAGGAAAAAATATTGTAGCTAGCCTCGTCGAAGAGGTTGCCTTTGGTGAAAAAAATGATGGTCTGGAATTATTCAGCCTTAATATGTACTACCATCCGGCCGGGGTACATGTTTGTGCTGCGACGTGTCCAGTTCTACAAAAGTCGCCTCTCTTCGGCGCACATTTCTGACTCGAGTATGGTTCAACTGGAATGCGGCGGCTCAGACGCTGTACAACGGCGCAGCTGGGGGGGCACTCCCCTCCCACTGGGGCTGTCGTTGTTCACACCAGGGCAGTGACGGAACAGGAGCCACTGATAGGGCAGGCCCGACCTCCCCCAGCGGAATGGAACCACGGCAGCACCTTCCTCCTCTGGGCCCCTGGACCAACCTCCAACCGGAACCTCGAAATCGCTAAGCGATGCGGACCGGGAACTGTCACGGTGACCCCACATTCCTCCCTCTGGCTCCCAGCCCAGCCCCGGCAAGTGGCACCGCCCTGCATCTCGATGCCGTCACTGGATTTCGAGATCGTTTCCTTAAATTACAGGGGAACAAGACGAGAGATTCGACCGGTAATCGCTAAAATGGGGCCAATGTCAGAGATATTAGCGGCGGGCAGTGTTGACAGTGTCCAGGTGAACTAGGCTCCGCGCTAGCCATGACATTGACTCTGAAGACAAGAGTTACAGCTCTTTGTTCACCATGCTGTTTTTCTTATCGTTTGGACTTTGGAGATGCAGCTGAAAGCAGGGCGCCCATGGCAAACGCATGGGGCGGAGAGGAGCGAGACGTTCAGGGTGGGTAGGTTTTAGAACTTTCTAGATCCCGCACTCAAACTCTCGTTATCAGCCTCTTTCCTTCCAGATCTGGAAAGACGTTTCGATGGCCAAGTTCGACAAGAACACCATGAGTCCCGTCGCCATGAACGTGGCACTTTGGGCACATGAAAATCATCATATCGGAAACACATCTGTGTAGATGACTCCTGCAGCTTGTCAACATGCCACACTGTCTTCCGATCTGGTTTTGTTCGACGGCCCCGTGAGCCGTTGGAAGAAGAGATTAAGTTTGGCGAATGCGATACCCAAATCGATTCGCGAACGGCTCGTAACAAGGTTATTGGAGAACCCTGTAAACGGGCATTATGAAGGCTGTGTAAAGGGAACAATTTCATTGCTGATGGTTTACGAACCGAACCTGTTACTGTAGTGTAATGAGCATAATCTCCGAAAAAGAGAGTCAAAGTCGGACTTGTTACCGATGAAATTTATGAAACTTACCCCGCCAACCCCACCTCCCGTACGAAGCTCGCCAAAGTCAACAAACCGCCAAAAGCGAACGACAGGCAGTAACAAGCGAAACAACCTGAGACAAGCAGGCAGACAGCAAGACATCACAACCGTCCTACAGACTTTACAGAAACAATATCCGAACGATAAACCTGCAAATCTCCTCTTAACACACTACAGCCAGTCACCTTTATCAAACAAGAACACCATGGCTCCCCCCTCAGCTCTCAACATCGCGACCCAATCGGTCAACCGCCTCGTCAAGGAGGAGTCCTACTACCACAAGGAGCAGACCTCCCAAGAGGCCCGCATCAAGAAGCTCCAAGATGAAATTGCCGCCAACAGCCCCGAGCTGGACAGCAACGCTCCCTACGTTCTCAAGCAGGAGGTGCGTCCCCCAAAGACCGTGCATGAAACATGCAAAACCCAGAAGCTGGACACAGTAAACCCTAACCCTTCTTTGCTCATAAAACATCAGCAAACGGCACTTGAAGAGACCAAGGCAGTGTTTGGCCCCCTCATCAATAGGATTGCTGAGGCGGTTCAGAAGCTTGAGGAGCAGATTGCCATTTCCGAGAGTGAGGGTTCGGCTTCCGAGGAGGATCTGAAGAAGGCTAAGGAGGCGTTGGAGAATGGTAAGAAGCTGACGGAGAGCGTTTGAGAGGTGAGGGGACTGGATGAGGATGATGAGATGCTTCAAGTTCTCTACCAAGCATTTTGATTCAGTGAAAGCTGCGGAGTGATTTGGCCTTCGGCGTCTTTGAAGAGGTAACCATTAGGATTTCGGCATGAACACAGGTACAATCAAGCTTGATTTTGGGCCCATGATAATGATCATAAGAGAGCCGACCGGATCTAGCGTACATAGCTACACCATTCATTCCACTCCTCCATACCACCATTCCCTATTCCTAACACCCTTACGTGGTGTCCATGGTGTCCTCATCAGCATTAGGACCGTCAACCGTGATCCGCGGTCGCGGCGGGGTCTGGTCCGGCAGAGGCGAAAGAGGACTATCCGGCTCCTCGACTTCCTCCTCATCTTCCTTGACCTCAGTCATCTCCACATCAGTTCCCTGTGTCGCTTCGTTACCATCACCTCTATCCATAGAACCTTCGCGGCTTGCTTCCTGGCTTGTCGTTTGCGAATAACCTCCCGAGACGTCATGGGGCGGCTTGAGGAATGACTGGTTCTCGTCACCCGGGGCAGGAGTATCGCGCGCCGGTGTCCTAGCGCCAAGTGTCGAGACGGGATGGGGTGTGCCAGCGGCGTCACCGCTCTCGGCTCCGCTCTTCGTTGGTAGTCCGCTATCCGGCCTCGGGGTTGCATTGCCGCTAGAAATGCCGGGCCGTGGGGTCTGTCCGGCGTCCGCCTCGGTGTCGCCGGCACCGCCTTCGTCGTCGCCCATGCCTTCGCGGCGCTCCACCTCCTCCTTCTCATCACGGATCAACCGCCTCAACCGCATGCTCTCATCCATAATCTTGGCAAACTGGTCGCGCCGCTCATGCCACGTGATGCCGTAGGTCTCGCTCTCCGTCTTCAACTCGGCAATTTCCTCCTCCAGTTTCCTCAAGTTCGCCGCCTGCTCTGCCCTGGTACGCAAAGCAGGGTTGTTGGTGATCTTATCAGCCAGCTCATCGAACTTCTTGCGCTGCTCGAGCGTGGCACGGGCCTGCTCTAGTTGAACACGTAGCTGGACAGTGTTTTTGCGCACCGCCTGTGCCGTGTTAAGAATGCGCTCACGCTCGGCGACATATCGTTCGCGCTCACGCTCGTTGGCAGTCAGAAGAAACTGAAGCCGCGCGATGCTGCTATCAAAGGCGGCAAAGTCCAGGATGATGTCCTCCTTGAGCTGAGCAAGGTCTGATGTGGCCGAATCGCCGGTCGCGGTGGGCGTCTGGACTTCCTGCTCGGTCGTTCCAGCAGTCGCGCCATTACCCTCCGGAGGCGGGGTGGGTGCTTGACGAGCTCTCGAGAGGGTTAAGGAGTGAAGAGTGCTAAGGCGCTTAGTCACGCGCTTGAAGGGCTTCTCCTCCACGTTGAGAAGTCGTGACTTGTGGAGCTCATTCTCCTCTTTGTCGTCAAGTAGACCCCAGGAAGCCATCTTGAAGTTGTGATGTCGGTATCGAGGTGCTCGGCGTCAATGCTGGATTGTTTTGACGGGCGTGAATATGACTGAGAAGCAGTCCAATAATACGGGGGAAAAAAAAGAAAAAAGAGCTTGAAAGGTGAAGTCTTCGATTGCGCCGGACGAGTTCGTGCAACCTTGTTAATTTCTTTGTTTATCGAGTGTATGAAGGTGAAAGGAATCAAGAGGCTGATAGTCCGATGTATGGGTGGAAGACTGAAACCTGAAGCATGGACCTCTTGGCGGAGAAAGGAGTATTTTCGTTGGTGGATGCACTGCACTGCAGGGCAGGTGGGGGTCGCATACACTACAGTAGTAGCAGCCGTCAAGGTTCCGCTTGCCTGTTCAATAGGATCAAATAGGCTCGACTCCCAGCTGATCGCCAGATGTACCTCGCACGTACCCTTCGGACATTATAAGCTGCAGCTCTGCTGCGCCCCAGTGGTCTGTGTACTTCGGAGTACTTTGGCCAACAGCTGAGACCTACAAATAGACACGGACAACTCCAACAGCCAGTCGGTCAACCTCAACCTCAACCTTCACTCCAGATTCTTCTTACACCGACAACCTGAAGGTCGGCTCCAGATACCATATTCAACTGGTCACTTCGAAGACATCCTGAGGGACATTCTTGATTCAATCACAATCGGAATTCTACGATCGAACATACCATCGCTCTACAGCTGTCATCCAGCTACACCTCGTTTCACTTCCCGTTCATTACGTCGTCAACCATCAAAGAGAAGGCTGTGCCACGCTGCGGACGACACGCCCTTGTACTTCACCGACCACCCATTGTCCTCGATATTTTTCGACGCCAACTAAACAAATCCCAGACTCCTACCCGTTACTCGAGCATAACAACAAAGAGCCCCATACTTCGGTCACCATGCCTGGGCCACGCTCACTTCTCGACATGGCTCTCAAGCTCGCCATCGACAATGCTCAGGACATCACCTGCCTGGACGACGTGCCACCAAAAATCGCTAGCCAGATCCTCAAAGCCGTCAGAACACCAGAACACCTCCGCACGATTGAGCTCCATAGCGGCGACGAAATCTACGAGCTGACCGCTGAACACTGGCGTCGCTTCATCCAACGCAAGTACGGACTTCTCCACAACAAGCACCGATGGGAACCAAGCAACCCCAAATCATGGCACAAGGTGTATGAGAAGTACGGCAAACTCCAGAAGGAGTCAGACGAAGCCGCCACGGAAGCTCTCAGAGCAACGATGGCCGCCGTCAACAGCCAAAAATCATCACGCACAACCACCATTGTCTCTGCCCAGGTCGCTCGCAAGCTGCCGGCCCCCAAGGCCCGTTCTTTCGGACCCGGCTTCCGTGGATTCAACACCTCCTCAGATCCGCCCATGAAAAGAGCAACGTTTCTGCAAAAGGCCACCAGGGAGGCGAAGCTGGACGCACACCGCCGCAAGCTCGCCAAGCCTTCCGTCATGCTCATGGCCAGGAAGACGGAACTCACCCGGGCTCCTGAAAGGTTGATTGAAGAGAAGCGTATCCAAAACCAGTTCGACATCGATTCCGCCCCGATCATCGAGGGCCCTCGCATCAGACCCGCAACAAGCTCGCGACAACAGAAAGACCGAGAAGCTCGCCTTCTGCAGATCAAGAACGGAGGAAAAAGCGGCAGCTCCGGCCATGCTCCTAACGTGTTGAGCTTTGACGACGACGAGGACGACCGCCATTACGACAACAGCCACCACAACGACAAGGGTGCCTCAGGCGACGACCTAGACGATCTTTTCGGCGACCTAGACGACGAAGACGCTGGCAGCCCCCCTCCCAAGACAGCTTCATCCCCTTATAAGCCGAAGCGTGGTCTTCTTTCCGCCAGTCCTGGTGCCAACTCCCGACCACGAGCCGCTGCTGCCAGTACCAGACCCCCCACCACCACCAGTCGGCCTCCAGCTTCGACAACACATGCTGGCAGTTCATCAAATCCCGGACGCCCTCAGCCTGCGACATCATCATCTTCAGGTAGCCGCCCCGGAAGCCCGCCTGGGGCTAAGCGCAAGCAGGTGGACATTTTCATGAAGCCTGCCAAGAAAGTTCGTCGTGTTTGAGAGGAGGATTTCAAAGGATAGGGTTGTAGTCGGGACTTGAGGATCCTCGTGTGGTACTGGGGGGAAGACTTGAGAAGGACTGTTATGGTTGGGAATCAAGGATCCTCGTGTGGTCCGAGAAGAGGATTTTGAAGGAGCAGGGTTATGGTTGGGAATTAAGGATCCTCGTGAGGTCCAAGAGAAGGATGTCGAAGGAGTGGGGTTATGGCTGGGAGTCAAGGGTCTATGGAAGTTACGGAGTTGGGATGCTTATTGGAACTGAGATGGGAAATCACCTGCTTACACCGAAAGGTAAGGGATGGGCATATGATGTGAAGGAAGTTTCTGATGCCATATCCACGGTTCGGGGGATCAACATGTTTGGCGTTTTGAGTGGTCTGGGATCTTTTATAGGGAAATGGGCGTTGTTTTCGGGCAACAGAACTACACAGCGCAATGGCTCAGGCCAAATCTACAGTGGGATAGGGACCAACAGCGAGATATTTGCTCTTCCGCGCGACAATGGAACACATTTTGGTGGACTCATATCCTCTGACCTGATCTGATTCAATGTCGTGTGACCTGATTACCTGCCTTGAGGTTCCTATGGAGAGAAGAAATCCATCCCTTAGGTCATCCAAGCTTCCCAACGGCAAGTGTTAACCCCTTCCTCGGCATCTCACCTTTGATGGAGTGTACAAGTCCCTCTCTTTTCTTCCGCCAACAGCGCCCTATCCTCAACCTTCCGGGATCTTGTCGTCTAGTCCTTCAAACACCAAAACTTCCATTTGTGTCTGCCGAAGCACCAATTTATCTCATCCAGTCCAACAATTCGTTGTGTAAACGTCGTTATCTCATTATGCGTATGTATGTTTGTCTTCAACCAAACCGGAGCTTTCCCAAAAGCCTACCACCTTCCACCTCTAAGAGCCAAAACGAGATGGAGAGTCGCACCGCCCTCGAGTTGGTAATCGGTTGCCGTCTTGTCATCGACCCTGTTTTGTTTCGCTACCGTGTCAGACACCAACGCCAAGAGGATGGATCTAATGTAGCTAGGTCAGAACTTACATCTGCTTTCCGCCAAAGATCAAACGTTGCTGTACGGGAGGGATACCCTCCTTCTCTTCGACCTTCTCCTTGATGTGGGCGACCTGTGTGTATTGCCCGAATCAGTCGGATGTTCGAACGAGCTCGTAGCCATCGTAGTCATCGAGAGAGCAAAACGTTGAGGCATCGTGGTGGTGACAATCGATCGATCGATTCAGTGTTTCGTTTTTTTTTTTTTTTTTTTTTTTTTTTTTTTTTTTTTTCTTCGGCAAAGTTGATTCTGGTATATTCTCGCGGGGGGGCAAAATCAAACCTCGAGAAAAAATAGGAGGACGCACCTTGGTATGAGGCTNAAGCAGTAACTGGTGGAGATGTCGTCCATGGCCGTTTTGGGGTAGACTTTTTGCAGGGAGTTCATGACCTCGGTGAACTTGAGGGTTGGTTGTTGTTCTTCCCCTTCTTTGGGAGGTTCTGACCCCGGTTGCGCGGATGGGGGGTTTTTTTTTTTTTTTTTTTTTTTTTTTTTTTTTTTTTTTCTTCCACGGCCAAGTCGGTCCTGGATTATACTCGCGCGGGCGCAAAATCCGACCTCGAGACAAAAGAGAGGAACGCACCTTGGTATCGGGCTCAATGTCGAGCTCGATCTCCTTGCCTGTAAGAGTCCGGACCCTGTCGCGAACAAAGTAAAAGAAATGGTTAGCTATGGTACTGGCTTGGCCTGGGCCCCGAGATCAAAAAGCATAGGTAGCATAGATAGCAAGCTATGCAGCCGCAATATGCATACTGCGACTGTCGGACGAGGAAAGGCGAAAGTTCGAAAGCTCACTTGATCTGCATCTTAAATGGTTTGCGACTGGTTTGATGGGAAAGAGTTCGCTTCGCTGGGGCGATGGATGGGTGGGGTTTGGTGCTTGACTTGGGACGGGGTCTTGTCGTCTTCTTTATGCGCGCGGATGCGAAGCTTCTGTTGACTCAAGAAGCTGACTGGATCGGGATGGTTGATGTTGGTAATGGAGCGGTTCAAGGAGTTGAGTTGGTCATCGGGGAAAACGGTCACGGTCACTGTTGACGGGCTGGGAGGGGTGGTGGGGCAGGCACTACCGGCGCGGTTGGCGCCGTGGCGGTAGGACGAGACTGCCTGGGGTCGGGATGGTACCGCTGTACGGGGCTGCCCTGGCTTCTGTTGTTTGGATACCCCTTCGGGTTGCCGGGGCAGCTTCGGTAGCTTCGACAGTGCAGGTGCTCCGAGGTCTAATGGCCATGGCAACCGGCTCAAAGCAGGGAGATGAACGGTCGCAGCTGACTTTCAGATATTGGAGTCTTTTCGTGAACTAAAGCTACCCAGTTATACCTATGTTTATTTCTGACCCAGGGGGACGCCGTTGAACTAAAATTGTCCCTGAGCTGCAACTTGACAAGTGATTTGGTATCTTCAAGTGATCCACCAAGAAGCGTCATTCGCGCCAGGTTGAATAACCGCTTTGTATCACCAACAGAGAGGATGCCTCGCACCCAAACAGGGCCTTTTGCTGACGAGTTGTTCAACGAGTATCTTTTGCGAAAGCTCCTTTCCTGAAGATCATCGCTAAATCCGGCCTTTCCGATAGTTCATTAAAGTCTGTTGTACACCTGGGGCTTCCGTCACATCCATAAGATACATATACAGCGGAGATTTTATCCGTCATCTCATGCTCCTCCTCGAACTTCCAAAGGCCTCGGCTTAGTTGTCCTTGGTCCTCCGATCCTCAAAAACGTTGAGGCCCAGGCCCTCAGAATCAAGGAGCAGCCTGTTCCTGCCGCCGGCCTCCTGGATAATGTTCGCAATCGCACGCGCATTCTCCAGCTTCTTCAACTCCACATACGACTTGCTCTTCTTGATGGCCTCGCCGATGAGCTCCGCAGAACGGGCCTCACCCTGGGCCTTGACCACCATAGCCTGCTTCTCTTGGCGCGCCTTGTCGACAATGAATGCTGCGCGCTGCGCCTCTTGCTGTGCGACCTGCTTGGCCTCTACTGCCGCCGTGAATTCGGGGGAGAATGCGAGGTGCTGGGATATGGTTAGCCAGAGATATCCACGACGCAAACGAACGGGTACGGGAAACGTACTGTAAGCGAGACATCGTCCAGAAGGATGTTGAACCGGGCCGCACGCCTTGCCAGGTTCTCACGCACAAGCTTGGCAACCATCTCTCTTTGGGTGATCAATTGACTGGCGTTGAATTGCGCGACAACGCTCTTGAGAACCTCGTTGACGATTGAAGGAAGGACCCGCTCGTCGTAATCGGTACCGAGGGTACGGTAAATCTGGGGCAAAGCCGTGATTTCGGGTCTCGAGAGGACACGGCAGGTAATGTTGACCATTTGCAAATCCTTGGTACCGGTCAAGGAGGAAACGTTTCTGGGCTTCGCGCGGACATCGTAGGTAATGGGGGTCTCGAACCAGGGGATCATAAGATGGGTTCCTATTCAACTTGTCAGAAAACCGTGAAGGCTAGCGATATCGAGGCCGAGCGGCGAAAGCAGACGAACCTTCGCCATAGATCTCCTTGCTAACACCATTAACTCTCCTGTACTTGATCGCTCTGTGACCACCGTCGACGTTGAACAAGGAGTTCGAGAGAACCCAAGCACCACCACCAAGAAGGGCGAAACCAGTCAAGGCAGGTCCCAACCCGCGGGGAGGGATGGGGGGCCTGCCACCGGGGAAACCGCCGCCGCCGCGAGACCGGGCAGTCTGCTGAATCTTGTTCAGGAGGTCCTGATATGGGTTGTTCGACATGCTGGGCTGGTGTGAAATAATAGGCGGCCCAATGGTGATTTGGAGTAGGATACCTAGGTTGGTTGACGGAGGTGGTGGGGAAATGGGGATGAAGTCGTCACGATACCTCTAGCTTGCCCGAGCTTTTCGTCCTCACTGAGCTTCGGAGCTAAGACCACTCACAGGCAGGACCGCAAGCGTGCGCAGTTGCTGGGGGCGCATCACTAAAATCCACCTGCCATCTGCCTACCCCCGCTGGCGCAACTGGACTTTTACCGCCTGCCTCGCCTGGTCAAGCACAGACCATACGCTCACGTGGGTCGCTCACTTGCCGCGACCTTGATGGATTGGAGCTCGGGCCAAGTATCCACCCCCGCGACGTAGCCCCTGCGTTCCATCGTCCAAGCGACAGCGACAGAGGCTCCAATTTTTGACATCTGCAAATCCAGAACACCAAACTTCCACTTGCAACCACAAAGGTTGACTCCATTCCCAGAACATCTTTCCATTGTCAGAGTATTGTCACCACCACCAACCACCAATTCTACAAATCGACGGTATTTGGCAGCGAGCTTGGGGCTTTGAAATTGAAGAGAAAAGGCTAAAGAGGACCCAATTGCTACGGTGTACCTCAGGTAGTCTAACTACGACTGTGTTAACTTCCATCTCATCCATCTGCCAAAGTTCGCTGTTCCTGCGCGGTCCCTATTGTTCGCATCGATCCATCCCAATTCTTGGTTGTCCATCCCACCTGTCCAACATCTGGTTCGCTTGGTGATTCCCATTCGATCAGCCCACACAGCTCGCAGTCAAACTCACGCAGCATTGTGCCTCTCCACCCTCAGTAGCGCTACTGCTAGAGACTGCGCTTCGTACAACAGTTTTGCTCATCAGTGAACGCGCGCATCGCCATGTCGACACGCCAACCTTCACGCGTGGTCTTCGTGGGAAACATCCCTTACGGTACGCAAACAACCGCTTCTTTCCAGGTCAGACGACGACCATCTATAAAAGCCCACCCACTAACTGGAACAACGCAGGCCTTACCGAAGAGCAGATAACCGAAATCTTTAGCGGCGCCGGACGGGTCCTCAACTTCCGCCTTGTCTATGACCGCGAAACTGGAAGGCCAAAGGGTTTTGGGTTCGCAGAATTTCCCGACTACGGTGCGTATCCATCTCTGTATCAAGTATCCTTCTCCCGCGCACACGCTAATCAACCTTCCCCGATCTCCAGATTCCGCTGCATCAGCCGTACGAAACCTGAACGACCACGAGATCATGGGTCGCAAGCTGCGTGTTGATTTCAGCAACGAGACTGTCAGTGACGAAGACGGTGGCAGAGATCGTGATGGCGGGGTATGGCGCCAACAAACTCAACTCACCTTTCTTTCACACCCAGTTCACTGACCATGACGGCCTACCTAGCCGAACCAGAACGCCTCCGGTAGCTACAACGCTCAACCTCCCAACGGGGGAGGCTACAACACCGCGCCCCCCGCCAGCGCCGCCCCTCCCGCTCTCGGCCCCTTGCCCCAGGGCAAAGACCTTCCCCCCGATGTCACCTGCACCGACGCGATCTCCCGCACCCTCAACACCCTTCCTCCGGCTCAGCTTCTCGACATCCTCCAGCAGATGAAGACGCTGGCGACGAACGATCCTGCTAGGGCCACGGAACTTCTCAACCAAGCGCCTCAGCTGAGCTACGCGATATTCCAAGCGCTCCTTATCATGGGCCTGGTCTCGCCAGACGCCATCAACTCGGTTCTCGACAACCCGGCCGCTGCTGCTGCTCCTCCTATGGGTGCTCCCGTCGTCCCCAACCCCATGGGTGGTGCTCCGTACGGAGCTTATCCCGGCGCCACAGCCACCCCCCCTGTCGCCCCTGGTCCTGCTGGAGGCTACGCAGCACCACCTGTTGCCGCTGCTCCTGTCCCGGCTCCGGCTGCTGCCGCCCCCGGGCAGGATGCAGAGGCGCTGATGCGTGCCGTTATGGAGCTGCCGCAGGAGACGATTGACAAGCTGCCGGATGCGGAGAGGCAGCAGATTTTGGCGCTTCGCGCTCAGTTTTCTGCTCAGGGCCTACGTTAATGACAGACGGATGATTCAACCAGTCAACTTTCCATGAACATGGGCAACGAAATGTCTTGGGGGCTCATGTTCCTGTTTTTCTCTCATCATGCATTCTTGTATAGGCTGGTCAGGCGTTATGGTGGCGGCGGTCGGTTTCACACGCTAAATGGGAGCATTGCAAAGGTTTAATAGAAAAGGATAAATATCAGTGAATTTAACAGCCACAGTCTGGAAGCTAAAAAAACGCTGAACAAAGTCAAGCTTTCGTGATAATGAGTACTGGCACAGCTTTGATCAGGTAGACGACATAAATCATCAAAGGTATGGAGAAGACAAAGTTGTGAAATACATGACTTTACTTTCGGTTTTATTCCTCTAAATTTATTTGTCTACCCAATCACGCAAAAATCACAGACATTCAATCTCACACCACAAAACGCCATCACCACCCAACAACGCCTGTATTTCGTTCTGTTTCTTTTGCCCCATCCTTATTAACCAAAACGCTGTCATGTAAACTTGGTACCAAAACCCCTATAAAAACATCCGCTCTCTCAGTAAATACAAGAAACTTGACCTTATCGTTCATAAAATAATCATTAAACCCATATAGTTCATCATGAACCCTCCTCACTTGCTTCCACTCACTCGCTTGCCTGCCTGCCTCTTTACACAATCTTATACACACGCATCGCAATGAGATAACAACCAAACCCAAAGAGCAGCAGTCCCGCTGTGATGGCCGTGAACCACTTGAGGTCGCCCTCGTTCCCCTGCCCGGGGACCCAGACGTTCATACCCCAGAGACCGGTAACGATGTTCATGGGGAGTACAATGGTGCCCAGGACGGTGAGTCTACCGAGCACGTCAGCCGTCTGCTCCTGTCGCTCGTTCATGCGGATGTTGATTTGCGCTAGGTAGTTGGCGTGAGATCGTGCTAGAATTCTAAGTTGAATGAATGTTAGTATCTTGGATTTGAACCTGCTAGAGAGTAGTAACTGGTTGAGAGCAATTGGATTACTAGGGAGATACCTACTTCTCATAGTGACTCAGGTTCGAAGTCATGGTCACAATATGATCCTGAATGTCACCCAAGTATAGGCCGATCTCCGACCGAGGCGCCACCTCCCAATGCTCGTTGCAACGCTTTGCGAAGCTCTTGATGACGTCGGCCTTGTTGCCGAGCAGCCTGTAGAGTGACATCACCTTTTTGCGGCAGTCGCCCACGCGTCTGAGCATGTCGCGTCCAGATTCCGCCGATGTTGCGTCGCCGGCCTCGGACTTTTCTCTGAGATTATCCGTTGGAAAATTTGGATCGTCTTCCGAGTGCAGTAGCAAAATGGCTTCGTCGATATCGTCGACTTCATCCTCAATGTTATGAATCAGCGGACCAAAAACATCGGTGATGTCGTCGATAATGGCGTACGATATCCAGTCCGATGAGAGAATGAGATAGTCGCGCAGCTGACGAATCCGTCGACGCACGTTGGCTGGGTGCGGTGTTTGGGAGAAGTGGAAGCTTAGAACGCCCTCGCGGAACACGACCACGTACATGTTGACGGGCTCCAAAAAGTTGTCACTTGTTGAATCCTGGTCGAATGAACGATAGTTGACGAAGTAATAGTGCCGGAAAAGTTCAACCTTTTCGCGGGCTTCTTGGACCATGATATCTTCAGCAGTGAGTGGATGGATACCAAATGCCTTGGAGATAATCTTCATCTCTTGTTCGGTCGGGCTATAGATATCCAGCCACCACACTGGTCGGTCTCCGTATTTTGGTGGCTTGCTTGTCTTTTCCATCGGTGGCGACTTGGAGCGTTCCGGAGACTTGGCATCTGTTGGCGTATGCTCTCCCGAGGTACGTTTCGACTCCGTGAGTGTTGTTCCGGCGTTCGAGCCACGATCTCTCCGAGCGTCGAAGTAGCCTTGGGTAGTGGTAGTAAGCGATGGCTGCCGGCTTGGAATCCTTGGGTCACCGTTCTGGCCTCCCAGGACTTCATCTAGACCGACATGACGCTGATCCTCTTCGTCGTCTTCGTCATCAGAGGAATCTGAAAGAAGTGGCGGATCGGGGATGAACAGCTGTTTGAAGGAGCCTCCTGGTGGGACCAGTTCTGAAATCGTCTGGCTGTGGATAGTACTCTGGAACTCTTCATTGAAGTATGTGAAGCGATAAGGAGCATCCTCCTGAGCCCGGTACCAGCCACGGTGGACTGGCCTTAGTCGTCCGTTAATCAACTGAGGTTCCGTGATCTTCTTTGCATGGCGCTCCTCACTTCTGCCTTCCTTCTCATACCTGCTCCATTCCTCCAAGATAGCAAGATCCGGCCATTTGCCGCGCCGTCTTCTCTTCATGCGATACGCAGTAGGATCACGAGTGCGAAGATCCTCGTCAGCAATTTCAGAGAGACCGTCCTGGGGAAAGCACACGTCCTCCTCAGCTTGTAATGCGATTGTATGTCGTCGTTCCAAGGATCCTCCCAAGTTGCTCTCTTCGTTTAGTGTTCGCCTGCCAGGGGAATGCGGCATGGAGTCGACGTCATCCCGCAGCATAATGTCGCCGAAGCTCATGCTCATATCGCGATCGGTCGCGCGCATGAGAGGACTTCCAGGCACTGATGGAGGATAGTTGACATTATAGCCTTCTGTGCCGGTTGCGCCAAGTGATGTGGCCCGCCTCTTCTTGCTGCTGTCCCTGCTTGATTCAAGACGACTGGCGACTGAAGCCCTTCGCGCGGTGTCGTTAGAACCATAACCTGTATAGCCTTCGCTTCTCTGAAATACGGAACTAGAGAGAAGGGGTGCTCCTTCGTGCTCGTCTTCGCTGTTGTTGCTGCTGGCCACCACTGTTTTAAGCCTGCTCGCGACCTGCGGTGTTGTCAAATGCGAACTTTGCGTCACTAACATCGATGGCCGTCTGGGTCGTAGGAATGGTTGTTGTTCTCTATAACCATAACATAAGTAAGCATCTGCCAAACACATACTCGAAGATGACAGAAACTCACCTATGATCCAAAAGCGCCTCGCTATCAATGCTTGTATTGCTGAAGTTGTTTCCGGGCTGCGAATAGAAGCCGTTTCTGGCTTCCGCAAGCACCTCATCATTCATTCTCTCCTGGGCCATATCCTCTGAGGTGACGCCGAAAGACTTTCTTCTATTCTTCTTCTTCTTGCCCGCTCTATGGTTCTTTCTTCTCCGAGATGGTTGGTTCTGGGGAGGTTGGCCTGCGGATGGCCCCGAGTTCGACACTGAGGCATCGTGCCGTGGGGGGATATTTTGATCCATGGTATTGGTCAGCAATTCGCGACTCGGTCGGTGGAGTTGTATGTCCTGAATCCCGTCTTCGATGAATCTGTAGATGACAAGGTGGGTGGCTGGTGGATGATTGTTGGTTGGACTGAATGAATGGGGTCCCTCTGTCCAGGGAAGCTAACAAGACGGAAAACCAGGTTCCTAATCAATTAGTGGAACAGGCGACTTTAGCTCCGCGCAAGCTGAAAGAAGCTCCAGATGAAGTTGTGGTATGGGATTGAAAGAATGCCCAGTTTGTGCCTGGCGCAAAAAGTGTGGTGACCTTGGGACGAAAGAGATGACGTGAGTAGAGCCAGTAGGCGAGCACGGGCGCTATGGCAACTCGGTTGCGATGCAGCAGGTAGACGGCCTAGCTTGGAAATGTATGGCAGCGGGAGCAACACATGTTCGGATCCACGTCAAAACGAAAAAGCCGTGGCACCTCTCGAATCAGATACTAAACCAATGTCTTATGGAAGGCAGTGCGAATCGGTGTTGTGATCATTGAAGCCCTACAATCGCACGTTGATGTCGACGTCGGGACCTCTCGAGAGACGACGACGTACCAGTGCTGCTCTGAATGTATGAAAATAATAATGTACCGTCGGTACCTTGCCTGTATCAGCAACAGCGGATGTATGGCCGCGGCTCTGCATGGGAAACAGAAACGACAGGAGACGGTGACGAAAGTTCTTGAAACAGCGGGCTTCGACGGGATTGGAACAGTCAATTGAGCTATGACGGGCTTCTGTGCCGGCGCCTTCCTTTTCGACTGACCGTGACAAGAAGACTTTAAACTTCCATTCCCACGGTGATGGCAACCCAAGCAGGGATCCACTGTATTACCGCCGGTCAGCCGGTGATTGGACAGCTGTGTAACCACCACCCAAACGTCGCTAACGATGGTCAAGTACCTGTGGAACGAGGAAGGAACGCAGCAAAACGCACCTGTAAGCTGTTTACAGGGTACCTCGCTGTCAGTCATGTCGGGTAGGTCAACGGCTCGTGTTCGCGCTGTCACCGGGGTTGTTCCGTGTAACTACCAGTGGAATTGAAGCTGGGTGGGTGTGAGTGCGGGTGCGCCTCCATGTCACCACAACCATGTGGATTCACGACCCTGAGAATCCATTGCCCGTGTTGTCTCGAGGTACCTAGGTACCAGGTATGTACACTTCTGCATGGATATAAAAGCTTAGCTCGTGAATTGGGCGATCATCTTGGGGGTGGCAAAGCCTTATTTCTAAGGTGGCAACGGAAACTCCGATGTACTTAAATGTACCTTTTCTAGCAGTTTCTATAGCGAAATACCTCTCTTTTAAAAGTAGGACCTCTGGAAACTGGTTAATGCCTGAATAACTAATTTATCTCATTTTTTTCTCATCACTATATCTCGAGGCATCGCTATCATTGATCTTTTGAACCCTCTTTTTATCTCAAAAAAGGTATATGCACCTATTTAACTAAGGATGAACGGATTCAAATTCGTACCCTTCGCAATTATGATTTAACATATACTAAAATTATCAAAATAATAAGCTTTTCTCTTTTACAAGTATAGCTTGCTTACACTAGAGAAATCACTCCCTAAAAAAAAAAAAAAAAAAAACTACTCCTTAGAACTCCTTAAAAGAATAAACCCTAAAAATAGATAAAAGCGGATAGAACTCGCAAATTTATTTTATAAAATAACCTTTCTTTTTACCTCCCTTTCTACTTTTTTACCTGCTCTAAAACTCTCGTAAAGGTACTTTACTCTATTAGTTTCTAAAGAAAGCTAATATTATAGGGCTGACGCCCAGAGGTTGCACCTAGCTTGCACTCGTGCAAGCTAAGCTTTCTTGCCCTATCAAACTTGCCTGCTAGGACAGTCTTGCCTGCCGAGGGCACCCAGATTTTAAGCACGTTCTACGTGCCACTTGTATTTAGCTATAAGCTCTATGCTAGACTAGCACAGACCTCACTTTTTCTCGTTGTTGAATATTACAGCTTTTACCAAGGCCTACTTGCGTGTATACCTTATAGAACCCTTACAGCTAAGAATAAGAAGAATAAAGAGATCAAATACTAATAAAAGAGAAAGAATAGAATAGTATTAAGAAGTAATCTATCTTCGCCCTTGTCAAGAAGATTAAGAAAATATACTTATTTATAATAAAACTTAGGCAACCAATAATCTAATATAGAAATAATAGGTAACTTTAAATCTGGGTAATAATCTAAAGAATTTTACTTTAGTAAAGAGAAAGCCTTATAAATAAATACTTTAAGGATCTTTCGCTGGAGGGAGAAAAGTGTCCTATTTTATTTGAGAAAAGGAGTTTAGTAGAATTACAACTTATAAATATATCTTCTTTATCCTTCCTATAATCGCTACCTTTTACTATGAATACTTAAGCGTTGTTTTCTAATAAAATAAGGCTCCTTCCTATAACGTAAAGGATATTTAGAGAGTAATAGAATTAATAAGAATTATTCTATTAAGCCAGAGAAGATTTCTAATTTACTCTCTAGATTTAGTACTAATCAGGAACGTTTAGCTTTAAATAAAGTTACTTATAGAGTTAAACTACAATATCCAATCTTTATTACTAAAGAAATTGAGAGATGTAAGAGCATAGTATGGAAGGGTCGAAGGCAAAGCTAAGATTCTATCTATGATAGAAGATTTCAGATAGGGAGGAGAAAAGAGGAAAAGAACTAAATACAAGCGTACAAACTTAAATAAATACCCTAGTCGCACAAGCGATAGCGGGACCCATATATAGGTCGCTGACTGCCAGCGCTGTTACAAGAGAGGCTTTTTAAGAAGCCTGAGATGCTATTCTAGAGGAATTTCTAAAGTTAGCTTATTTAATATTAGAAAGAATAAGAAAGATAATAGAGGCAAATAGTAATTTTATTGATTATTAATTAGTTAGATAATAAATGGCTCTTTTTTCCTTATTAAAACCCTAGTTTTCTGTAGAGTCCTAGTGCCTTGGCAGCGCCTTAGCTAGCGCCTTGGCTGTACCAAGCTAAGCTTTTATATCCATGCAGAGGTGTACAGCCCTGTACCGTCAAGAAGCTGTCACACCGACAATCCGTGGAGTTCAAACAACGAACACATTACTCCGCCAAGAATCCACGGATCTCAGTCAACAATTCGAGTGGTTGAGATTATGGTCGTAAGCAACACATTTCGCGCCATTCCGGTTGCCGCCATCGTTTTGACTTGATGGAGTCGGAAGGCCTGCGGTTGACCGGCGAAACTACGACAACGGATTCGGGGTGACATACATATTTAATGACACCATATGGTGTGGTTCACGTACCGATACGCCCGCGAACAGAATGTCTTCCGTACGGACCCGACTGGTCTCCGGTTGCGCGGTTGGATGAAGACACCGCAAGGCTCGGAGTCCACCAAGTGTACACCGCGGAATCATCGGCGCCGTGCCACCTCCCGCCCTGCCTGATTGTGTTGCTTGCATGCGAGGTCGGATCTCGAAAGTCACCTCAATTGCGGTAACTTATCAGGGCTCCAGCGCCGACAAGCATTTAGCTTACCAGCTATGACATTGATTTGCAGCTTTCGCCTTGCTTGGTCTTACCAGCTAAATAATCCTACAGGAAACAATATATCGGTGATATGAAAGACTATCCCGACTACCTACGCTCAGCAGAACCTACATGTAGACGGAAATGGGGTGATGTTCTTCAAGTCATACCAAGGCCTATGCGAATATGTTCATCACCAGTAGCGTCGATATGGGTATGCTGCTCTTGCCTTTAGTATGACATAACCCCTCCTTACCTGCGGGGAAGAGGAGGAAGTGGCGTGGGGTAGGTTGGGTCGATAACGTCAATCGTATGGCCCTGAATGGTATCATATATCTTCAGCTTCCCTCCTTCGAACTAAAAGAACGTTCAGAACATTCAACACTTTAATCCATCTACTTTGTGACCAAGTATCCAGACCCGTCACAATGTCCTTCCCGAAGCTTATCCCGGCCTTCACGGTTCAGGTATGGTTACCTCCCTCCTCCCCCAGTTGCGTGGTGTAGATAATTCAGTGGGTGTTCCTCGGGCCATACCCTCAAGGACACCCATCGACACAGCTCGAACTCAGAACAAGAATAGCATCATGCTCCCTAGAAGATCTCTCCCACTCCCTGACCGATCACACCATTCCAATCTGAAACATATCTAACCACTCGTCCTCTCACTTCCAGATCGTGATCGAACCCCCCGCCAACATCGGCACCACCGCCCGCGGCGGCACCATCCTCTTCGTTCCCTTCGTGCCCAACAGCGGGTCCGTCAAGTCGGAAGCCTCGTACCCGATCCAGCTGGACGCCGAGTTCGTGCACGGCGCCGACTATGTGCGGATGGACCCGAACGGCGAGCACGTGCGGCTGGAGATCCACAGCGTGGGCAAGGACAAGGCGACGGGCGCGCTGTTCCGGTTCAGTTACACGGGCACTGTCTCGCTGGCGGGTGCCGCGGGCAAGGTGTTCCGTGGCGAGCCGGACATGGCGACGACGGGGTTTGGTGATGCTTGTGAGTGTGACTCTATTTCTTTGCGATGTCTCTGTTTCGGGGCTGTACTACGATGTGGATGTTGGATGGTTTGGGTGAAGGACTGGAGGAACGGTTTGATTTGTTACATTGAGAGAGAATGCTGGAGCTTCTTAGGTTGCTGACGAGAGATGACATGGTTTATAGTCACCCATCACGTCTTCGAGACTGGCGATGAGAGGCTCTTCCCTTTGCAGAACAAGGTCTTTGTTGGATCTGGCAGGTTCATCATCGAGCCCGGTAAGCCGATTGTGGTCGAGTACAAGATTAGCGAGGTGACTTCGTCCTAAGGAGTGTGGTACATGATAATAAAGCACAAGTGATGACCAAAACGCAGGCCTTGTAGAAACAATGTGATATGGTGGCGTTTGTGTACGCTTACGTGAGTATATAATAAGGTCAGAAACCCATAAGCTATCTATAGCTGAAGTTTGAAACCAAGCATCAATATCATCCTCTTCCGCGTTACTCAACCAAATCCAAAGGTCACAAGTTATATGTAATCGCTAAGCGCTAGTCGTAAATACGCACCATATGACATCTTATTCACACCTCTATATACCAAATTCCTGGACACATATGATAGCCGAGTAGCAGTCCATCTCCAAGCAGATAACCAGGTCGACAAAACCAACTAGTACCGACTAGCTCGAGGGTGGACCACCCGCCTTCTGGATAAGAAGATGTCCAACCGAGATATTGGCAATCTCATACGCCTTGCAGCCCTGGGGGAAAGTACCCAAAGCGGCCCAAAGATCGATAAGCGGCTGCATCGGCTCCAGATCCGTCTTCTTCAACAGGCCGAGCGTGGTGGCTGTCAAGATGAAGTGGCTGAAGCAGCTGTTCATGGACTTCTCCAGGTTGAGGCAGAACATGTCGTCAAAGTGCGACCAGTACAGGTGCGCGTAGACGCGGAACATTTGCCGGAAGATGGTCTGGCACGTCTCCATGAAGTTCTGCGGGAAGCCGCTCCGCTTGCCGATCCAGTCCGGGCCCGACTCGGGCAAGGGGGTGCAGAAGGCCGGGTTGTCGGCGAAGGAGACGCCCGCCGGGTCGGTGGGGAAGAGGTTGCCGTCGTCGATCTTGCCGCTGATGTAGCGCTGGACGAGGCTGAGGTATTCGTATGCTGGGATTTCCACGGGTTGAAGCCGCGAGTTTAGCCAGGTGAAGGAGTGGGAGCTGTGTTGGATGGTCAGTTCACAAACGAGTCATTTGATGACTGGGATGCAGCTGAGTTGCTAGAAAACTTACGCTCCCGCAGACATCTTGGGACATTTTCGAGAGTTACAGATCGAGCTGCCATCTTCTTCCCGGTCATGGACGAGTTTGATGAAGGTAATGAGCATCCGCCAGTGGTCCACGACTATAACACGCAGTTAGCAGGGCTGCGGATTTCCCGATGAAGTTCGACAACCGTACGTACCTTGATGTGCTATCCACTCTCCCATTTCCACCGTCTTAGGCTTAGCACTAAGGGTAAGGAAATTTCCCTTGACAATATGTTTGCCATAATTGCAGTTTAGCCATTGCGGCTTTACTTGGGGTAGATGATATGAAGCAAGGACCTCCTCCGCAGAGGGAATTGAACCATTGTTTGGATCCATGCCGATACTTTCAGCGAGAGAAGGCGAGTTCTGGATGGGTGGAAGTTTCACTGAAAGAGTTGGAGATGAATATCCCGGAGATGTCTCGAGTGAGTGTATGGAAGGCAAAGAGTTGTGAGGGCTTTGCTGAGTCGGACTGGTTGGGCCTTTGTGTCCTCTAAACCGAGCGTTTCTAAAATGATGCTGTTAGTTCCCAATTCCGTTGCTTGGTAGAAGAGTGTATTTGTAAAAAGTGAGTCGACAATCCGTCGTCAGTGATACAAGGTAAGTTATTCTCATAGCCGCAGACATATCAGTCTGCTTAGGGGAGCATCAAGTCTCCGACTTGCGGGATAGCATGATGTTCGGTTGACTTGGCAAAGTTTGATATTGTGGAAGGGATAGTGAAGGCTAAACCGTTGGATGACCTCCTCTTTGAAGACACCATATAGTGAACATCAAAGCCACCCACTCAATGGTTGGTGTTGTTTGTTCATAGGACTTTGGGAGTTGTGTTAGGCCATGATGGGCTTGGCATAAAAGGGGTAACGTTGCCCATATATATTTTAAGTGATGTGATAGTCTCATGGAGAGAAGCTCACTTCGACCTTCAGCCCAAGGCACTTGCAGGTGTTGATGAACAAGGAGCAAGACGAGGGGGGGGGGGGGGGGGGGGGGGGGGGGGGGGGGGGGGGGGGGGGGGGGGGAATAAGGTAGAGAAGCCCAAGGGGTTCGTACCTCTAGGCAGTATACGTACGGAGATGCTTGGAGATGGAGAGACGGCGTGGTAGGCAGCTCTGGAGATGAGAGCTCCGGGTGGGATTGGGAACAAAGATGAAGATATAGAAACCACTCACATTCCAGAAAAGAGGTTGGACATGGTCTCAAGTAGCGGACGAGGAGATGTACGGCATCAGCAATTAAGGGACGGGAAGAGGCGAGCAGGAGACAGGCGTGACAGGGCACCTAGAGTCTTACTACCTAGTAGGGGACTAGGGAGAGCTAGGGCGGCCAGGAGACTGCCTCTAAGGAGGACCGCACCCCACCGCCATTCACGGGGATAGGTGCTAAGGGCCGTCTGTGACTGGGCAGAGAAACTCGCTGCTCCCAACTTGGTTCTGAATGCCTGCTTGGCTTGCCCCTTCTCACACGCCAAACCATCAACTCCATCTCACACATGCAACAGGAGCAAGCCGCCACAAATAGGAGGCTCCATGGTGAGGGTCTAGAGGGGTCGAAGGGGTATCCCGTCAGGTCGCTAGGGGCATCCGCTGGATTCATGAAGGAGGATTGGATGCTACGGTACATGATTGGGAGAGAGCAAGGGATCCCCGCTCTTTCTTGCGCCACAGGGGACTTCAAGGTTCGCGGCCTCATCCCCGCGAGCCCGCCTTATCGTTATCGTAGCCTCAACCTGGCCCACTGTTAGTGGTGCTCAAGCCACACTTTGGGAATTGACGCTGTCACTGCTGCATTCACTGTAGGCCAGGCATTGCACTGCAGGGGGGTGCGGCCGTAGGTAGACTCGACGCGGCCTTCAAGTTTCTCGCAACTTGCAAGCCGCATCGCGTAAAACCATTAACTACCATTCAACTTCAACCGAAACCGATCAGCATCTGAACATCAACTTTTCTTGTGCATTACCGCCGGCGCATCAAAATCTTGCTCGAGCACTGAAGCGCACCCATCACACAACCAAATCGACCAATTCTTAGCAACATCAACTCAACCGTCACTCAGAATGTCCGATTCAGAGGATCATATCGACAACGTCCCAGACGATGCTGGCGACGATTTGTTTGGAGACGAAGACGTTAACGACGACCAGCCGCTATCGGAGATTGGCGAGGACAAGCTCAGTGACCGTGACTTGAACTCGGACAGAGAAGACGAGGTCGCTGACCGACATCATGACGAAGTTGACGGTATGGAGGACGAGGAACCGGAATTCCGCAGCAAGACCGTTGCCGACACACCGCTTTACCGCCATCGCATCCCCAAGTCCGGAGACGGCAGTGTACGTGCAGTCACTTCGAGATCACATGTGTGACCACACAGTTGCTAACGGGATCGCAGCTTTACTCCTTCAAGGTCCCCGACTTCATCAAGCTGAACCCGCTCGAGTACAACGCCGACACTTGGGAGCCGAGCAAATGGGATCTTCGAAACGCGCGGGCCGAAACACCAATCCCTACTGTCATGCGCCGCCATGACCCGAAGACCGGCAAGATGCAGAGCAATACCAACATTTACCGCTGGAGTGACGGATCCGTTACGATGGCAGTTGGCGACGAGCATTACGAGATTCAATCCAAGCCCCTGGCGCCTCCGTCCAACAAGCCCTACCAGGAAGTCCAAGACGCGCACTATTATGCCGCTGCGGCCCACTTGACAACGAACTCGCTTGTAATCATCGGACATTTTACGGAACAGTACATGCTGAGGCCGAACAAGAACATCCAGGATCACGCTCTCGAGCGTCTCAAGGCGGAGCTAGCGACCGCTAAGAAGGAACGCGGCCCCGACATGATCATTCTCGCCAAGGAGGACCCAGAGCTGCAGAAGAAGCAGGCAGAGATGGCCGAGAGGGAACGTGCCAAGGCGCAGCGTCGCCGCGAGACCGCTGCCGCCCGCGTGGATGGCGCTGGAGGACGATTCAAGGGCGGTGCACTCTCTATCGGTGATCTGGAAGGCGGAAGACGCGGCCGGAAGCGTGGTGCGCCTGGTGGCGGCAAGAAAAAGAACCGTCGGCCCGAATATGATTCAGACGACGAGCTTCCCGGCGGCGTGCGCAACACCGACAAATACGATCTGGATGACGGCTTCCTTGTCGACAGTGACGAGGAAAGCGAGGAAGTTGAGGATGATGAGGAAGAAGAGGAGCTCCTTGATGACGACGACGAGGAGGAGGAGGCACCCCGCCGTAAGCGTCAGAGGACGGCGGAGGCAGATGATGAGGACGGCGCCGGCACCACCTCGCATCGCCGTAGACGGGCCATCGTTGACGATGACGATGAGTAGTTAATGAGAGCTTCTTTCTTTTTGAGTTGGGGTTCTAAGCATGTTTTATTGGGCGCATTTGGTCATCAGGAAAGTCAAAAATCGGGCGTCTTTGTTGGCATATTTTCTGGGGACATATGTAGGTCCCTGAGTGTACAGGCGGGCGGGAACATTGGGTATACTTGCATGTCTACATCTCAGCATTAGCTATTAGCCGCCTGATGTGTTATGTCATGGTGCGCACGGTTTCATGCTACCGATGTACATATTCTCCTTGCTTCGACAGCGCTGGGGGAATTCAGACATAGAAACTACATGTCATAATTAACTCCCTGAGATTCTACTGTTCTCGCGTGGTGTCTCCAGACTGCGTCTCAAATGCGACGCTCAGATTGCGCATCAAACAGGTATCATTGTAATTGCATCCCTTTGGACCGCAACAAGTGTCCGTCAGACTTGTTCCTCCTCGTGAAAGCCATCGCTAGATGAAAATGCTGCATCAAAAGTAGTTGGGGGTACCCGTCCTATAATCCCCCTGCGTACCTGGGAATGCCCCTATTGTGGCGCCTATCATCGTATCGTCCTCATCCGAGCTAGGATAAAGAGCAGCATCGTCCGACCTGTCTGGCGGTGCGCGCATAGCCTCTAGCGTTGGGGGATCTAGCTGTGGCGGCTGAAAGGGCTTGAGAGTGTGAATCTCCCTACCCATGGGCA
This sequence comes from Neurospora cerealis, assembly GCA_009806085.1. Taxonomy (NCBI): domain Eukaryota; kingdom Fungi; phylum Ascomycota; class Sordariomycetes; order Sordariales; family Sordariaceae; genus Neurospora; species Neurospora cerealis. The sequence continues at coordinate 963,066 of RAOY01000001.1, forward strand.
TCTGTTGGAGTAATGGCCCCGATGGAGGGACGACCTGGGTCATTATCTGCGACAAGAGGCCACGATGTTAGTTCACAATACAAGTCAAACGTGTGACATCTGGGAATAGCTTAGAATGGAATCTCACCGTGTCATTTTGCTTTGACCATTTCTCCCATAGCATTTCATATACTCTTGTCTCCTCAAGCCGTCCAGCATCTGCTCCCCAGTCTAGCCCTCTTTCCACTTTCTTGTCCTCTCTCTTCTCTGTCCACTTCTCTTTTAACCTGCCCAAGCCTCCGCTCTTCTTACCGCCACCTTCTGAGGGATTCCTCTCAACTCCTAGCTCCTGAAGTCCCGCATTCAACCAAGCAATCGCCGTCCCAGTTTGCCCGCCCAGCTCAGAGTCAATACCAAAGAACCGACACGCCTTCGCTCTACTTGTGCGCCTCAAGTTATCTAGATACTTCAGAAAGCTCTCGTTTACCTTGCCTCCGCCCCCCGCTCGCCCCAGTCCCGCACACAGCGAGTACGCCTGCGCAGCGTGTTCGCAAGCCGCCAGACACAGCCTTGCAAACAGATGGGCCCTGACCTTGGGGATATCCGGCGCCTTATACATCCACTCGGTATCATTCTTGTTCCGATCCTGCGCCACCACGGCCGGGTACGGATCGTCCTTGAGCACGGCCAGGAGGGTGGCCTCGGCCATAGCGAGCGAGCACTGCGCTCGCAGCGCCGCGGGCGAGATGTCGGCGCAGGGAGGGGCCATCCCGTAGCCGCTGCTGAGCCCTTCGGCCCGGAGCGCGAGGTAGTCGTAGATGGAAGCCGCATCGAGCAGGTTCTTGGTCGCGGCGCTGACGGCCACTTGGCGCTGCTGGGTGCCGACGGGCGCGGTGGAGAGCACGTAGAGCGGATGCAGCGCGATGCGGGCCTGCAGTGTGTGCGCGTTGGCGAGGCAGGAGAGCACGAAGAAGACTTCGTATTCGAGCGAGTGCACTTTGACGCGGGCGGGCTCTTTGCCGGGGACGGCGACGGCGGCGTTGTCAGATAAGGTGGGCCGCCATTCGATTGCGGGCGCGGTCTTGAGGATCACGGCGATCTCCTCGCCGTTGATCGCTCGTTGGCTGAGGCCGGCATCGACGGCGAAGAGGTAGGGTAGGTAGGCTGTGAGGCTGGAGACGACGGTCGGGAGCTTTGCGGCTTGGTGTTCGCGGGGGGTGCGCTTGAAGGCCTTGAGGTCCTCGCGAACAACGCCGCGGCGGGTGCTAGCGTTGAGGGGCAGCGAGGGATGGGATTCGCAGCTGAAACAGGACGAGAAGGAAAATGACGAGGTCGTAGGCAACACGAATGGGTAAGGCATGGTGACTACACTTTCGATTGGATTGTTATATCAGTAAATAGTCATCCACTTCTCAACCCATTGCTGAGTCCCAATATGTAACTTCAGTGTTGTGACGAAACTCGGGCCGGCCAGGAAGGTTCTCAATATCGCAGGGGACTCGTTGGAGAAGCCCGCTGCGTCACTGTCAATTCGCTGATTGATGAGGGGCTCTGACATGTCTGTTGAGCGCAAGCCAGCTGCTGACGGCCCGAGTATGCGTGTTCGCAGCCCTGGTGGACCCATCTTTTTTTGGAGCTGCCTCCCCATATCGGCCCCACCCAAGAACCTTGTCGGCCGCGCGACGCCAGATTGCTTGAAACGTTGGATGACATTTGCGAATCCATCGTCCACAATTTCCCAAAGCATCTCCTTACGGACACCTTCAATGCCGCCCTCCTTTCGACACAGTTCTGTTCGGTCTCGATTCCGGTAACCATGGCCGGGCCCTCTCCTCATAAACCCAGACGGAAGGCGAAGCGGGCTGGCGGCAATGGCCCAAGTAACCTTCCTGTCATTATGGAGCGCGAAGCTCTCGTCCGCGTCCCTTCCTTTCCCCTGGCCGCCTTTCTCTGGCCTGCTAGGAGTTCTGTATCGCAATGGGAGTTGTTACCGTTGATACTCATGGTAGTCGGCCTGTTCCGCTGGGCTGCAGGTCTTTGGGGCTATTCTGGTATGTGATCAATCAATCTCGGTATATTGCGACCGTGATTATATACACCAAAGGCTAATACTCCGAAAACACAGGCTTCCAAAAACCACCTCTGTTCGGTGACTACGAGGCCCAGCGCCACTGGATGGAAATCACAACACATCTTCCCATTTCGCAATGGTACTTTCACGATCTTGAGTGGTGGGGTCTCGACTATCCTCCCCTTACTGCATATCACAGCTGGATTTGTGGCAAGATAGGATCCCTAATCGACCCGGCGTGGTTTGCGCTTTACGACTCGAGGGGCTCCCATGATCCGACGCTCAAGATATTCATGAGGGCCACCGTGCTGGTATCCGAATACCTTGTCTATATCCCCGCCGCTGTCATCTTCGTGCGGCGCTTCAGTAGGCTCAGCGGCGTTCCTGCCTGGACCTCCTCCGTTGCTCTTGTGGCGATCCTGATGCAACCGGCCACCATCCTCATCGATCACGTCCATTTCCAGTATAACACGGTTATGTTGGGCTTTGTGCTTGCTAGCATGTCAAGCATGCTTGCCGGACGCAACTTCTGGGCCTGTTTCTTCTTTGTTATGGCGCTGGGTTTCAAGCAGATGGCTCTCTACTATGCCTTCTCGGTTTTCGCATATCTCTTGGGAGTCTGCGTGTTCCCCCGTATCAACATCCCGAGATTCATTGGGATTGCTTTGGTCACCGTGGTGTCTTTCGCAATCCTGCTCCTCCCGATTGTTGCTGGCACTTTGTCCGAGGCCAGCCGCGGGATCACTGCCCATCCTGGCGGTGCTCATCCCCCTCTCCCGTTGTTCGCGGATCTGGCAAAGCACTTGAACACCGAGGCCTTCTACTACCCGGTCGTCGAGCAGCTCGTCCAAATGATCCACCGCGTGTTTCCCTTTGCCCGCGGTCTCTTCGAGGACAAGGTCGCCAACTTCTGGTGCGCGATGAACGTGGTGATTAAACTCAGGAAGTATCCGGCTGAGCTGCTGCAGAAGGGTGCGTTAGTTGCGACACTGGCAGCAATCGTTCCGCCAAACCTCATCTTATTCCTGCGATCCAACAAACATCCGAACAAACATCTCTTGCCCCTTGCCTTTGCTACAACCGCCTGGGGTTTCTTCTTATTCAGTTACCAAGTCCATGAGAAAAGTGTCCTTCTCCCCCTGATGCCCATGACCTTGTTGCTTGCGGGGAGACAAGGGTTGGGCAAGGATACTCGTGCCTGGGTAGGGTTTGCCAATATCTTGGGCTGTTGGACCATGTACCCATTGCTGCAACGAGTCGATCTCAGAGTCCCGTATACCGTCCTGACTCTTCTTTGGGCGTACCTTCTCGGTCTGCCCCCGACGTCGCTGAATGCGTACTTCCAGGACGGCTCAAGCATCTGGAGTCAATGGGCCACCGCGTTCATCCATGGCTTCTTTTACCTGACGATGGCGTTCTGGCATGTGTTGGACATGTTCGTCGTGGCTCCGAAGGACAAGCCAGATCTTTGGGTGGTTGCCAACGTCGGCGTTGGTGCTGTTGGGTTTTCGTTGTGCTATCTTTGGTGTCTCGGGAGCCTTGTCATCGAGAGTGAGATTCTACCCACGTCTTGGACCGGCAAGAAAACGAAAACGAAAACTCAGTAGAATGGGTAAGGGATTAAATCCGTCACGGAAATTCGGCCGCCTCACACTCTACGCCGTGGACTGTATAAACCGTTCCTCTGGGTCAGCCTACCTGCCGTTAAAAATACACCGTGATACATTGTTCGAATTTAATCTTATCATGTGCTCATTTCTCAACATCTAAAACCTGGGAATTCTGGAACACGAGGCCATGAGTTCCTTTCTCTTCAGGCAACGAGAAGGATTTACACGGCGCGCACGAATACGTTCCACACTCTGTTATATGTACAAGGCGTGCATATGTTGGAGAGGAGGCACATTCTACACCCCTGGCCCGATCCTTGGACTCAAGCAAGCCAACAGATTCTGCCATGTGTACGTGCCTACAGGCGCACATTTGTGGCGAGTTTGAGGATCAGTGCCGCAGCGGGAAGGACGGAGTACACGGCAACAGCGGGGAATGTCACAAGCATGCCAGAAGACCAACACGACTGGTCATTGATCATCACACGCCGGCCGCCACGCTGGCTTCGTCGATTGCTTCACACTGGTGTCGTGGGGGCCACGTTGGGCCGGATGCAGGGACGTCAGCATCGTTTCTCCAGGTGGCTTCTGTGGAGGCTTGTCGGGCAGGGCCGGGCTGTGTTCTTTTTCGGAATGTTGGACTTTGCAATCGATGTTCTCAGCCGGAATCCCTGACGCAACAACCAAAGAGGCCATTGGGAAAAGAAATGTTTTCTCATCAGGAGCGGACAGGCCGGCCTGGCATGTTCGCGATTCTTTGAAGAAGGCGGGCTGACAGGGTGTCGCTTGCCGTGGAACAGGGCAGAGGGAAGCTGCATGGGCTGGACGTTGGCTACGGTCAGTCTGTAAGTGCTCACCTCGTCCCCGTTCGAAGAATTCCGGCATCCTGTCGGTGAGGGGTATCCTCCGATGAGAGACGCAAGGCTGAAGCTCGTTTAGGCGACCCGGGAATAGCCATGCTAAACAAATCTGACAGATGCCCAGCAAGAGGTTAGGCCCTATAAGGTTTAACGACTTGTCAATTTCCCCAAGCCCGGGGTTTCAGCTTCACTTTCAACCCTAGAGAGTGGTCAATCTCCTCCACATCCTTTGAACATTCAGCCCAGACAAGGCGTTGACACCCAATCAGGAACAGGATGTGAGAATGTTAGACTTACCCCATGGGTGAGATGCAAGATAAACCATCCTTCCACATTGGACGACACTTGTCTGTCGTTGGTGTTGTTATGCAGAGCTAGGTCGAGTTTGTTGTCACAACATCCCTTTCATTCGCCTTCTTGTAACCTTTCCTGCAGTCATGTCCGTACGAGAGCTTCGTGGCGTAGAGTTTTCACTTCCTGCCATCGCTCTACATTCTACCCTCGGAGCCTTTCAACCTTCCGCGTCGTTTACACTGTGACTGGATGTTAACGCCCCAAAGACAGGCTGGACGTCGTGGACGGTACTGACGGCCTGGAGGGACAGACTTGGTGGCAACAGTGAGATATCGTGTTGAGCGTCACCATGACCAAAAAGATCCGACGAGGCCTCATGGGACGGGTTCCTGTCTGGCCTTCCCTCGGAGGCGTTCCCAGATTTTGAACTCAATCCTTTGACCTAGGTCCATAATCCTGCGTCTAGCTCGGCCACTCGTCCATGTCCTTTGTCTCTTTATTCTCGGATACCGGTCTCACGAACGGCAGACGTTTTCCTTTGTAGGACCGCCCTCCACAGGCACGCAATACTGGTATCACGTTTTTGTAACGGGGATTGTGCTTCATAAGACTTGGGGCATGCCCATTCTAGGATCTATTCCAAATCTTCTGGTTATCATGTTGATGGTTCGGCCGCTGCCGGACAGTGATCAGTAAAGTAACTGCTCGGTTTCAGCTATCAATCACTCGTTCAGCCACCCCTCCCCGGACATCACAGTTCGCTCGACTGAGCATCTCGCCCCCGGTCTATTGATACCAGAACGCTCTGAGCTGCACCTCCCCGCTCGATTCGCACGGTCCAGCCCACCCCAGTCTTCAGCAGAAGTTGCGTTCTTTATCTGAGGGTCTGCCCCGTCCCTCCGTGGTTTTGGGCGTTTTTTTTTCTTCCGCCTTCCTTCAGACGATACCACTCTGGACTGGAAACCATCACCAGGAAGGACTTGCCTGGCGGCGATCAACAACAACATGTACGGATCACGTCTGTTAGTCGGGGCGGCCACTGCCGCCCTCTCGATAACTGCGGCGGCACAGACTTTCATCACCGGCCCGATCTCGTCCGCAGCAGCAGCACCGACTACGTTGGTCAGGTCGGCAACCACCTCCATAACATCTTCGCAGCCATCTGGTCCAACAGTCATTCTGATCAGCGTGGGAGAACTAAGTTATTGTAACGAGCGTTAAAGATCCGAGCAACAATGACTGACTATGATCACAGGGAGGCAACCATCAATTCGTGCCAAACACGACGACGGCCAGGGTTGGCGACATCGTTCGTACGTTGCCTTTCGTAGAAGGCTACTTATTCTAAGTACCTAACCTGGTCAAGCCACTAACAGCAAGCTCGTTAGGCTTCCTATTTTGCCCCGGCGGCCATTCTGTTGCGCGAGCTCCCTACAAGTATCCATGTGTCGCTTATGAACTTGGTGGGCAACCTGGAAATGGATGGTTTTCCGGCGAAGGGCTCTCCCCGGATATCAACCAAGACCCAGTGAGTACATTCGCATTCCGGGAGTGAGTGACTGCCTGACCAGAAAGTTGACAAAGCCACAACTTAGCCTCCTCATTGGGATCTCACCATCAATGATACGCAGCCCAACTTCTTCTACTGCGCTGCCAGGTCATCCTGCTCAGGAAACAAAATGATTGGAGTCATCAACCCCAACTCCATGCAAACTTTTGGTGTCCAATATGAGGAAGCAAAGAAAGCGAAATTCGATCTAAATCCGGGAGAGCCATGGCCTGTAGAAGAAGCCAAACCTTCGCAGACAACCTCCACCTCGACTCCTTCCTCCACTTCAGCTCCTTCAGCCGGAAGTGGAGGTAAATCGGGCTTAAGCCCCGGTGCCATCGCAGGCATTGCCATTGGGGCGGCCGCCGTGGTAGTCATTGCCGCCGCCCTGCTCTATCTCTGTGGCCGAAGAGGAGGATTTGACAAGGCTTACCGCAAGAGCGTCATTCAGCCGCAGACGGCCGCCGCTGGTACCGCTGGTACCGCTGCTGCTCCGACCATGGTAGAGGCACAGTACAACAACACCAACAATCCCGCCAGCCCTGTCCCAGCAGCAGCAGATTTGAAGAGTCCCGGCCAAGCCAGCTTCGCGACCTTCTCGACTTATCCGCACATGGACCCCAATGACCCCTATCGAAGCATGACGGCGAGCCCTCAGCACCCTCCATACCCATATGGAACTCCGCCACCACAGCAAAACCCTGTCTCGCCGGGACCTGCCTATGGTTTCAATACTTACAATGGACACGCAATGTCGGCGCCTGGGAGCCCCCCCTGTTCCCGAGCCCAACTCGCCTTTGATGATTGGAGAACTCAGCTCGTAAGTTTTAGGTTTCCACAGATGAAAACCAAAAGGCAGTTTACTAGCATTCATTCCTCTGCAAGGGTTCCTCACTCGCGTGGTGTTGATCAAGCTCCTGTTGAGCTTCCGAGCGGAGACGGTCCCTCAGTCAGGCCTCCGTCGATGATGCCGGGATCGCCTCCTCCGCAATATGAGAGCGGGAACAATGGAGGTGCCAAACAGGATTGGACAGCTGGCGAGGAGAATCAGTCTCAGAAGCGATGAGTAGCAATCTGATTTTGGGGTTGTCAACTGGCAGTCACTTAATGAATAAAAGACTATAAATGGCAAAGAGGGGTTTTATGGGAGCGACAACAGGCAGATATATGCCATGTGTGTCACTCGAACTCAAATTACGTGATGGTAGCGTTCTGAAAACATATCTGGCTGCTGTCGAGTGGAAATTTGTTGATGTTTTGTATTACTTAGTTTTTGATATCCCAAGCTGAATGAATGACACTTGCTCAATCTTGTCGTTTTGATCACTATTAGAGCCTTCGTAACCAATACACCACGATGATTGAGTCTCCTCCCCGAGATTTACATCCTCACATACGCACAGATTACTTACCCAACCTCCAAACCCAAGTCAACGTCTCACTTACTTCAAGCTCACTTCTCGAAAACAAGACCGTGTCGTCCCCCCCCCCCCCCCCCCCCCCCCCCCCCCCCCCCCCCCCCCCCCCCCCACCCC